>JADLZL010001854.1:0-110133 GCA_015844335.1 Chrysopogon serrulatus
ATCATGCATGTGATTCATTCGGCTGATATAAAGACAAAACACGTAAAGCATTGATTGCCGATCACACGTGCATGAGAAGACATGTTTGAACAAGTGAAAGTTAATTACGAAGTTGAAGCATAACCAAGATCGGCAGCTAGCCGACTTGGGTCCATGAAGAAGGAACATACAAGCTAGCACGAGCAAACCTAATAAAAACTTGTATCCGCCGCACGACACTCGCCTTTATTATGATTGAAACGCATTTGACATGTAAGAACCCACAACATGTAACAATCTAGATTGATCCGATTCGCTATATAAGCATATGATCTACTTATCACGACAACGTGAGGATAAAGACATTTAAAGAGCAAATAGATCTATAAAGATAAAGAGCCGAAACTAATCAATCTAGATTGGGCAAAGAGTGTTACAAAAATATAAACATTAAAGACATGCAACACATGATAACTTAATGAATCTATTAGATCTTGCCAAATCTAATAGAGCCGATAACTGTCTTGCTTCGTGTTGACACTCCTTAGCGTCAACTTTTACTAGGGCTTTTTACCTAAACGAAAACAAGAAAACACACTAGTCTAGGGCTTTATCGACAATTTCCACGAGTTTTGGTGATTTGTGAAATTTCGTGGAATTTTCCAAAAAAGACAAAAAGAGGGATTTAAGTGCAAATTTACCACGAAACTTAACCGCAACGCAACTACACCACCAACAGGTTCAGGAAGGGTCTAGAAGACACCCGAAGTAGCGGAATTCCACCGATGGCCGCCGCCTTCTGGAGTCTTCCTCCTACGGTTCCTTGGAAGCCAATCAAAGCATCCCTACGTTGATTTTAGGTCGGTTTGATCCGACGATGCACACAAGATGGAGACGCGGATCGTTGACGTGGCGGTTCCTTGCCCCCTACTCCACCTCGGCCTATATAATGACGCCCCAAGGCCCCTCCAAGAGGCATTCTACACCCCAATGCTTCATATTCTCTACAAAATTAGGGGGTTAGGGTCCCTCTAGTTGATCTAGTTCTAGTTCATCTAGATCTAGTTCATCTAAATGCAGCAATTAGGAGAGACTAGTTCTTCTAGATCTAGTCTTGTTTAGAGATTAGAGAGATTGAGTAGAGGAGTAGAGATTCTGGAGGAGTTCCGCATGTGGGCGCTTGGTCGGGTCTGTATTCTTACGGATTCACCTCCCCGGAGCTTTGCGTTCGAGGTACTTTTATATTTACCATTCTGATTCAAGTAAGCAACTTGTTCTTATTGTTCTTTGGTTCACATCTCATATTGAGTACTTTGATCTTGGTCATTACTTGGTTGAAGTAGTATTTCGTAGTGTAGACGTGGTGCCTAGGCTAGGTTTACTTGTGAATGTCCCCCGATCAGTGGGATAGTGGTAGCTCGCGTGGGGTGACTTTATAGCTACGTTGAATCCTCCGTAGTCCACTTCCCGTTGATATGATAGGCTTATAGGTGTCCGGTAGGCAGATTACTGCATTTCTTCTCCTATTCAGGTCACTTGTCCGATAAGACGATATTATACAAAGTTTACCAAGTCGGAACTAGAGTACATTAGCTATTTCCTTTTTTCTTGATATGATCTAGCCTAATTGTAGGGTTAAGTCTATATACTTTGTCATCATCACAACCTGTTCCCTCTGGATACGATATTTAAAACCTCCGGGTAAAATGTGACACCTTTGGTATCATATACGTGGCGCTATGGATAATCCTACTTAAAACTTATTTAATGGAGTGCAGTTAAAAATACCAACAAGCATTTTTGGCGCCGTTCTTTGGGGAACGGTTTGTTGATTTTGACTTAGTCTAGCTTAATCTTGTATTATACTTTTATCTTTTCTGTTTTATCCAGTCTCTTCATTATTTTTGTGTTAATCCTTATGGATGCTTCTAATCCTGTTTTATCCCATTCTCTTCATTATTTTTATGTTCATCCTTATGGATGCTTTTTATTCTGTTCCTATTTATCTTTATGGCATGCGCAAAAGCTTTGAGCCACTAAAATCTATAGAACCTATCATAACACCTGGCTATGAGCTGTACCAATGTCTAATTAATATGATTCGGGATAACTCATCACCCGAACTAGATACGGAAGTCTTGGTAGCTAAAACACAATCATTTTATTTTCCAAGATTTAGCTATCGATCCTGAACCTTTGAAATTCCACTTTGATGATTTAGACTTCCGGTTAGCTAAGATGCTCATAAATTAATACACATCAGATCTTCTCAAAAGAACAACTTAGGAAAAGTGTAGTCAACTTCCTTTCCCTTCTAAAAAGGCATTGGGAAGAGTTCAAGGATGGCATGTCAAGTGATGCCATAGAAGGAGAGCCAAGCCACTTAGAAATAAATTCTATCTTCTCCCCTTCTATGCTCATATTAAATATCTTTGAACCCATCTCTAAACCCATCCTTGACCCCAATGAATCTTTTTGTGCTCTTTCTACTAAACTTTATAATAATCCTACAAATCTATCAAGACATCCTAAGAATAGGAGTCATGACGATTATAGGAATACCCAAGAAGAGCAACAACAATGGCAGGAATGCGTAGAATATATTAGAAATACATATGCCATTGTAAAAGAATGGATGGAAGAAGATGAAGCTTTAGCATCTAAATTTGGTTTAAATTCAAATGGTGAGCTTAGATCTATTTCTCTAATGAACATAACTCACCCAAGTTTAGAGAAACCTTTAGATAAGACCAACCTTGAAAACATCAATTCATGGGAAATCCTAGAAAATAAAACATCCAATAAATATCATAGGCATAAAATAATAGAGGCAAATTTATTGCCTATAGACAACCATGAAGAGACACCCTTGGAATTTAAAAAGGGAGATTACATTGATGAGCATGGAAATTATCTCATTAACACTTTATTAAATCCATGCTCACATGAGAAACCTCCTGAATCTTTTGGTCTCTCTAATATTACTACACACGAGATCTTCAACCCCCTTATTCGACCTATTCTTAAAATCATTAAGAGGGTGGTTGTAGATGCATATGTTTACCATAAATATTATAGATCTCGTTGTAATTTAGATATAGGTGCACAAAAGCTAATGATCTAGAGGAAACCACCTCACCAACTTGAAGTACAATAATTAGAAGATTTCCTAAAAACAACTTTGTGTTCCAAAATAACCACTCAAAAAAAAAGAATTAGAGCTTGCACCCTAGGCTGTAATACCTTTGTGAATTGAGCATAGAGTTATAATTATTAAAATATTCCCTTGGGTATTTTTGTCACTAACTATTTTAGGTTTGAAGTAAGAAAATAATTAATGGCAGCACCAGGTATGTCAAAACAACCATTATGCAATTTTTGAATTACATCCACTCAAGCTTACATTTATTTTACAAAATTCAAGCTTGGGGGAATGGGCTTATTTGAAAAAAAATCTTAAACTATGTTGCTAATAATGGTTGTCTCTACTTTTTAATTCATGCTGAAAATGTTGAATAATAATCATACTCTTTCATCTCTATCTTAATAAAATCTTTATAAGTGCTTTCATGTTTTCTTTATACGCTATAGTAAGTTTTGGTTTAGAAGTACTACATATGGGTAATTCTAAAGGCTTTCTAAATTAAGCGTGGTGCTTAGGTTAAATAGCCTTCCTTAACCAAAATTAGACATGGAGTCTAGCTTGGTTATTGAACTAGAAATTGTTGTGGTAGACATTGGATATTTTGTGGACTAACCCAGGTTGAAAATTTTTTAAAATTAATTTGGGTAAGTCATGAGATAAATTCGAATTAGAGATGAGACAAAGTACATGCTGAACTTTAATAACTTTGTAGAGGAAGACACAGCGCATTCATCATGAATAAAAGAACTGTGAGCATTAATGATTCATTCACTTTATCTTCATTTACAAGTTACTTTGCCTCGGGCTATGTCTATATAAAATATGATTTATGCTAAACAATATTAATATTATCTTTTTCTTCAGCATAGACAAAATAAAATAAAATACTAGACAAGCAACACATGTGTTCAAAATCTATATACTCCTTCGGGTATGTGTTGTCCACTAATCTATTACAGGCATAATAATAATTGAAGTGAAAAGAGTCAAAAGATCAAAGAAGCAAAAGATGGTAAAAAGAATAGATGCAACGGAGGAGACAAGATGTCCATGAGCAACTCAAGATTCAAGAGGAAGGACCACCGGTTATTTACCCTTCATCACTTAGTGCTATCACGCTCTAATAATAAAGGTAATATTCTAAGGTAAGTGGTCTTTGCTCTTCTCTTGAACTTGTTTGTACACTTAAATCAAAACACAAACATGTTAGAGTTACAACTTAAATTGATCAACCTGATTAACTCAACATGATTTGTCTTTTAAGATTATTTATGGCACTATTCTCTTAATCTCGGTCTTAACCAAACAAGTTAAAACATTATATTCAATCTTGGGAAGGCGAGCAGGTTATACTCATATGAAAAATTTATAGATAGACATTCCTTCCATTGGTTAAGCAATTTCGTTCTTTTTACGCCATGTAAACTTAAATGCAATATTAAATGCTTAATTTTTGATCTTACCACTTATAAATAAACAATTCATGTAACACCAACTTTATCTTGTTCAATGTGCCTAAGGATAGAGAAAAATAAATAAAGAAATAGATTTAGTTCTGTTGGTGTTTTTCCACCAGCAGAGCCCATGCACTTGATCTCTACCTTGGTTTTGCAAACAGGGACAACACATCAAGTAAAGTTTATTAATTCTACAAGTGAAAGTTCTGTGAGCATGCACACTGAGCAAGATCTTTGGCAGCTACTATTAAAAGCTCTACTTCAACCTATTGGCCAAATCAAAGAACAATGGTGACATCATCATCACTAGATGTATGTAACCATCATGACCTCCATCTCTCAAGATGGAGAGATACACAAGAGTGGAAGAAGAAGTTCTGCCGGTAAACTTAAAATTATGTACCCTTGCCATAAGGTAATATGGTAGTTATTTAATTAATTAAGTATTCCTATCTACTTCAATAATTTCACTTTAATATATTCATCTTCATAAATATTAAAAAGAAAATAAAATCTTTATTGCTTTATTTCTCGCATCATAAAATATTAAAAGCTCCACGTGAATAAACTTATGGTAACCCTATAGGAATATTTACTGTGGTGGCATAAATAATAATAATAATAGTTTCTGTATTTACTTTCTTGCATTATGAAAAAAAAAGTCAAAGCCCCATAAGAATAAATATTTTCTGTGGAGGCATAAAAATACAACTATATCTATCATGCGCATATATATTTAATTTTTACATAATTAAACTAGAAAATCCTAAAAAAAGAGAATCCTACTAGAATCTATCATTTCAAATCCACTCAAAGAATAATCAATTGGTGATCACTAACCTCTTATTAAATTCGAGCCCCGAGTTTTGGTTTTCTTGTTGGAGTATACTTATGCAGGAACAACATTATGACAAGAAGAGAGTCTATCAGTGGCACCCACCAGAACCGCTGCTGGTTAGCTCACTCTAAAGATCATCAACACCAAGTATTGCAAACATCTAGCTTGGGGGAGGAGCATCCCCTAGTTATCAGGTAACTATACCTAGGCGATTATCGAGTCTACTTTATATAGTCATAAAATACCAAAAAATATATGAGCACATGAAGGTTCACAATAGTATCATAGGAAAATTTAAAAATACCAAAAATATGTGAGCACATGAAGGCTCACCCTTAATTAAGAAAAAACACAAAAATATTCGGGCACATGAAGGCTCGACGCGATCGAAGGGATTAGCTTGGGGGAGACGCACCCCCGTTATCATCATGATTAAGGTATGTCTTTACTATTAGTTTTATTTTAGTAAGCTATAGTATGTGATTTAATAATTAAAATATGTTTGAAGAACTCTCTCTCTCTCTAATATTTTAAAGTGGAAATGATGAATAGTTGCTCTACTATAATTCCTTTCAAGTGCCTAGTTTTTAACCATGGATTCTCCTGAGTTTTGGACATGACTACTTTGATATAAGAATTTACTCTAAATCTAAAATTTGTGGAGGCATATGCTTGAGCTAAGTCTAGGTAGTTGATTGATATGATACATGAAGGTCTAAGCTGCTATTTATCTTATTCCTAGCATTACTAAGTTCTGGAGATTTATTTTGAAAACCTAAAATCTTACATGATGAGCTCTTGTATGATAAAGTTTAAATTCCTACCAAAGCCATATATGATACATTTAGAGTTAGGAAACCTCTGCACATTCATGCTGCTTGCTTTACATTGAGTTTAGTCAACCTGTGGAATATACCTTATGAGAGTCTTGTCATGCTTTTAAAATCAAGATCACTTACGCACTCCACCCACATATGCATTACTCCTACTCTAGGATGTAAGCACAGTCATTTCCACTTTCATTTAGATCCACCTTAAAAATGTTTTTCTCCTACACTGGGAGTAAACACCTAAAAATATACCCTATAGGACAACCCTCATTTAATTGCTCTAAATTCTTATCATTATCTCTCCAATTATTTATATTCAAAGGATGCATGTGGCTATGCAAAAGTATTAAAAAAAAAGAAAAAAAGGGGAGTAAAAGATGGACAAGTGTCCCAGCAATTAAAACAATGGGTACATAGATGCCCGCCTCCCAGATAAGTAAAAAAAAAGAGAGAGAGAAAGAAAGAAAGAATAAAGATAGCCCATGTTTTCCCAAGAAAAAGTTCTAAGAAGGAAATTATTTTCAAAGAGCAAAAGTAGAATTAGGATTAGCCACTAAATACCATATATACACCTATCCATCATATTCCATACACATGCACATCTTGATTTGATTGAATGCCTCGATTCTCTATGGATCCATTGTTTGACTTTACAATATATGAATTGCAAGTATGTTTATCCTTGTTATTGCCACTCCTATGAGCTCCACTATAAATACTTAGTTGTAGGAAGGCATGACATTATTAATGTCTCGGTAAGATCCATAAATACCACATATAATAAGAGACTTGAGGGTGTCATACAATTAAGCTCGAAGTTTTATTGCAAAAAATTTATAAAACTTTGGAATATTGGTAACTCAGTAAAGAATTTAAGACGATTGTGCTTGATTTGATTGTTCTATCTTTTGATTGCTCAAGACTTATGCAAAAGCTGTAAAGCTCCATAGTTAAAGGTAAAATGGGTAAGTTTAAAAGTTAGAGCAGTCTTGTCTAATTTGAAGGAAAATTTATGTTTAAAAGCAAGTGTGTTTAAAAGAAATAAAAAAAGTATTGCGGCAACTCCGATCCAAGTTTATTAATAACTAGATCTAGATTGTTTGCCAAGGGACCGGCAAAAGGTAAGCAGGGGGTATTGTTGACACTCCTTAGCGTCAACTTTTACTAGGGCTTTTTACCTAAAGGAAAACAAGAAAAACACACTAGTCTAGGGTTTTTATCTAACAATTTCCACGAAGTTTTGGTGATTTGTGAAATTTCCGAGGGAATTTTCCAAAAAAAAGACAAAAAGAGGGATTTAAGTGCAAATTTACACTCTAAACTTAACCGCGACGCAACTACACCACCAACGGGATCAAGAAGGTTCGAGAAGACACCCGGCAGCTGGGGCCCGCAATGGAGCCTGGGGGCCGCCCCACCCCCACCACAGGGGCTGGCGCCCCTAATTCCACCGATGGCCGCCGCCTTCTAGAGTCTTCCTCCCACGGTTCCTTGAAGCCAATCAAAGCATCCCTACGCCGATTTTTAGGTCGATTTGATCCGACGGTGCACACAAGATGGAGACGCGGATCGCCGACGTGGCGGTTCCTTGCCCCCTACTCCACCTCGGCCTATATAATGACGCCCCAAGGCCCCTCCAAGAGGCATTCTACACCCCGGTGCTTCATATTCTCTACATAATTAGGGGTTAGGGTCCCTCTAGTTGATCTAGTTCTAGTTCATCTAGATCTAGTTCATCTAGATGTAGCAATTAGGAGAGACTAGTTCTTCTAGATCTAGTCTTGTTTAGAGATTAGAGAGATTGAGTAGAGGAGTAGAGATTCGGAGGAGTTCCTAAAAAGATGTCGGTGCTTCTTCGTGGTCTGTATTCTTTCGGATTCGATTCTCCCTCGTCAGGAGGAGTGCGTTCGAGGTACTTTTGTATTTACCATTCCGATTTAAGTAAGCAACTTGTTCTTATTGTTCTTTGGTTCACATCTCATATTGAGGGCTTTGATCTTGGTCATTACTTGGTTGAAGTAGTATTTCGTAGTGTAGGCGTGGTGCCTAGGCTAGATTTATTTTGTGAATGTCCCCCGATCATTGGGATAGTGGTAGCTCGCGTAGGTGACTTTATAGCTACGTTGAATCCTCCGTAGTTCACCTCCCGTTGATAGGACCGATAGGCTTATAGGTGTCCGGTAGGCGGATTACTGCTGTTTTTTCTCCTATTCAGTCACTTGTCGGCGACGATATTATATAAAGTTTACCGAAGTCGAACTAGAGTACATTAGCTATTTCCTTTTTCTTGATATGATCTAGCCTAATTGTAGGGTTAAGTCTATAGACGTTGTCATCATCACAACTGTTCCCTCGTGGATACGATATTTAAAACCTCAGGGTAAAATGTGACACCGGTATGATATCTGTGCGCCATGGATAATCCTACTTAAAACTTATTTAATGGAGTGCGAGTTAAAAATACCAACAGCGCCGTCGCCTTCTTTTGGTGGAGGCACCATCACCATGGGCGTCGGCACGAGCGAGGCAGAAAATTAATTAAACGTTATTATGTCATCAAACGGGTACAGATGTATCTCTAAACCCGGTAGCCATAGACGACCGATTCGTACAGACGGTGTGGAACGACGTCATCGGCCCGTTAACTGGTTGAGGCTCGTGACTGGTTGGACGCTCGTATGCCTATACAACACTGTAGAAGGAGGAGGGAGTAACTACTTGTAGGGAGTACGGAAAATTTACCCTATATATATATATATATATATATATATATATATATATATATATATATATATATATATATAAGTCATATTTTATAAGTAGGGAGTATAATTTGTGTACACAAAGTGTCTGGCCGGTTCACCTACCGCTAAAAATGAAAATTTCATCAATAGTAATATTTGTTTAGATATGTACTGTACTCACCGTGTGCACTATATGTGCAGGTGATGATCTAAGGCCAATACACCTCACTTGAGCGTTGGAAGAGAAGATGGCCGTGGCGTGGCAACCCACGATCAATTTATAGACGGGAACGGGAGTAAGAGTCGGCGTATCGATTCGGAGTAGGATGGGAATCCATTGCATTCAAATTCAATTCAATTCACGCGTGTCCGACTCTGATGACCTGAACTGAAACGCAAACACTGATTCGTATTTCCTGTATCTACGATTCTACGTCCTCCGTTTTAGAAATGGGACTTTTTTTTTTTAGAGTAAAGTTCATAGCTGGTCGGTCCTCGAACTTGTAGAGGTGTGTTATCCTGGTTCTTAAACTTAAAAGTTGTGTCATTCCAGGTCCTTAAACTCTGTTCGGGTGTCATATTCATCCAAACGGGTATGGATTTGTGCCTGCGTGAAGAGATAAGGCTTTCTTATCTAAAATAAAAGATTGGCAAGGATTATAAAATAAATTGTCTAGACACATAAATTGCACATATATTTACAAACTTCATGAGGGACTATTGTAAAAAAATAATCATCTTCTTCCTCTCACCACCGTTGTCCGCGCACAGGCGCATGGGCGAGCCACCGCCATTGCCGCCACATGGGGCGCGAGCGAGCCGCCACCACCGTGCACAGGCGCACAGGTGAGCGCAGCCGGCGCCGCGCACAGTCAAGTAGCCGCCATCGCCGGCCCACAGGCGCACGAGCGAGAGCATCCGCCGACGCGTGGGCAAGCACCAACCGCCGCTAGCTGCCGCATAGCTGCTTGCCTGCTACTAATTGGTGCACACACGTACGTCATAGATTAGATAGCTACGTACGGACGGATCATGAGAAAAGCACGGCATGATAATTGGCGCGCGTACGTAATTACTGATCGATCGATTGCAATCTGACCCTTGGCGCTGGACAAGGGCAAGGCGATCAGACAACGACGCCCGACAGTTCGATCCGTCCATGACTACAACGGCTATCTTTGTCTGCGCCGATGTGTCTCCTGCAGCTCCACGACGACATCGAGACCAGTCGCTGACTCTGCTCGTCGCTGGACCGTCCGTGGTCCGTCCGTGACACCGTGGCAGGCATTCATCTCTTCGCCTGGATCGACCTGGAGGTGGGGCGCGAATGGGCGGGCATCGCTGCCCGCATAGGCGCACGAGAGCAAGCAGCCCAACGTGCAGGCAAGCAGCCACGCTGCAGCAGCCGAACAGTCCGAAGAACGACACGACGAGTAGCTGGCCATAGCCATGAAAGAGATGAGAGGCGAGGCAAGAGCTGACATGTAGGTCCTATATCCATTTGGATATATATGAGACCCTAACAAAGTTTAAAAACTGGAATAACATACTTTTTAAGTTTAGCGACCGGAATGACACGCTGCCACAAGTTTGAGGACCGGCTATGAACTTTACTCTTTTTTTTTATTTCTTCCGTTGCCTCATCAGAACTCAAAAGCCTCGGGATTTGCTCCGGATTGCTTGTGCATTTTTTGTCGCAAACCGCAGTTTCGCATTAATCGAACATCAGGTCCATGTTTTAAATAGCGAGCTAAGGCTAAAGTGCTTAGCGTTTTATAAACCGTAATTAGCGGACTTTAGCGGCAAAATAGCGGCAAAATTGTGCATAAACGCAAATAGCGGCACAATTTTTTTTCAAGCTATTCGGGCTATAGCGGCAAAAATAGCGGGCTATTTTTTTCTATGATCCAGACTGATCAATAAAGCTTATGTTCCTCACATGAAAGCAATTATGAAAATGTATAGATAGTACCCATTACTATCTGTCGGTGTCTCTCAGGATCTAGACTTACAGGTACTGTTACAAATACGTACTCCCTCTATACTCATAAAATTTATGTTTTAAATAAAGTTTGAGTCAAACATTAGAAATATAAACTATCAATAACTTTTAAAATATTTAGTTGAAAAAGGTAAAACTTATATATATAGATTCATCTTGAAACCTACTTTTATAAAACTAATTTTATTTTTAGTTTTTCTTATATATTTTAATAAAAAAATGGATAAAGTTATGTTTTGGAGACCGTGTTTTTGTCCAAAATGTAAGTTTCATGGGTGTGGAGGGAGTAACGTTCTCATCACACATAACAGAAGTGCTGAACGATACCACAGAATCAAGATGTAAGTTGGAAGATGCAGCCCTGTTTCCTGAACTATATGGCGCCCCTGATGATGAAATGCGCAAATCTTTAACAGCTGATAAGCTTTTTCTGCACCAAATTCCTTATTTGTTGGAAATGGTTTGGAGCATGACGTGAAAAAAAAACAAGAAGAATTTGTGCAGGAACGGCTCCAACACACAATGGGGATATCATGCATTGTGATATAACGGCAACTCTTGTCGCACCAACTAAATGAAAATTTTGAGTCTGAATCCACATATTTGGCAAAGGGCTTTACTGGTTGATTGAAGGTCAGAGGAGCCACTTCAGATCACAACCTACCATCCATCAGTTAGTCCACATTACAGCTGAGATTATCAGATTCAACAGCACTCTTGGTCTTGGGTCCAGAAGCAAGACCTGAAGATGAGCAAGTCGCACTTTGTCCTGCTGAGGCCCTCACTGATGCAGAGCTTGCTTACTTGTCTTGCTCCTACGACCGAGCAATTTCCGGTACGCGTTGCTCAGCCAGTTGTCACAAGCCTCCTTCCTCCCAAAGCCTTCAATTGAAAGCAAAGGTATCAAAAAGAAAGCTCCCATCAATAGTTGCAAATTGATTTCGTTTGCTTTCAAAAAACAATCAGACAGCTTGTAAGCAATTAATCACTCAAAGAATCAGAGAACTTGCCACGCAAGGGTAAAGACAGATGTATGCAACCTATGCAACCCCCTATGCAAGATATACCTTCCATACGTACATGGTTGTTCACCATATTGATCACTCAAAAATGTTCAGTTCAACACCACATCCATTCATATACTTACAATGTGTCCTGCCTCGGGAATCTGGCTTCGCCCTGGAGCCAAGAGGAGGGCCATAAGCAGCAGGGTAGAGCAGAAAGCTGATGACATCTTCACACCTTCAGGAGCAGCTGCCAAAGCAACACCTTATCATGTCACAAGAGCTCATGACCGGAACAATAGCCACTGTTATAATTTATTCTGGTCAATAAGTGGCTCCAATGGAGATCTTCTGCAAAATAAATAGTAGCTTGGCACTGTCAGTTAAAGCTCCTCTCTATCTAATCAAAATTGGAATGCTTGCAGGTAGCGAGGAACACATACATACATAGGGTCCCTACACATAATCAGTTAAGCAAACTGAGAAGTGTAACTAAGCTTAATATAATATAAATCACCATGTTGGAACAGCAGATTGGTCCTATGCCCAGAAAAAGGAGAAACGAGAATAATAGAGTTCAGAACTAATAAGTAGCTTCAGAGTAAAAAGCATAAGGATGCTTTTTTTTTGTAGCAGTACCTCAAGGAAACTTAGTAGTTGAAGCAGGTTTTGCTAGCCGAAAGCGTTTTAGAACTGTTGAGTCACTTGTGAATTAAAGCACATATCTGCCTACAAGTTTTACTGCATTATTGGGTTGCAGGAAGATGAGTTGCAAGCAAGACAATCATGCATCATGTGAGAAAAGTGAACAAATGAAGATTAATACAGATTATAGTCTTTTCAAAATTTTAAATGGGTTTACACAATCAAAGCGAATTGCAAAGCAGCTTAACATATTCAGAGACATAAACGAGCATACTTTTCAACATGTGATCCTCACCTTTTTCTCAAAAATGCACGAGAGCTGTGAGGAAAAGGCTTAAAGTGTGATCCTCATCTTGTCTAGAATTGGAGGCAATCATATCTGTTAGAGTATATGTGAGTATATGTGTATTGGGCCCTTGAGGCCCATCTATGAGTTGATATAGCTACCCTTTAGGGTTAGCCCATAATCTATTCTAGACATTTGCAACATGGTATCGAGCAGCTAGGGTTTCTCTACCCAACCGCGGCACCTCCGCCGGCGCCGCGCCGTCCCCATGGCCGGCCGACCTCCTCCTCCCCCTCCTCCTACCTATTACGGATTCTTCCCCCCTCCCCCTCCCTCTTCCTCCTCGTGGGCACGGGTCACCGCCGCCGCCCGGCCCCGGGGCGTTCGTTCTCGCCCCCGGCGCGGGCGGCCACCAAAGACGTGTGGGCGTCCCACCCCGGGGGTGCGCTGGCGGCGCGCACAGGCGCGGATGCTTGCTGGCGGCGCGGGCCAAGATGACCACCCCCGGCCCGGGCGGGCGCCCTGGCCGCGGCGCTGTGGCGATGACGCCAGCCCACGGGCAACCAAGCAGGCACCATGGTAGGTTTTCCTGAAGCCGCTGCATGGCTGGTAGCTTCACGGGCGTTTCGACGCAGCGTTGCCAAGACGCTGCCAGCCGGGCGGCACTCGCTTTGCGGGGCGGCCGCCAGGGCCAGAGTGTAAAGGCATGGCCAGCCGTTGCTACCGCCGCCTCGCAGAGGGCGCCGACGCTGCTACGGCCGCCGCCGCCGCTGCCGCCGCTGTCGCACGCGGTGCCGGGAACCTTCCCGGCGCCCCTCCACCGGCTAACTCTTCCCAACACCACGCCATGGCGGATGGCGGCTCCGCCGCAGCCCTCACCGCCTCCGGCTGTGTCGCTCGAAGGACGCGCGTGGGCAGGCGGGCGTACCGCTGAGCGAGAGCGCTGACGCTACGGCCGATGCTTCGCTGGGTCAGTCACGAGGCGGAGTAGCTCCTTGGCTAAGGCCACCTTCGCCGACACCGTGCTATTTCCTCCCGGCCGCCAGCCTCCTCGCGCCTCGACCACGGCTGTCCTCCGGCACGATCCGGCGGATCCACTTGTGGCGTGACTCCACTACCATGCGGGTGTCGTCCGTAACATCCGAACTCCGGTCCCAATCGTGCCCTCGAGCCGGAGTCGCCCGTCCCTACGCCCCACCGGGCGGGACTGGTCCTTTCACCTCCGGCCACGCCCTCGACGGCCACGTCCTCCTCGACGCCTCGGTTTGCGGCCCGGTCCCCGCATGGCTGCGCCCGGCAAAGATCGCCCTATCCCGGATCATCGGGACTATCTCCCTCGAGCTCCACGACATCGTCCGCCACGCTCTCGATGCCCGCCGAGCCTGGCTGGCACTCGAGGGCCAGTTCCTGGGCAGTGCCGAAGCTCGGGCTCTGCGTCTCGATGCGAGCTTCCATACCTTCGTCCGGGCGACCTCTCCGTCGGCGAGTACTACCGCCTGATGAAGAACACATGGCGAGACTCCCTTGGTGACCTTGGCTGGCCCGTGGACTACCACCTCCGCCTTTGTGATCACCCCGGCGGCCCTTCCCTTCCTTCCTCGAGGTCCGTGACGACCTTGTCCTAGAGGAGCTTACTCGAGGGGAGGTCCACACGGGCGATCTGCGCGCCGGGGTGCTCGACCTCCCTCCTCGTCTGCTCTCGCTGCCCTTCCACCGGCCAAGCGCCCGTCCCTCGCCGCCGTCGTCCCTTACGGGTCCTCCTCGGGCCGAGGGGGGGGGGCCGTAGCGGCCGTCGTCGTGGTGGCCGCGGGGGGCCGTGGGGGTGGTCGTGGGGCCAATCCGACTCCACCACCGCCACGAGACGCTCCCCGGCCATCCTTCCACAACCCATGGTCGGGGCACATCTCCATGTGGCCCTTCCAGGCTCCCGGTGGTGTGCCCCGCCCGCCGGCCGCCATGCTCACTGGTGCCCCTCCAGGGTTACACCTAGTGTTCCCTGGTGCCTCGCCCGTGCCTGCCGGGTGGAGCCAGCGGACTTGGCACACTCCTTCAGCACTATGGGCCCGACACCTCCCTGTCGGTCGAGTGGATCACCGACTCGAGGGCTACCTACCACACTACCCCCAACCCCGGTATACTCTCGTCTGTTCACCCTCCTTCTTCCTCTCACCCTTCGTCCATCATGGTGCAAATGGTTCATGTCTTCCTGTCACATCTGGGGGTACCACCAGCACTCATGGCTCCTTTCGTCTTCCCGATGTTCTTGTTGCACCTTCGATGGTTCACAACCTTCTTTCTATTCGTCGTTTTTGTACCGACAATTCTTGTTACGTGGAGTTTGACTCTTCCGGTCTTCTTGTGAAGGATTTGGCTTCCCGGCGTCCTCTTCTCCGATGTGATAGCACGGGGCCCCTTTACACTCTTCGCTTCCCGGCGACTGCCTCGCCTTCTTCGCCATCTGATTTGTTAGCTGCTTTTGCCGCCACTACTTCTTCCACTACTTGGCATCGGCACCTCGGCCATCCTGGACGTGATGCCCTGATGCAGCTCAGTCGTAGTTCCGACATTCGATGTACTCGAGCTCACGATGAGCATTTGTGTCATGCGTGCCAACTGGGCCGTCATGTTCGTCTTCCTTTTCATAGTTCTTCTTCTCATGCGGTCCGCATTTTTGATCTTGTACATTGCGACCTATGGACATCTCCTGTCATCAGCATTTCTGGCTATAAGTACTATCTTGTGATTATTGATGATTTCTCTCATTATTCGTAGACTTTTCCTTTACGTGCCAAGTCGGATGCTTTTCCCGCGATTCTCCACTTTTTCGCTTGGGCGTCCACGTAGTTCGGCTTCACCATCAAGGCCGTTCAGTGCGACAATGGCCGTGAGTTCGATAACTCTACCTCACGTGCCTTCTTCCTCTCCCACGGTGTCCAGTTGCGCATGTCTTGCCCATATACCTCCTCTCAGAACGGCAAGGCTGAGCGCATGATTCGCACCACCAATGACACCATGCGCACCCTTACGCCTTCAGGCGTCACTTCTGCCGCCGCCGGGTGAGAGTCTCCACACCACCACCTATCTCCTTAAAGGTCTTTCTTCCGCTGCCTGCCCGGCTCCCATACCACACCACGCTCTTTTCGGTACCCCTCCTCGGTACGATCACCTTCGAGTCTTCGGGTGTGCGTGTTACCCTAACACCACAACCACCGCTCCACACAAGCTGGCTCCCCGGTCGACTCTCTGTGTCTTCCTCGGGTACTCCCCGGATCACAAGGGGTACCGATGCTTTGATCTTACCTCTCGTCGCATCCTCATCTCTCGCCATGTGGTGTTTGATGAGTCTGTCTTCCCCTTCTCCACCACCATCACACCCACCTCCACCCCGGATCCTGACCTCTCCTCGGTGTTTTCCACTGACACGGTGGTCGTGCCACCTTTACAGTTGTATCCTATAGGTACTGCTACGCCGTGCTCTTTCAGGGGATCGTGCCCCGCTTCGCCGCCTGCTAGTGACACCCCTGGCCCTGCTTCCTGGCCGGGCATGGCGGGGTCACCTTCTGGGACGGCCCACATCGATCACTGACGCCTTGGGTCTCGGGCCATCGACTCCTTCTGGGACGGCCCCCATCGACACGGCGTGGGTCCCGCATTGCCTCGCACCTCAGCGCTTCGCCCGGTAGGTGCTCGTCTACGGCGCCGTGCCGCGGACAGCGCCCGTCCCGCCCATGCCACCACCGGTGACCCCTTCTTCACCGCCCGGCGACACCGACTCTGCCGTCCCCCGGACCCCATTTGCCAGGTGTCGCGACGCCGGTGTACCACCCACCGCTCGCTTCACCGACACCCGCGTCATGTTCACCCTATGGTGACGCGACACGCGAGGGGTGGTACCCCCTGCAGCCCGGGTTGTGGCAATGCTCGTTGACTCCGCAGGGTCTCTCTGTACCCTCTTTCGTCCCGAGGCCTTGTCGGACCCTCACTAGCACCGCGATGGAAGAGAGAACGTTGCACTCCCTCGCCAACTAAAACGTGGGATACGGTGCCCGTCCCCAGGGCTCTAATGTAAAATCACCGGCAAGTGGATCCGGACACATAAGCGCCGGGCTGATGGCACTCTCGAGAGGTACAAGGCTCGCTGGGTTCTTCGGGGCTTCACTCAGCGCCCTGGGGTCGACTATGACGAGACTTTCAGCCCCGTGGTCAAGCCAGCCACCGTCCGCACGGTGCTCTCACTGGCTCTCACTCGCTCCTGGCCCGTGCATCATTTGGACGTCAAGAATGCTTTTTGCATGGTCTTCTCCGAGACAGTTTTATCGCGGTCGGCCGGCGGGGTTTGTTGATTCTTCTCGCCACGACATGGTCTACCGGCTCAACAAGTCTCTCTACGGCCTCAAGCAGGCCCCCGGGCGTGGAACCATTGGTTTGCTGCTTTCCTACTGACACTGGGGTTTATGGAGGCCAAGTCCGACACGTCACTATTTATCTATCACCATGGAGCTGAGACTGCGTACCTGCTGCTCTATGTTGATGATATTGTCCTCACGACCTCGGTGAATCACTCCTTCGCCGCATCATCACCTCTCTTCGCCGGGGAGTTTGCTATGAAGGATCAGGTGTGCTCTACCACTTCCTCGGGGTCATTTGTTGAGCCTCACCCGGCCGGGTTACTTCTTCACCGAGTGGCGGTATACTCTTGATATCTGGAGTGAGTTGGGATGACTGATCGCAACCCCTACTCCACTCCGGTTGACACCAGGCAAGCCGTCGAGACCGAGGGTACCCCAGGTGGCCGATCCCATCGCATATCGAGTCTTTTGGGGTGCCCTTCGGTACCTCACCTTCACCCGGCCCCGGACATCACCTATGCAGTTCAGCGGCTATGTCTCCATATGCATGATCCCAGGGGAGCCCCACCTCACCTTGCTCTCAAGCGTCTCCTTCGCTACCTCAGGGGTACTGTTGACCACGGCTTGCTCCTCCACCGGCGGACTTCCTCCATCGAGCTGGTTGTCTACACGGACGCCGACCGGGCGGGGCTGTCCGGACACTCGGCGGCTCTACCTCCCGGCTACGCGTCTTCTTGGGCGGCAACCTGGTGTCTGGTCGTCAAAGCCGGCCGGTGGCCTCCCGCCTCAAAGGCCGAGGCTGAGTACCGGGCTATCGCCAATGGCGTGGCTGAGGCCTTCTGGCTCCGGCAGCTCCTTGGAGAGCTCCATAGCCTTCTCCACAGGAGCACGCTCGTCTACTGCGACAACGTTAGTGTGGAATACCTCTCCACCAACCCCGTTCAGCACCAATGGACCAAGCACGTGGAGATCGACCTTCACTTCGTCCATGATCGGGTAGCCATCGGCGAGGTCCGGGTCCTTCACGTACCGACCACCTCCCAGTTCGCCGACATCTTCACCAAGGGCCTCCCGTCCTCGACCTTCACCGAGTTTCGCTCCAGCCTCAACATCACCAGTGGCTAGTTGCGTCTGTGGGGGGGGGCTCATGTGTGTATTCCTTTTTCATGACCGGTCTGCAACTCATTTGCGCCCGGTAGTTCGGATCTTGGGGGGGTGTTGGAGTATATGTGAGTATATGTGTATTGGACCCTTGAGGCCCATGTATGACTTGGTATAGCTACCCTTTAGGGTTAGCTCATAATATATTCCAGACATTTGCAACAATATCTGATTCCAAGAGACATGGGAACACTGAAATTTAATGAACTGGAATTCCTAAAAGAGCAAACCTTTTGCTAGGGAAAAAATATACAGTGGCATCCATATTTCACTAAACCATACGAGATGCAGAACAATAACGCCCATTAAAGATTCACCTGAACAGTAACCCGTAAAGGGTAGAAGGAACAAGCTGAGTTCATAAATATAGAGAGAACCCAGAGGATACAAGAAGATTTATAATTCGAAGAAGAACCTTGCACAGTATTTGAAAATAAGTCGGTTATCCAGAAGGAAACTGTATTGAGGACAAAAACAAAACGAGAATGAGTTATATTCATGTAGTTGGGGAAGCAAGGGAAATTGATGGGTGGGAATCTTTGTTACCTTGGGTGAAGTCAGGATTTGACTATCGGAATGATTCCTATCAAATTGCGGCTCTGCCTCCTTAGCTCCTAGCTTTCGTTAGAACAGACATCTAATTCTCTCAGTGAAGTTGGAAGGTCATCCAGCTTGGGCAGCGTTTGGATGGCTGGACAGTTTCTGATCAATAATATTTGCAGTGAACTTGGGAGGCAATCCTTGGGCAGTGACCGGAGTTCTGGACAATTGGTGATATCCAACTCTTCCAGTGAACTTGGGAGGCCATCCTTGGGCAGCATCTGGATTGCTCCGCACCCCCAGATTTGTAATCTCTTGATCTTGAGGTTTGGAAGTCTATGCAGCCGTTCAGGGAGGTACTGATGAGGTCTTGGAACCAACAAAGAAATTGGGAGTTTTTCTGACGTGTAATGTGGTGAGATGACCTTGGATGAGGAGAGACAGCAATCCCTCGCCTCTTAAATCCCCACATTTGGTTAAAACTGAAAACCTGAAACTAGGTGGCTGTGTGCCTGTGTTTCATGTGCTACAACTATTCTGAGAAAAAGATTTTTTACTAGTACTTTATTGACTGCTACAACTATTCCCCGACACAAACAGCATATGATCAGGGATCAGCAAGCTAGCTACATAAGGATTGGCTTTCTTTTTCAAGAAAAGACGACCATCTGTATCTAATATCTTCCTATGACAGATAGGGTCATGCAATGCAGAATGAACTAATGCTACCCTGCAGGAGACTGAAACTGGACAAAGGGACAGTGTCGTGCTGACCTTGATTCTCTCCAATCAGAATCAGAAAAATAGAAATGTCAGGCCTTATAGATTAGACATCTTGCACTACTAATTGAATCAATCGACAGGACAAAGTTCATCTAGGGCATTTCTTCGATGCCAGAAATGAAGATACGGCAGTGACCACAGGCAATAAACAACATCCAGCTGTTTGGAAAACAAAGATCAGGATGAACCCAAAAGGTACCAATTTACTATAGCCATTTTACATGTATATGTTGCTGTAAATTCAGGGGCTGATAAGCCCACCGCTACAGATACAACATGGAAACTCCCAGCTCCTGAAGTCCACACCAAAATAGCTCCTAGCACCCTATCTAAAAGTAAAACTATTTCATATGAAAACCTTTTTTTTCTCCATGAACAACAGTATTGCAGCTAAAAGAAATACTGTTGACTAACAAAACAAAGCTAACATCTGATCTACTCTGATCTCAAGCACCCACCAGGAAGCAAGAACTTGAACTTGTCTGCGTTCTTGATCAAATAGGAAGGCAGATGCACAGCAGATGCCGACTTGGGTATCGGCCCCATCTTCTTGAAGAGGTCAGTGAATGTATACCCTTCAGGTAGCATGTCAAACAGGTCGTCCCCATTGCATATGATCTTCTGGATTCTGTCTGGGTTTAGGAAGCTTTTCTGCCTCACTCGGTCTGCATGGCTGTATGCCTTCATCTTGAAGACAAACTCCTTGATGTCCCTGAAGCAGAAGCTGCAGTGCCAGCCCGCATCAGCCAGGATTAAGTTGGTCTGACGGGAGTGTCGATATGACGTGCGCTCATTGTACACATGTGCCGTCGCTCTCCAGCTGTTATCATCCACAGGAAATTCAAAGGAGTACATGTAGTTCTTCATTTCAAGGTGCATGACTGGTGGTATTCCATCACACCACTTGAGCAGCTGCAGAGTCTCAGGGGTAGGGATCTCATCAGCATCAGCCATAATCAGGATATCACCCACAGCAATACCTGATCTTCGTATCAGCATATTAAGTGAACGGCGGTGATAGGCCTCAACATGGAAAGGTTGCCGACGAGAACCTGTATCCAGCTCTCCAATAGAAAGCATGTCGTAGACAATCTTTGATCCAGCAAATGCAAAACGGCTGAAGTTTTCATAAAAGGAGAGTGACTTGGGGATACCGGTGAAGGTGGAATTGGCCTCAAGGAGGACAAACCTGTCGACATATGGAAGGAGCTCACGATAACGGATTTCCAGAATATCAAGCTCATTGCTGAAGAGGACGGCATCAAAGACACGGCGAGGGGTGGGGAGGATGCCCCAGCCATGGAGTTGGCACAGCTGGGACATGGACATATTGGGGGCATAGTAGTGTGGGATGCGGGTGAATGGTTTAGGCGGTGTGTCCCACAGTGGCCTTAGAAGGTAGGAGATACTTTGGAAGTACTGGGTGACAGCAATAACAGCCACAGAAAGAACCAGAACAAATGATATCAGGAACTTGAAGCGCAGAATTTTCCGTCTAGTTACAGGCGGATGAGGCAAGTCTCTGGCCATGAGAAGGCCTTGTGTCTAAGACAGAGAAAGAAATGGGCAGGGTGTCCGATTAGCATTCGAGAGTGCTCCAGATACTCTATCTTGCCGGGGGTGTGGCAAAAATCCAAATCTGAATGCAATCTGCATTTTGCAAGAGAAGACAGAAAATAAGAAGAGAAACAGTAGTGACATAAGAACTGAACTTGCATATTATTAACTAACAAAAAAGTAACATACTGAAAAGAATGCATATACAGGAATAATAGCATGAGTTACAGACGGATTCGTACCCACTTGTACATGTTCTTTAAAACATCTAAAAAGAGAGTACAACACGGAGACACGGGGGCTAAGACAAATGGTCCACCGTTCTACCAATCATTCCAATAATGAAAGATCCAAAAGAACAGCATGCACTAGAGCCAGCGTAGTTTATCAGAGAACCTCAAAATTTGCTGTCATGAACCATGACTTAGCCATTTAACAGTGTTCTTACATCTGAGTTATCCCAAGTTCCAACAGCATAATAAACATAAAGGGAAATCAGCAATCAGGCGTAGCGAGATGGGCTGTACTTGTACATTGGTAAAGATCAATGGGCCACCACGGGGAAAAAAAAAAAACACATTTCTGCCTGAATCGAATCACCATTAAATCGAAACAGGGCATTTGTCAAGCAGGCCATCCTGTGCTGCCCGAATCGAATCATCATTAAATCGAAACAGGCCATTTGTCTTCACCAATCTGCCGCATTATGGACGCATATTGGCGAATGGATATGATCTCTCCCCACTGACGAACGGATTTATCATTCTTCTCTTGAGCAGAGCGATCGGAAGGCTAAGTAATAAGCATTACTGCGCGCGTCAGGGACTCAGGGGAAATGCAAAAAAGGCGGAGAAATCTAACGAGAACCAAATCTAGATAAACCAAGCTTGCTTCTAATGGCTCCTCCTCCTAAAGAAAAAAGGGCCAACTTTGCTACTTGCGAAGGGAACGAGATCACCGCCCCAGAGGGACAAGAAGAGGGGCAGACGGAAGGAGACGGTCACCTCAGGGAAGACGACGAGGCGAGAGGAGCAGAAGGCGGGGACGACGACGGGGAGCTCCTCCTCCCATCTCTGGACGACCTGCCGCGCGCTCCGCTTCCTCCTCCTCAGGCCCTGTCTCATTTAACCTCCCACCACCTCCGCCTCCTCGCCACCTCCGCCTCCTGCCTTTGGCTCGTGCGCGCCACTCCTGGACTCCTCCGCCAATCTCTCTCCAGCAGTCCGCCTATTTCTGTCCCGTCCTCCGATCCGGTAGCCGCCTCCGTGGCGGAGTTGGAGCTGCCGCCGCTGCTGCTGCTAAATTTAGGCCTCCCCTGGACACCTGCGGATTTTTCTTTTTGGGTTTAAAAAAACAGGTTTTTTTCGCTTTTATCTCGTGGGATATGCGATTGCGAGAGTGCTTTTTGCTTTTGCCACTCCACTCCAGAATGCAGCCTGCAGTGCCGCCGTGCCGGTGCTGGGCTGCTCTCTCGCTCGGCGAGCTTTTGGGGGCGTGTGCGGCGGCTGGCACTGGCAGTCGCAGTGGGATGGGATTCTCTGCGTGGATGTTGGGTGTAGGATCTCGTGTCCAACGGCCCCCGTAAGCATCTGAGAAATGATGCACCCACGAGGACCGAGCTTGACCCAAAGGGGGTGTTTGGACTCTACGGGTAAAAGTTTTGCTCGGTCCCATTGAATCTTGTCATACATGTATAAAGTATTAAATATAGTTTTAAAAAATAATTAATTATATAGATTGTGATAATTTTATGAGACGAATCTTTTTAAGTCTAATTAGACTATAATTTGATAATGTGGTGCTACTGGTAAATATTTACTAATAACGGATTAATTATACTTAAAAAATTTGTCTCATAGTTTTCCTCGACGAGTTCTGTAATTTATTTTTTATTAGTATTTGAAATCTTTTTCCGACATCCCTCCGGCATTCCGATGTGACACAAGCAAAACTATTTCCACACCATCCAAACACCTCCAAAGACACGGGTCTTTCCTGCTGCTAGCTGCTGCCATGTGGTTTTGTCCGCAGAACAATATTGTTGAATATTGATTTTATCGAATTATATATAAAAATTTAGTGTAGCAGACTATTAAAAAATCTATAGTATCTTATATTTTCCAAAATCCACTATAAGTTTTATCTCAACCCTCAAGTTATCCATGGCGTTTCTTACTAATTATAGAGTCTGATCGGTTGGCTACCAAAATTTATTGTGCCAAAAATTTGACGAGCCATGAGTTTGGCTAGTAATTGATTGGGTATCTAAATTTGCCAACTCACACATTTCACTTGCTAAATCTTTAGTAACTTTTTGCCTATTTTTTTGACTTGTCAAATATTTGGCATAGCAAATTTTGGTCACCAACCAATCAAGCCCATAATCTCGATTAACTTTTAACCTATTATAGAAGCCATCCACATCATTTCCATGTGGAGAACATATGTGCATAGGTTGAGAATATATTCTTTCTGTCCCAAAATATTTAATCGCTTAATGTTTTCGTGTCACAAATTTAACTTGATTTATAAAAAATATATGTAATATTTGCATCTCTAAACAAATTTATTAAAAAAATCAATCCCTATGATACTAATTATGTACCCTAAATATTATTATTTTTAAATTTTTTAAATTATTTTTAAAAAATAAAAATATAAAATACTTTCTAGATGTTAGTTCAATTCATGAGATGAGATTCAAACAGACCTTTAGTGAAACTTCATCGGTTTGCTAGTGCAACGGCCCATATTTGATTCAAGAAATCAGACGAGGCTTCTATATGAATATCGTCGCCTAGTGAATGAATTAATTAAACATCACACCCACAGTAACTTATGATGAATCAATTGGCCTACACACGCTGAGCCTCGATCTCAAAATAAAGAGTGCGAAAAAAACACGCGAGCCTTTTTTCTGAAAGACCACAAAACACGCTAACCTAACCGGCCAGCTTATTAGATGGGCCGCATCAACCCATTCTGACTCCTCGCTTCCATGGCCTTTAGTTACTGTTTGGATTTCGTATGTGTTATTGGGCCTTCACTGCTTGACATGTGTTTATTTCGAGAGGACAGGCCCGTCGAGAGTAATGGGCCTTCCTGCAACCCTCTGCCTAATCTATAAAGATACTTTAAACGTGGTGAACCGGGATTTCACTGTTCCTCGCACTGTTCATCACACCAGGATTCCCTCACATTTTACTGTTTATCCACAGTGTTTTTATCCCCGCTACAGTGTCAGATCCCCTGAACCAAACACCCAAAAAACCGGGAACGTACTGTTCAACCAGGATAATACTGTTCACCCAGGAATGTACTGTTCCCTCCTCATTTTCCAATTTCCCCTTTTTTTGGTTTTTGTTTTTTTTCTTTTTTTTTGGTTTCGTTTTTTCTTTCCCCCGGCCCTCCTCCCCACGCGAAGCGTGGGGGCCTCACTCTAGTACTCCGTTCGCGTGGGGGCCTCACTCTAGTACTCCTATTGTGTTTATTTCAAGAGGGAGTATCTTATTATTACTCCTGTGTTTATTTAAGCCAGTTATTTCTTCAATTTACCAAGCAAAATGCATCTTGCACTACCAAGATAACTGACACCTGTGATAGTAAAACGGTGTTATTACACGCTGTTTTCAGTACAAAACTCAAAAATCCTAGAGGAGATAAAAGTTGAGTACAAACAAATGAACAAAAAGATACACTATTTCTGCAATTTTCACCTAGGCCATGTCACATTTCATCTTTGCAGTTTTCAGTTGGGTCGTTTACGGAGAAGGTAGAACAGACAGGTGTTAACCATTTTTCCAAGTGGGCATGCGAGATCAGTTCAGATCCTGTCTCACACCGCCACAGCATCTCTGCAATTAAAAATTCCAAGTCAACTTCATGAACAACAGTATAATTGCAGGAAGTACCAGATCTTGCAGGCATCAACATATCATACATGGGGCAGGATTTAGACAAGTAAAAAATCTTTCTTCAAATTCAAGTGGAATCAAGTACTTGAAACCCTGTTAGCAACAGGAATCGATCAGCAGATGCAGATGCAGTTCAAGCATGCCCCTCATGCATAGCAATGCCATTCAATACATGTGGACACACATGTTTTCCTCCCCCTGCTGTCTGCTCAAGTTTCCCTGTCACCTCATCTCCCGGACAGGAGCTTGCATTGACATGCATGGATGACATGCTTTTTTCTGACTGACACCATGACAACCTAACCACCAGAAAGGTCAAGGTCAAGCAGAAACACAACAGGGGGATCATGAGCTATTAACATGGTCACCATTCTAGATGGAGATGGAGAGGTAAACAACCAGATGCTAAGATGGTGTCTGCATTTGCATCCATGGGTGGTCTTCCCCTTCTGCATTTGTGGTGCCTCACCTCAGTGTCCATTCAGTATCGATCTTGTAGCTCTTTGTGTTTTTTAAAAAAGGCAAACTCCATATCAAACTTGGAGGTCCATAATGATTGGAAGCCCAGGGACATCCTACCAAACAAAGGGCATATATCCTCTTTCCCCCTCAATTGGTGGGGAGGGACATGCAGAACATTGCTAGCTCATCTCATCAAGCTGCACCTAAAAAAACATGGTGATAAATAAAACTAATAATATCATTTCATTACTAAAAGACCCCCATTTTTTTTTTTGTTTACAAGGTACACATATTTGGTGACAAAATGATGAGGATGGTGTGGTGACCACAATGAGAGGACAGGGTTGTGATATGTGAACCAGGACTGATGAGGAGAGAACTGGAGTCATCTGTGTGTTTTGTATATATAGACCCATCATGGAGATGCATGTCAGGATCACCCCCACTGAAATTGAGAAGAAAAAAATGCCGTCAGCGAATAAATAGTGTGATGGGGATGGCACAGACATCCTGCATGACGTTGACATGTTGTATTAAGAAAAATCACCGGAATCAACTCCTGCTTGTAATTACTTTATTAGCTTGTAGACAGAAAATAAGTATATATATACTATACAAGGATTGGATCTGAACCGTCTGAATCATTGAGCTGCTGCATGTATAGGAACAAACAGATTGGTCTTACACTGAAACGGGTTGCAAAGTATTCAATCTGCATTGTTCCTGAAAAATCTTAACTTCAGACAACATGTTGTTCAATCTCCTGAAAATGGACCGGTTGCCTAAAAGAAATGCTGCAGTTGAGCGCTTGCGTAGTAGGAATACGCAAAAATGGACCAGCCGTTGCCTAAAACAAATGCTGCAGTTGAGAGCTTGCGTAGTAGGAATACGAAAAAGATCTCTCAATAATCGTTGGACCAGATATAATCACCAACCATTATTAATTAGTATAATTTGGAAATGTCTTTTTTTTTTGGAGATAATATAATCCCAAGGGTCACTACCGTTTCAACCACTTTTTATGCATGCTTGCACGTTTACAACTTGAGATTTCGATAGCATCCATCCAATGCAACATGAATGGTGTTGGAAGTAGCGTTGTACGCATCTGCAGCCAAATGGTATGCGGTAGCTGTGCGTGGCTGCTGCTACGCAACAATAATAAACTGATGAAAAGATAAAAAATGGCTCAAATTACTGACAGAGACGTGTATGTATGAATACGACGACTACTACGCATTAAAGTGCGTGTGTGTCTGAACAAGACCATCAATTCACAAAATGCATGAAGTATTATACTAGTATCTTTTAGTATTTAATTTATAATAAAATAATGCACTCATTTTTTTTTGTCAAAAGGTGTGCAGTATTATTATTGTATAATACACCGTCAAATGTCACTTTCTCGTGTTCCTCCACATTCTCCAACTGCTCAACAAATGATACCTAAGGTTCATCAGAAGACACGCATATATAGTATATGTTAATTAACTGAATTTCATGACTGAGGATTAGCGAGACGAGAGGAACAATACAACGTGCACGACACAACTGAAGGTAGTAGGCACCATCGTCCGATTGTTGTTATTGTTGTTGTTATTATTGCGTTGCACGCCAACATGTGTTTCCACTACTACACAACAGGTTTGTACCACGCACACGGCACACACCCCTTTTGCTGTACACGGTACCGTACATGCACCCACCCACTCTCACTGTCTCACACTCATGTGTCTTCGTCGCTAAAATTGATTAAGGTACTGAAAACAAAACTTGATCGACCAGCTGTCAGCTAATAAATCACTCATTAGGCTAATTAATCTATCGGTGTAGTCTGGGGCACGTTGTAGCGCACATGATTAGAGTCCAAAACCTCCGGGTTAACCACTGGATCCATGACCTAAACGACATTCTCCTCAGTCATGGCTTTTGTTTGGCTCGTTGTCGCGCTTGGGCACAGCTTGCTTAGCCGCATTATACTTGACTCTCTATGCTCAAGTAGTATTTCCTACTACTTGTTAAGATCACCACGCTAACATAACATATTAGTGACGGTGGAAGCAACTAAAATGAAGCCATAGTCCTGATCTATCTATCTGAGAAAGAAACATATGCATCACACGTATATGAAGATATTGGCACCTAGAAGGTACGTAAACCAAAACAACACTAGATTTTAACGCGTGAAACCCTTCAAATCAGGATAAAAAACATGACATGAGAACATTAACTTTGTGGGACTAAAACTAGTGATGGAGCTGGGAAGGAGATCAACTAGTAATGCGTGGTAAGAATTTTCATCTGCTTATATAATTTGGCAATATACACTAGTATAGAAACAGCCTTTTGTCGATGGCCGGTCGATGGCCAAAAAGGACTAAGACCTTTAGTCTCGGTTTGTAATACAAATCAAAGGATAATTCGTTCCACCTTTCAGTCTCGACTGTAACAGTCACCTAGGCATGTTGGTGCGGAAATTTGTGACAGACCTAGACCAAAGGTGTCTCCAGAGTAAACATAAAAGAAGAGCAGATATTACCTATGTTAGATGCATGTGTGTTGGAGTTGAGATGACAACCTACGCAAGGACCAAGGTGGGAAATCTCTTGAGTTAGAATCTCCATAACCATAACCCCACCTTATTTTTACTCAATATAAACACCTTTACTCCTAACCGTAGCAACCGGGTTTGATTTTTCTAATTTCACAGTTATTTTAGCATTTTTTGGGAGGCCTTACAAAGGCCTTTTCTTTCTCTTGTAAAGTCCAAGATACATAAGATTGGTTCACACTATGACAGAATATATGGTGAATCTAGGGCCCGACATCCTTGGACACTGTCTGGGCTCTAGTATCGGTGCAATTAAGCTAAGGTATATCCATCACACATCATGATCTAGTTATGCAAGCTCCAAAAGTCACGATCACTACTGGATTCAGGCGATTTGCCAAGTGCCTAAAGCACTTGGCAAAGGCTGTTTTGCCCTCGGCAAAGCCTTTACTGAGGGCAGCCCTCGGTAAAGAGCCTTCGACAAAAAATGCGTCGGCAAAGAATCTCATTGTGGTGTTGAGCTTCGCCGTCCGAGGTTCATTTGAGTGTTGGTTCCACTAGCTAGTGCGGTGGGACATATATCTCTCTCTTACATATGGGTTAATTGCAGGATTGTTCTCATTGCCTTTGCCTGGTTGCATCATCATGAGTAGAATTTCTCAGCACACTTCTTTAATTAATTAGCCACATGCCCACACGCCCCCGGTCCAGTCATAGTTTCTTACAGACTTCCTGGAGACCTGGACACTTGTTGGCGAGCGATCAATTTAGCACGCCACACACACTTGGTTTGATTGTGTGGAATTATTGGAGCAGAAAAAATGGTGAAAATACTGAAATCTTGCGAGACGAAACTACATCTGATAGGCTTGCGTTGTGCATGTCAGTTTTGCGTACATGCCAGATTGATATCACGAGTCCCGGGGAATGCGACTGACGAGTTGACTAATATATCAAATTACAAATTTGAACGATGTGTATGAGTGGCGAAAGCTACTAATACTTTTGATGAAATTATATTTAGTTGGGCCAATCATGGGTGGACAAGTAGCTAGGTAGCTAGCTACTCGAAGCAATATCATGAAAGAAGCAGCTATACTATTGGTGTACGCGTCAATCACCGTCGTAGTCGTCGTCCAAGGCTTATCTGAATGGAAGAGTGGTTACAACTTTTCAGATATCCTACTATACTAGCTCTAGCTAGCCCCCCTGGTACACTGTCTATCACTAATCTCTACAAATAAAAAGAAAAGAACAAAACTATGAGATTTTCTTTGGTGTGGTAATCGCACACTTAATTACATCGTTCTGCCTCCGCATGCGATGTCCTACCTTGTCTGCCTCGCGATCGTGCCGCCTGCAGCGTCTATAGAAGGAAAGAAGCGCCTGCCTCGTACACACATGCATAGAAGGAAAGAAATAACAACGTACGTCTCTCTGGCCAATCAATCACGCAAGGAAAGAATTCAGGCCAATCACACGTACATCTCTGGCCAATCAAATACGTATCTCGTCACCAACATACAAGGCGCCCAGAACTATGCACAAGGCGATCTCTTTCCTGGAAACAAATCAACGGAGCACGCCTGGCCCTCGCCGCTGCTGACCTCGGCTTCGTGTGCCGCCGCCTCGCCTGACATCGTGCCTCATCGCCCCGTCATGCTAGGCGCCGAGGTCTCCGCCGCCGTCGTAGTCGCACACCAAGAGACGCTGGCCGGACCTTCGTTCACTCCCGGCGCTCCAACGAGCTCGACGGAACGAACCTCACCCGATCCAGCGCTGTCGTTGGTGCGAACGTCGCCGTCCAGCTCAGAGGTCTCGGAGACGAGGTCATCCGTGTTGCGTACGGCCTTGCTCGCCATCACCGGCTCTGCTGTGCGCCTCGTGTTTACGGAGGTCGAGCTCCACGGAGAGACGTCGTTCTCTGTCACCGTGCCTCATCGGCCCGTCATCCTAGGCCCCAAGGTCTCCACCGCCGTCCTAGGGTTCGACATCTTCCACCCACCACAAGGCCATACCAGGGAGGCCACAGTCTGGTGTCGGGTGCTGGAGCCTTGCCGCTCCAAGTCCATCTGCACACCAGCGACATCGCCGTCGCCGTCGCCGCCCTTCGTGCCTTCCTGGTATGCTTGTCGTCGCTCCGTCCCTCGGCAGTCGCAAGGCGCACCACTTCTAGGCCAACGCCATGCCGCTCCAGGTGGACCTGAACGAAGCAAACGTCGCCGCCCTTCCTGGTATGCATGTCGTCGCTCTGCTGGGAACCCTACCCATCTAATCCAAATTGCACAACACTGTGTTTCAGTCAAGCCATTTCATGTGCACAATCTTTATTCATAGATATTAATCAGACATAGGTATCCATAATGGTAGCATATTTTTTTGTTTTATCATCATTTTTTTTAAAAAAAATTTTTGCCATTTTGACCTCGGCTTCTTAAATTCATAATCAGACATATTTCTGTTTCAGTTTTGAATATAGTATTGTCATATATGTTTTATGGGCAAATAACACATTTTGATTCCTGTGCATGATATGGCTTGGTATTTAGAATCAGCAAGATTGAAGCTGTGCATCCGCGCTGCGACTTCGGGCACGTACGCCGCACGTCAGGTGCTCACGTCGGCTCAGCCTTGACCCATCGTCGACGACTCCGGCTTCCATGAGTGCAGAAATCTATTGAGGTATGTGCTGTTTTCATCCAATGCCCATCCTCCTTTTCCCTCTTTTCCTTGTCCTGTGTGCGCTCGAGTTTTAGACTTCAAAGCTAGATGTACCTTTCAGAGCTACTTTTACTCTTTTAGGTTCTGAATTTTGTCATTTGCAGCAGCAAGCACCAGCAGATTTAAGTTCAGGTTTTAGGTTTCGTGTCTGAATTTTTGGTTTATCATAAACAAATTAGTACAAGATCATGATTTAATTTGACTGGGGACATTTCTAATAAATATGAAATGGAAAAATTGGGGTGCAAGTCACGGCCAAGATCATGAGTTTCAGTATTCCACGTGGTGAGATTTTAAAACTGCACAAGTAGTTTCAGTTTCACCATTCACGTCAAGCAGAAGGAAACTGCACAAATGACTTAAAATATACATTTTTAAACTTGATAGGAAATACAAGCCGATAAACACCATTCACGTCAATATTAACGACTACTAAATCATTGATTCCAGCAAGTTACCATCTGGATTTATTATCTTTCTTGAAGACTCATGTCATACTGATGTTGCAATTATCTATTTGAGGTAGTACTTGAAGACTCGAGTGAAATAGGTGTGACGCACATCGTTAAGCAAGTGCATCTCCAAGAATTTCTAAAACCTACATCTAATCTACATTCTCTGGTGAGATTGAAAAAGACTAACCTATACATTAGATATGTTGCCCCGTATCAAATCAAAAGTTATAGTATTATTATTTTATCGATGCGATTTGTGTATTGTTAGATCAAAAGTTCTTGTCCTCAGAAGAACGCACGGGCACGCTACCTAGTACTATATATATATATATCTAATAACTGATGGATTATTTATTATAAGACTAATATATAATATAACTAAGATCAATATTGGGTTAAGATGATTGATGCATGGATAAGCTAAGAAGCTTTATTTCAGGGAAAGATAGAGGCCCGGCAGTGGCCGGCGAGCACTTTACGTCGACGGCAAGGCCAGTTGGAGACGAGCTGGCCGTGTGGTGCGGCCGGCGGCGAAAAATAGCTTAAGGTTGGCTTACATTCCGGTACACGTGTGCAGGCAGGCAAATCTGTCAACACAATTTTCTTCATTTTCACTTCTTTTTGTTTCTCTTTAGTGGTAAAATAAATAAGAACAGCTATTGTTTCACAATTTGTCAACACAATTTTATTTCTTCACTTTTGTACCAATTTTGTTTCAACGTTCTAGCCTACCCATTCTTGAAAGAATGGGTGCAGCCACGCACAAAGTACAGCTCTATGGATTCTAAGATCTACATCAACCCGTTAAACGGGATACAAAGCAGCACAATAGCAACTACAGAAGAATAAACGACTCTAACGACATCACCCAAAACTTGGTTCTCAATTCTTCTCCAATGTCTTCCTTCACTCCACCTTTCCGAAGAAATCGAGTACCAAGATTTCAATTCTTTCACTACCCTCCTTCAAAATCACTCTCTTTCTCTTTAGACAACTGAGAAATGCCATATTTTTATGGCATACATTTTTCAGCTCTAGACTTCCTGCCACACCACCTACTAAAATGGCACTTTAGGGGGACGAGGGAATTTCTTGAATGGAAGAATTTAAATGGTCCAAAATATATTCCAAACAGATTAAACGGCTAGTACGAATGAGGCAGGCAATAGATGGCCGTATATGATGTTATTACTGCTGCTCCGATCGTCGCTGCTGCTGCTGCTTCTGCTTCTGCTTCTGCTGAGTGCCTGGAATCTGGATGGATCCATCACCTGACACATGACACAGCGCGCATGTACGGCAAACATCGGAAGCTGGCAAGGCTATCCATGGCGGCGCATGCAGTGCAGCCGGCCGGCAGTGATGACCAGCAGCAGCCGCAGTAGCGCAGGCCTCGCTCGATTTCAATTAACCTGCTGCGACATCATGTGGGGCAGGCATGCAACGCCCGCGTACATCCCGTGCATATCCTATCCTACTGCTACGCGAATGAACGGAGAATGGCTCTGCTGCCGTGCTGCATGCATGCTCTGGAGTCTGGATATAGAGTATATGAAAAAAAAAAAAAAAAAACCCTTCTCGAACTCTCAACTCAAACGGTACTCCCTCCGTCTATTTTTATTTGTCGCCGCTTCTCGAGACACAAATACCGACAATTTTAATAAATAATAAATATTATCGATTAGTATCATAATTAATATCATCGGAAAGATCTTTGGATCTAATTTTTTAACAAAATTATTTGGAGATATAAATATTGTATGTATTTTTATAAATCAAGTCAAACTTGTGGCACGCATCCCACGGCGACAAACAAAAAAAGGGATGGAGGGAGTATGTTTAATGGTGACATAAGTCAGCTAATAAAATAAACCGACTAATTTATTATAAGAGAAAAAATATAATTTAAATGACTGATAAAACAGCTGGATAAACGAACTGATGGACGAAAATGTGAATCAAACGGCGGAAAGGTGGCGCTTGTTTTCACGCACCAAACCCTAACTCCTGGGCCCGGGCCCAACCGGCACACAATTCAATTACTACTGTACTAGTACTTGTACTACTAGTAACCTAAAGAGCAGCTTAAATAAATGCTTAATACCGTGCCCGGAGGAGGAGCAGCAATTGATTTAATTTGAATGTGCTAATTATTCAAAGTCCTGAGAGCAGTTGATTTGAATGTGTAGTAGTGATTAAAATCAGGCCCAAGGCTATACAGTGATTTTCATCAATCTAGACTAAAGAAAAAGTAACTATCCTTAATTAACCAGCTCCATGCACAACTGCTACTACTACCTCTGTCCTCAAATATAAGGCGTGCACGTATTTGATAACACAAATTTTATTATCTTTAACTAACAATTAGCCTAGTTATATCAAAGGTTTGTACTATAAACATAACCAGATTTTTCTAATTTTTCTAGTGAGGTGGACTTCTCTTAGAGTTTTGGTATTTAAAATTTAGTATAAACTTTTTCCTGCTAAATGTCTCCTAGTGAGAATTTTTATGTGTTAGGACTAGTGGTAGTGTTTTATTACTACTTAAAAACACTAGGAGAAGCTCACCCATTTGATAGTGAAAAGTAGTCACATTAGATTTTATTTATTAGAAATACACTTTCTAATGCTCGAACTTTTGTTCCTATAAATTAATTATGTATTATAGGAGTAAATATAGGTCAAAATATGTTTTTAAATACCGACCTTATATTCGATGACGTGGGAGTAAACCCTTCGTTTCCAATGCTGCACCCCACATGCCGCAGCTCGTTCCAATTCTGGATGCAAATGGGAATAAGCTGACCAGATCGAGTGCAAATCTATATATAAATCCAGAAAGCTTTTCCAAACGTAACATATGTACAGGGTGCCTCTAAATTTCAGACAGAGGGTACTACTACTCAGGGTGTCAAGTAGACAAAATATTGACATTAAAATTGAGGAGATACAAGAAAATGGTTTCCTATTAGAAATTATGTCTACACAGAGGAACCAAGACCAAATAACAAAACTACGATAAGTTTATGATAGGTGAAAGTGGTACATGATTGGATCAAAATATAGACATGCATGGCCGATATATATGAAGATACGGCCGACCTAGCCGGAGAGGATCGAGATGACGTGGTTGAGATGCAACTTATTTAGCAAAAAACTTTCCATGATATAATACCAATGAACTATAAGGCACAAAAATAATACTAAGAGGTCATGTAAAGTAGTACCCTCTCGTCCTAAATTATAAGCTATTTTAAGAATCTTAAGAGTCGAGTTTTTTTTTGAGTTTGACCAAATTTATATAATAACAAAATAATATTTATAGTGCCATCTAAGTATCATTAGATTCTTTATTCATTAGTTATATTTTCATAGCTAGTATACCTATTTGACTCTTAAATTTATGCGTTTCTCTCTATAATTTAGATCAAATTTGAGATGTTTTGACCCTTCAAGATTCTTGGCATGACTCATAATTTGGAACGGAGCGAGTAATTCATTACTTAAGCATGAGTTTTCACCAGTTATTTTCCATCAGTGAGGTCATACTGCTAGTTAGTTGGTGGTGTTCACTGATCACACGGCACGGACCATTAGCATCAGAAGCTTGACATCATACCTCATCAGTCCGATCGTCGTCGTCCTTCCATGTATGTCACGTTTTCTCCGTGAAAGAACAAGGCAAAATTAAACTCAATCGGTAGGTAATTAATTCTCACTATTTATTCATAACAACATTCGAACGGCCAGACGGGGGTGGAAACATAGTAAATGGGAAGTAATAATTATTTGTCTCAGTATTTCAGACGTGTTGTTTTCTCGGTGCTGAAAATGGAGCACTGCAGTGTGTACAAAATGTGGCATGCTGAATTGCTGATGCTGCCCAGTGCTGTGCAGGAATGGACTCTGACACTCCGGGCCCACGTAAGCCGGGCTGCGCGGCCCCACCATCCCATCGGTCACGCTCACGCCGCCACACCACACGTGCGCTCCACCGCTACTCACACTGCCATACCGGGCCCGCGGGATGCGGCCCACATGCCAGTCACTGAAGCACGCCACCCGTCCCGTCCACGTGCCACGCCGCCAGCTAACGGCGCGCGCGACACGCCGCTCGCTCTGCGGCCCGTCGGCGCGCGGTCTCTTCTCTTCGCCGCCCTCCACGTGCGTCTCCGCCACCATCGAAAGGAAACGGCTTTCCTAAAACCCGCCTCCTCCTCCTCCTGTCGCACGCAGCCGAGCCGAGCTGAGCAGAAGCAAACGAGCGCTCACTGGTGGCTGCGAGCTGCAAGCTGCCGCAGTACGGGCGTGCGGCAGCTATAAGCAGAGCAGGCCACCACAAGCGCGCGCTGAGCAGTCGAGCCATCACCACCTCACCGCAACCGACAGCTCGCCACTCTCCTACTCCCCCCCCCTCCCATCCATCCCCCCGCGGCGGCAGCTATGGCGTCGCCTCCGCCCGACGTGGACCTGGGCAAGCTGAGCTACGAGATCTTCTCGCTCCTCGAAAGCAAGTTCCTCTTCGGCGCCGCCGCCGCTGGCTCCGTGCCGGGCACGCCGGGGCGGGCGGCGGCGGCGGGTCTGGCTCCGGCGCCCGGGGCTGAGCAGGACAACAACCGGGGCAGGGTGCGCGTGCTGGCGATCGACGGCTGCGGGCCGGCCCCCGCCGACGCGCTGCTGGCGGCCGCCGCGCTCGCCAGGCTCGAGGCCGCGCTGAGGGCGCGCGCGGGCGACCCCGACGCGCGCGTCGCCGACTTCTTCGACGCCGCCGCGGGGGCGGGCGCTGGCGGCGTGCTGGCCGCGATGCTGCTCCTCAAAGGCGACGACGGCCGGGCGAGGTACACGGCGGCGGACGCGCTCGCCTTCGTCGCGGCCAGCCTCGGGCGGCCCGGCGGGTGGAGCGGCGGCTCCGGCGGCGCCGCCGCCGGAGCCGGCATGGGGGTCGGCAGCAGGCTCCGGAGCAGGTGGGCCGCGCTGTTCCGGCGCGGGGACCGGTCGTCGTCGTCGTCGTCGCGGTCCTCGGCGCCGCTGCGGCGGGTGTTCGGCGACGCAACGCTCAAGGACACGGTGGCGCCGCTGCTGGTGCCCCCTGCTACGACCTGTCCACGGCGGCGCCGTTCCTCTTCTCGCGCGCCGACGCCGTCGAGAGCGACAGCTTCGACTTCCGCCTGCGCGACGTCTGCGCCGCCACCTGCGCCGGCGGGGCCGTGGCCGCCGCTGTGCGGTCCGTGGACGGGCGCACCGCCATCGCCGCCGCGTCGGGCGGCGTCGCCGCCATGGGCAACCCCACCGCCGCCGCCATCACCCACGTGCTCCACAACAAGCACGAGTTCCCGCTCGCCAGAGGCGTCGACGACCTCCTCGTCGTCTCCATCGGCTCCGGGTCCTCCGCGGGCACTGTCGCCGCCTCAGCCACGCCGTCCGCCGGCTGGCGGACCCCCATCCCACCGCGCTCGCCGTCGCCCGCCGAGATGGTCCGCCTCACCGCCGAGGGCGTCGCCGACATGGTAATAACCAAACCACCTCCCTGATTCGTTACTTGTACACGTCTGCCGTCGAAATTTATCTTCTTTTGGTAAATAAAAACGCAATTTTTTAATTACCGCGCCCCGCCGGCGTTGTGTGCAGGTCGACCAAGCAGTGGCCATGGCGTTCGGGCACACGTGCGGCCGCAACTACGTTCGCATCCAGGTCAGCAGGAATTACCGCATTTTATTACTGCTTTTTTTTTTTTACTTTCTACCACGGCGTCCTCGTCGCGTTCTTAAATGTTAGCAATAATAACGTCACTGCTGGAACTCCGGTGATCCACCAGGCGGCGTCGCCGGCGGCGTGTTCCGGGAAGGCGCTGCGGTCGCTGGACGCGAAGAAGGCGGTGGCGGCGGCGGACGGGATGCTGACGCAGCGGAACGTGGAGGCGGAGCTGTTCCGCGGCCGCCGGCTGTCGGAGAAGTCGAACCGGGAGAAGCTGGACGCGTTCGCGGCGGAGCTGGTGAAGGAGGCGGAGCGGCGGGCGCGCAGCCCCGGCCTGCCCACCGTGGTGATCAAGCAGGCGCCCACGGCCACGCCGGCGCGGCTGTCGTCCGCCACCACCGCCTCCTCCGCCACCGCCACCGGCCGGACCGCCTCCACACTGCCGTCCCCGGCGTCGCAGGGCTCCTACCAGCACTAGCCGCCGCCGCCGCCGTGCGGCCGCCGGCCGTTCTAAGTTTTGTACATGCCGCCGTGGACAGAGGAATGGATTGCTTTGCGTTCACGGTCCTCCTCCCCTTCCCCTTCGCCCTCTCTTTTTTTTTTTTCTGACACGTCGATGGCCATGAGCCGTTGACAGGTGGGTCCAAGGACGAGCTTGAACGAACGTGGTGAAAGTAAGTTATATGATGTAGTAGTAGTAACTTATATATGTTGATGGAGCTTGAGAAAGGTTGAAGGATCATTAACATTGAGTTTTTCAGCAATTTAGCTTGGGGAGCAATGATTAGAGGATCTAGTTGAGGTCTCACATTACTTAACACAAGCAAAAAGTGGGTTTGGACTTTGGATGCTATTCAAAGTGTGTAGGCTCCCTTTAATCTCCCTCCAAGTAGATTCGAATGGAAGCCAATGCATGCCCAAGGGAGGTTGTGGTGTCTAGCTAGGCTTAAATGGTGAGTTAGAAAGAGATGATGGTAATGCTGCCTTAATGGAGTACTTGGCACTTGGATTAGTAATGTGCAAGCAGCCCCCATTTACTGCTACTACTAGGTGCTATCCTTCCTTTCTGCCAACAACACCCAACAGTACTCTGTGCTCCTCTTGTAGTTGTTTGTTTGTTTGTTTGTTTGTACCACTGGGCTAGATAGATGGATAAATTCATGGAGGAGCACTTTCTCTTTATTTTGCATTGCCTGCGGCTTGCTTTCAAGAGAGGGCCGGGAAAGAGAGACTTGAAGGCTGCATAAAGCTGCCGCCAGTAGCTTCGACTTGGAACAAGAGCATGGACATGGACATGGTGTGGCAATACAACTGGAGCTTCCTTGTTTGTGCAGAGGATGCATTGGCATTGGCATTGCCTTGCCTTTGCCTACAACTCTACTACTAGTCTCTACTCTCTAGTACAAAGTGCAAGCCAGCTCGATCGGCAAGCTCATCAAAGGTGGTGTCTGGTGTGCAAGTGCAAACAGCACACTGATCACTGATGAAGTATCTGTGCGATTAGTTTGGTCAGAGATTTGATTGCCCATGCATGATTTTATTTCAGTCAGGAAGGACCAGCTTAGTAGTGGTAGTGGCCCCAAATCTGTTTTGACTTTTCAAAAAAAAAAGGGACAATGTTTTGGAGATTTGATTCAGGTCAAAATTTGGCATGAAAAGGTATAATTTTGACCACAAAGCAGAGGCAACAAAGGCATGCATGGAGGCCCAGCCGAGCTGGCAAACTGGCTGTCTGTCAGTAGGACAAGTCCGTCCGTGTTTCTCCCGGCCGGATCTTCAGTCTTCATCCCCCAGCAGTTCAGCACCTGCCATTTCCGTTTCGTGTTCAACAGTGCCCTATGGGACTGTGGCCGTACACATAGTGCTCTGAACGGGAGCTGGAGTGTGGGGCACGGGGCACCTCCACACTTGACCATAGTCACGTAGAGTTCTCGGTACGTAGAGGATTGTGGAACGTCTAACGCTCCTTGAGAAAAGATTTTCTACTGTCAGAATAAATTAAAAGTGATCCATGTTACCGGAACAAAAATGCACGTTCTCTATATATGGAACGTGACACCGATCTACGATTTTTGTGACTGTGCTTTAGATGCGGCTAGGGCCTATATACTGCATGCATTCTTATGGCTTCGACTTCCCATACATTCTCACAAGTCATGTTTCTCTCCTCGCAAAATAAATGTGGAACTGCAAGAAGACATGATTTGTGGCTATTTTAACTCCAAGCTCCTTTGGTATTGAAGAATGGAAGACATGAATTGTCGCTATTTCGACTCCCAGCTCCTTTGGTATCGTAGAACGGAGTCGAAGAAGCCTAGCCAAATAAAGTCTAACACATACCAGTATAGTCCAATTCATATATAGTCGGTAAGATGGTAAGTCATGTCAATTTCTCAAGATAAATTATCATATGCCTATCACTGTAGGGATAGTATTTTTTTGCCTAAGAAACTATTTCCTCTGTCTTAATACCAATGACACATCACTATTTTGTTTAATTCACATGTTAATTAATGAACATAGAAATTTTCCTAGTTCCTCACAACAGGAACGTTGTGTTGGCAGTAACTGAATAGCACCGGTATTGAAAAAAAATGACGGCAAAAGTTTAAGCTTGCATTACCGCAAAAGATTTTTTGCGCAAACAAAAATTTACATGTTAATTAAACAACAGGAACGTTGTTTAATTCATACATCGTTCGTTTTGTACCAAACAAAATCAGACGTTTCTACAGTATTTTAGCTTATCACCGGCTTATAAGTCCCGCTTATTCGGGCGCTGCTTATAAGCCAACTGATAAGTCAAAATACTGTAGAAACATATGATTTTGTGTAATAAGCAAATACTGTTGACTTATAAGCTGAAACGACTTTTTAGCTCAAACGAACATGCTCTATATATGAAATTACTTTATGCAGAGAATAGCGAGCATGAAAACGCATGCTGGACCCTGGCCAAGTCAACGGCAGCAGGACTTGGCCGCATGGACGAAGGAGGAAGCTCCATGTTTTTGTAAACATTGTTGAACAAGCTCTCTCCAAAACTTGTTCAAAGACGTTTTTGCGAGACTTATGCTAAGAAGTGATTGCAAAAAAATATATATGCGGACAATTTAGTCAATTTGTTGAAGAATTACACGATCTCACCAAGATTTACACTCCGAGCCAAGAGATCTTGTTTTACAGCCCCGGGGGTCTACCACGGATAATTAATTAAGTAAACTAATGTGAGGTGAGACTCCATAGATCTCACGGCGCTCCAATGCCGATGCTAAGCTCCAGTGCTCCACGGAATCCACACGGGCACACACATCACAGGTAGGAACATTTTTTTTACTGCCCGATGCTGCAGGTGAAGGTGAATCTCAAGAAGGCAGAACAGAAGCAGAGAGGCTCTGCTGTGCGTGCTGGCCTGCTGGGCCCTGGCCAATGTCAACGGCAGCGACGACTTTGGTCACATGAACGAGGTTAATTAATCTGGGTGGATCCGCCATAGTAGATCTCACGGCGCCTAGTACAAAAGATTTACCCACGCCGGCTCTGTCTCCTGGCTAACTAATCCTTGTACTCGCGTCGTCGCGTGCAGGTTTTTCACCGCACATCGTGTGCTTGTTTAGTTTTTTACCGGGCTCTTAATTGCCGCTGCACGCCACCTAGCGCCATGGGAATCTGGGAGCAGCAGGTTGGTTAATTTGGGAGCAGAGCAGCGCCGTTTCAGAGATCGTTCCATGTGGCATGAGTGGTAAAAAAAAAAAAAAACAAGGTTAATGCGACTACTGCTTGCTCCGTGTTCCTTCCATGTGGCAGCAGGAGTAGTTGTACAGATTCCAGAGAGGACAGGGTGCACCGGGTTACTTATCGTTAATTAAGTTAAAATTAAATTACCGCCGCGTCAACGGATTACGGTCGCTTTGCGGGCGGTGGATCGGACGCGGCTGTAAATTATAGTACTACTACAGTTGAAGTTTCACTGTTGCTTTGCGGGCGGCTCAGGATTTTAAGGTTGTGTATCTAGAAGTAGAGTAAAAAAAAAAAAAAAAACAAAATATGTAGCCGGCATTTATAATATGACGTAGTCACAGAGTTCACTATGTATTCACCGTGTCATGTTATTGTCACGTTCATGCTCAAATATGTTATTGTCACAAATTCTCAAATAATTGCAATCAATATCATATTAAAAAAAATGCAGAAACTCAAAACAGACATGGATGGATGGAAGTAAATCCATATGGACGCATGCATCCCATAGAAACCCAGACAAATTTCATGGTATTCAATCCTTTGTTTCCAAAGGGGTATACAATAATAAAAATTTTTCTTTTCAGGAATAACATGATAGTCAAAGAAACTCAAAATATACATGCATATTCACCCCATACTTATGCACATACACTGTCCCTATAAACCTCTCTCAATGACACGTGGAACCCCTCTCAATGAAAATTGACATGTGTAGGATAAAAGAATCATGTCTAAACTTAGTTGCGAATCAAACACTTGCTAACTTGGTCAAACTTGTCAAAATGAAGTGTAGCAATGTGTGACTAGCAACCCAATAGCCCCTAAGTCGAAGACCGCTTAAAACTTGAGTCGAACTATCTTACCATAAAAAATCTAACAAAATGAGGGGTTTTTGATCGGTTTAGATTCGATGGAAGCCCACGAAAGTTCATATAATTGTATTGTATATTGTATATATAAATTTTTGTGTGGAGGGTCGTCTAAAAGAAAGAAAGAAAGAAAGAAAAGACAGCGGCGATATGTGTCGACGTGGTCGCCGGACAAGGTGACCGGCATGGCCGGGGAACGTACCGTGGTTCTTCTAGTTCTAGACTTGTAGCTAGTGCGGCGACCACACGGCTTCATTAATTGGCGGCCGGCGTGCACGTACTGCGCCAGATCTGCTGGCCATGGAAGGAAAGGGGGAAGGTGACCGCTGTTCTGTTCATGAGAGGAAGGTCGTCGATGCTGTTGCTCATGCTCTTTTGCGGCCTGCACCGCGCAGCACTCTCTGCCTCTATGTGCTGCTGATATCAATGAAGCTACGATGCTGCCATGCCCCGTGATGTGCCGAGTGTCGTCAACTAACGCCGGTGCACATCTCTCACCAAATAGCATACGTGCACAAATGTTAGCTTCATCATCGGTTCTAAATCAGGAAATATTTTGAATTTTGTAGATACATAGTTTTGAGTAGGTTAGGTATATATAATTTTTTTTGAATAAAATGAACGGTCAAACTTGAGATGAAAAAGACTAAACATACTATAATTTGGAGCGGAGTTAGTACATTATAATAAATTAAAAAGCAATATAATTAGAAGAGTTTTAAATAGTTTTTAGGAACATCTATGTAACAACCGAGTCTAACAACACATGATTTTCCCCTATTACTATTCATCTTATTCCTCTCTTTGGTTGCCGTTCATCTTCTTCCTCTCTCTCATGTTAATGTTCATCTTCCTTCTTGGCACATCATGAGTAACAATTTTTCTATGGAAGGACAAGGAAAAATTTGGTGAACGGCAATTGGAGATGGGAAGAAGAAGCTCACTGAAGTTGGGGAAGATGCTGGTCATGGGCGGGTGTATGCAGTCGACCAAAAAGAAAATCCACATTACATAAGGAAAAAGTCTACTTAACCCTCCCACCTATGGGGGGTAGATTACATAAACCCCCAAACCATGAAGCGGTCTAATTTACCCCCGAACTTTCTAAAACCGTCTATTTTACGCCCCCCCCACCCCCAAGGCGGTTTTCCAACGGCGGTCGCTACAGTAACCCCTGTAATGCTACAGTAACTCCGGGATTGCTACAATGCCAGGTGTTTTTGCCATTTTCTTTTTTTATTTATTTCCTCTGAATCTTTGAAAAATCATAATAAATCATAGAAAAATCATAAAATAGAAAATCTAATTTTGTTGGACTCCACATAAGTAGATCTACACAGTGAATATATAATATGGTATGTTTTAGTACAAAATTTTTGCTAGTCTTTTTCTTTTCTATTTATTTCGGCTGAATCTTTGAAAAATCATAGTAAATCATAGAAAAATCATAAAATGGAAAATCCAATTCTGTTGAACTCCACATGAGTAGATCTACAAAGTGAATATATAATATGGTATACTTTAGTCTAATAAAATAATTATAGAAGCTACAATTTTGAATTATTTCAATTAATTACAGAAAAGCATAAATCTAAAGCTACAGTAAGAACTTTGTACTAAAGCATATCATATTATATATTCACTCTGTAGATCTGCTTATGTGGAGTTCAACAAAATTAGATTTTCTATTTTATGATTTTTCTACGATTTACTATAATTTTTCAAAGATTCAGCCAAAATAAATAGAAAAGAAAAAGACTAGCAAAAATTTTATACTAAAACATACCATATTATATATTCGCTGTGTAGATATATTTATGTGGAGTCCAATAAAATTACATTTTCTATTTTATGATTTTTCTGTGATTTATTATGATTTTTCAAAGATTCAGTGGAAATAAATAAAAAAGAAAAGGACAAAACCACTGGGCACTGTAGCAAACCCGGAGTTACTGTAGCTGTACCGGGGTTACTGTACCAACCCGCTGTTGAAAACCACCTGGGGGGTAAAATAGACGGTTTTAGAAAGTTCAGGGGGTAAATCAGACCGTTTCATAGTTGGGGGTTATGTAGTCCACCTCCCATAGGTGGGGGGGCTAAGTAAACTTTTTCCATTACATAATGTGAGCAGACCGACGCATGGTAACTTTCTCGCTATATAAGTTAGAGGAAAAATAGTTTTGCTTGGTCTATATAAGTTCATGTCAGTGATATGAACTCACTGTATATGTGCATGAGTTTAGCCACGATACGGAGTCTAATCCTAATATGACGTAGGAAACAGATGACACGACTATTGCATATAAATTCTCAAATCGCAGGTCATCGTCGAACTAATCACGTAACAAATTAAATAGTCAAATAGCGTATGTTCCACTGTAACTTTCGATAGACAGGTCCCTGCCTATACATCGATTGATGGATGGTCGCTAGCTACATTCTTCGTATATATGGTATGCCACCTGGCGTTGCATACGCACGTAACTATTGCACGGCGTTATTGGGTCGGTCAGATAGGCGTGTGTGTGCGTGTGTGTGATGCCACTCCTACTGGCTGATGGTCAATCCACATTACACGTCCTGTAGTGTACTGTACATCGGTAGTAGCACCAGCGGCAGGTGGCCGCGCCCGGCCGACCGCCGGTGAGCACTAGAGCTCCTCTGCCTAGCTCTGTCGTCCTTTAATTTTGAGCTTGTCATTTTTCTGGCTCTATGTACTCTCTCCCTGTCCTAAAACATCATCAGTTTTGCTTATCTAAAAGTAAATTTGACTAAATATATATAAGAAATTATATTTATTATACATGATTAGTATCATTAAAAAAAGATTTTTAAATTTGTTTTGGACTTTACTGTGTCACCTCTAAACAACTGTAAGCCATCCATTTATTTAGATCGGCGGCTACAGTCATCTATTACCGCTTAGAAGGTAACATGTGAAATATTTATTTAATTATTTTTTTAATTTATAAAATAAAATAAAAAAGTTTTTTGTACAACTTTTTTAGATTTGACTGATATGTGTGATCTCACATATAATCCTCCTCTACTCATCATATATGCAATAGACCACAATTTGGTAACATGTAGGCTCACGTGATTAGAGGCAAGGGCAGATTTAAAGTGGGGCTGTGTGGGCACTAGTCCCCCCTAGAGCTGGTGCATCAATGGAGTTTAGAGAAGGTAAAGGAGAAAAAGAGAAATAAAGAGGTAGAGGAAGAAAAAAAGAGATTAACCCCTCCTTCAATTTGTTTCTACATCCGCCACTGATTAGAGGGATCATAATAGATGTTTTCGCGGAGGAACAAGATTCTCTACGTTTCTTTCTCCCATCATTAAGGGGAATCCGGACGGATTTTTTTAGGTTTTTAATTAATTAACCAACGGCTCAGATTTGTTTGGGATATTACTTTTCTCCTAGGTAAAGATGATACATTAGCATTGCCCTCTATTTTTTAATAAATATATTTAGAGATACAAATATTTTATATATTTTTTATAAATTAAATTAGACTTATGTTAGGAAAAAAATGATAGTTTTTTGGGACCGAGGGAGCATGTGTTTTTTTTATTTATTTAAACGATGCATGCTTGATGCATGCGTGCATACGTACGTCCAACGCGTGGCCGTTCTGCTTGTTGACTTTATTGTTGTTGGCAAGTACTACTCCGCACGTATATACATACCGGTCGTAACGTACGTACGTCATCGTATCAATCCAAGTCCAAGGAGCTACTAGTAGTAGCTCGCACGTAAAACCTACAGTCTGTCTCATCCATGCAACACTACTGTGTACTTTTATACTGTACCTATAATACACGTACGGTAGCTGTACCGTCTCCATCTTCTTCGTCGTGTCGTCTCGTATACTTACTAGCTAGCTAGCTAGCTAGCAGAGCGATCGATGGATGGATCAATCGAGACTCGAGAGGCCAGCCGGCCCCGTGTTCGCTGGTCTTGTGCTGGCTGGTTCGGCTGGCTCTCTTTCTCACGCCGGCACTGTACAACCAGCCGAAACCAGCCGAAGCAAGCCAGCAGAAGCAACCAGCTCTAGACAAGGGAACACGCGGGTGGTTAGGAAATGTCGATCACTGACAGTGGCACTGCCACATCGATATGATCGTTGTACGTACGTACCAGAGTACTACACGCGTCGGTCGCTGCAACAATGCATGCAGTAGTGTACGTGCATGCAGCAAGACGACCAAAAAGACGCCGGCCGGCCGGTGAGAGGTAACGTACGTAGTAGGCGGCGTAACACGTACGCAGAGACGACGACACACCACACCATACATACACTGTTGGATCTGTGTCCGGGACCCGACCGGCCGGTGGTCTAGCTAGCTAACTCCTACTGTAGGTACGTACAGTTCAGCCAACAAACAGCAGGGACCCCCCGACGACGACGAAGACGTCGTCGAGACCCACCGGCCGGCCGGCGTCTGAGATCGATCGTGAACGGAACGTGCCAACGTGCAGCTGTGCCTGTCCGTTCTGTTGCATTGCCCACTTCATTCGGACAGTACTTTTGTGGCCGAAATAATACTTACTCCGTACTACATACCAAGTCTATCCAAACATGGCACACTTTGATCAGAATTTGTTGAAACGCTAGTCCGTCCCCCCCCCCAAACAAAAAAAAGGTTCAGAAAATTAAAGAGTACTAGTATTAATTTGAAATGCTGAAGAAATGTGATTGGTCCACCTTATCAGTCTGTTAGTTTTGTGCTCAGCCCGGAGGTGCATAATGGACAAAGTGCAGATACGACAAAGGCAGTTACACTTGTCCCCATGAAAGTTGGAAGCGGGGAGAGAAAGTGCAAAGGTTCGACCTCGCTCACTCCCTCCCTCGAGCGAAAATAAATACTGCTACAATAAAATAAACTAGCAAAAAGTGGTAAACGCTACACCTACTACTCCCTCCGTCCCATAGAGTATATCGTCCGGGAAGCGTGTTTGTGAGGAGGACACGGTTTTTCAACGACAAAGTCCATGGGACGGAGGGAGTAGCTCCTGTACGTCCTCCAGTTCAGTCAGAGTCCCGGATTGTCGTGTCCTTGCGCCGTGTTCATGATTACTAGCTACAGATTGGATCATACTGCAATAATGAATGCAAGCAAAGGAAAAAGAAGCTCTAGTGATCGAGCAGACATAACAGATTAAATTAGACGGCCAACCTTCATGCTACTAATGCATCTTTTCCTTTTAACCTACTACCCCTTTATTAATTAGTCTTGATGGTTTTTCTTTCCTCTCCTTAGTCTTTTTCACGTGTGCCTCGTCTTCTCTTGAGACAGTTGACAACATGAATAATGCTTTTGGTTTTCGAATTCAGTGGTCCCGTCCGGGAAGGATGGATGATAAGCTTTTGGCGCCACACACACACACACACACACACACACACACACACACACACACACACACACACACACACACTTTTTCCAGGAATTCAGATCAGGCCAGCAGGGAATTAAGGAACAGAAGGAAATAGTCAGAAAGATGAATCGTCTACTGCTACAACACAGTGTCACTGCATGTTTGTAATGTTTCCAACTCTGAATCCTTCCTGGGGCTGGCTTAGCTTGAATTCATTCGGGACCTCAAAAAGTTTCAGACCAAAACAGACATCATCAACCCGCGTTCAGTGCATAAATCATCGCACCTTTATTTGAGTGGTACGGCAACAAATCTTGAGCTCCAACCAGCTGCATTATATTAATTATGCGTGCATGATCATCTGATTTGATCAACTGAAGAAGAAGATCAACAAAGAAGCTATAGGAAATGCATGGTGATCAGTGGCAGTAGTAGTACTCCATCCTAGCAGCATGCAGACAGCAGTGTAATGAATGAAGCCCTGATGGAGTGATTGTTGATTGATTGTCTGAAGAAGGATCGGAAGAGCGTACGAAATGATTGTATGTGTGCGCCATTCACGCGTGTCGTACGTCCTGCCGCCATGCAAGCAAGCGAGCAAGCAAAAGGGCGCCGCCGGTGTTCAAAGCTCTTCAAGCCGTTCTGGAGCTTTCAAATTGAAACCGCGAGCCCGGAGCATTTGGATAGCTGGCAAAGAAAAGCAACGACGCTGAGTCGCTTGCAGTTCAGACTCAGTGGACCTCAAGGCTGAATGAATTTCAGTGCAATTTGGGGGAAAAAAAATAAAAGACAAGAAAAGTTGGGTGCAGAAAATCTTTTTTTTTTTTTTTTTTTTTTTGTGCCTGGGTGCAGAAAATCTTGGATGGTCGCGCCACGTCAGAAAAGTTTGCTCGCTTGCGCCCTCGCGCAGGCACCGAGGCCGCCGGCAAAGCCCCAAAGCGACATGTTCTTTCGCCTCGTTAGGACGAAAGGTTTCGAAACCGTGATGATGCATGGCGAGTTTTGGCTCTGCCGTCTTCTTCTTCAGGCACCTGCACCGCAAAGAACCAAGAACTGCTTCTGCTCCTGCGTGCGCGAGCTGCTGCTGCTGCTGCTAACGAACGCTCAACACTGAACGAACTGACGATGGTAGCAGTAGCTGAAGCGGCAGCTCCAATTAGGTCCTGCTTTTCAGGTCAACAGTACTGGCAATGGCATGCATGGAGATGGAGGGCTTCATCCATTGGCCTGACTGCTTGACTGACAGTCTCCATGTCTGAATCTGAAGCAGTGGCTGGCACCTTGCAGCAGCAGGTGGTGAGTGAGTGACGCCGCGAAGGGTCGGATCGGACGTCGACAAGGCAAGGAAAGGTGCGCCAGGCAGCTCAGCTCGGGTGTCGAACAAGATCCGTCCCGGGCCACCTTTGCCTCCTCGCCTTTTGCATTGGCCTTTGGAATTGGAAGCATCCACGCCCAAGCAGCAGCAGGAAGTCCTCGCTGGCGCTGCTGGCCTTTTCGTTCCTTCCTTGCTTGTTCGAATTAAAGCTCGCGCCAATGATTGGCTGGACATTCGGAAGGGGAAAATGCCAGATGCGGCGGGTAATCAGAGCTTTGGCCTCTTCCGTAGCACGTACAGTAGTAGTACTTTTTTTGTCGTCTCGAGATGGCCGAGCTTTTGTTCGTGATGAAGGTGAGATTTTTTTTTTTTTGGTTGTCTCGCGAATTTTGTCTAGACCGACGATCCTATCGCGGGCGACAACAGCCTGACGGAGAACAGGGTCGCCAAGGTTGTTGGCACACCGCCCGCTCGACGACCATGCATCTCGGCGGTCTTGGAACTCCATGGGCGAGCAGCAGCGGGGATCGCAAACGACATGATCAAGGTAATTCCTGACACTTGTGTTAAAGATGATGGGACGAAGGAGGAAGACAGCGGATGGAAATCCGTCGATGACTCTGGTGATCGAGAATTCTAACCGATCCCGCAATAGACCTCCGTCCCATAGGTGTGAAGTCCAAGTTCTGGGCATTAACGGATGATGACGAGTTCGTACAGTCATGTTAGCAATTGCTTGGGGTAGAAGAAGAAGAAGAGTTCGGGAGGAGGAGTAGTTCTATAGCAGAGAGGAAAACAGAGTTTGATTACAAGTGATTTCAAATTTGTTCCCCTTTCTCTCACAGCCTCGATCACCTTAAGTACTAAGCAATCGCCAGCTAGGCCTAATGAGCTAACCCTGCCACATTGGGCCAGACACATACGGGTTGGGCCTTTTTCTCTCATGGGCCTTGACACCGGAGGTGGAGACTTCACTTCATCCGTAGTTTGACGAGTAGCCGATGCAGATACAGAGACAGCCTTGCTTACATTCCCCCTCCTTTAGAACCAGCATGACCCCAGGCTGGTGCTCTTGGAAAACGCTCCTTGAGCAGCTCAACTGATTCCCAAGTTGCCAGAGATGGATCCATGTGAGACCATTGCACCAGTACCTGCTCAACTGGGTGATCACCAGCAGTCCAGCGCCTTTGAAGGAAACTGACTGGAATCTAAAACTGCACCTGATCAGAAGGTAGTTCTGGAGCAACAAGTTGATCACCATGACAACATTTAAGCTATGAAACATAAATGATCGGATGGATTGCTGAAGATGGTGGCAACGCCAGTTCATAAGCTACCTTCCCCACACGGCGGAGTATCTGATATGGGCCGAAGAACTTAAATGACAGCTTGTGACTAGAACGACGAGCGACTAAAGCTTGAGTATATGGCTGAAGTTTCAAAAATACCCAATCTCCTACTTCAAAGATCCTTTCTGATCTCTTTTTGTCAGCTTGTCGTTTCATGCGTTCTTGTGCTCAGAGCAGATGTTGCCTCACTATATCCTGCATAAGAGCACACTCTTCCAACCAACTGTCCAACTCGGGGTGGCCAGCTGAAACTGATTCCACTGTGAGTCCAAAATGCCTAGGTGTATACCCATAGAGGACCTCAAATGGAGATTTAGACAGGGCTGAATGGAAGCTGGTGTTATACTAGAATTCTGTGAGCGGTAACCACTGCAACCACTTTGTAGGGCAAGCATGCACATAGCAACACAAATAGGTCTCAAGACACTGATTTAGCCGCTCAGTTTGGCCATCAGTTTGGGGATGGTATGCTGTACTCATCCTCAGCTCAGTTCCTGTCATCTTGAACAAACTTTGCCAGAATTGACTTGTGAAGATTTTGTCTCTGTCTGACACTATTGCTGACGACATACTGTAGAGTTTGTAAACTTGATCCAGAAATGCCTTTGCAACTGTACTAGCTGAGAAAGAATGATGTAATGGAATGAAATGTCCAAATTTAGTGAACTTGTCAATGACCACCAAAATGGCATTTGCATTCCCTGATTTAGGCAGGCCTTCAATAAAATCCATGGAGATGACATCCCAAGAAGACTGAGGTACTGGCAAGGGTTGTAATAACCCAGGATACTGAGCACGATCAGGTTTTGCTTGCTGACAAACTGTGCATTTCTAAACCCAATCCAGAATAACAGACTGCATAGAAGGCCAGATAAAGAGCTTCTTGATTCTGTGATAAGTAGCTGGAGACCCAGAATGTCCCCCGACTGCACTGCTATGGAAGGCATCAAAAATTTGTTTCTGCAATGCAGTATTAGATCCCAACCAAATTCTCCCTTTGTACCTGATCAAACCATCCTGTAATGAATAATTTGGCACACCAGAAGGAGTTACTGCCAGCTTAGTAAGCAACTCTTGAGCTTGGGAGCATTGTTGGTTGTTGACGGTCACTAAGTCTAAATTTTATACCGTCAACAATGGCTCTTGAAAAGGTAATAGCAGACTAATAGAGGTTATATCCGACAAATTCCACGAGTTTTGTTGATTTGTGAGATTTCGGGATTTTTCGAGAAAAAGCTAAAAGAAGGATTTTAATGCAAATTTACCACTTAAACTTAACCGCGACGCAGCCTACATCACCAGATGGTTCAGGAAGACTCGAGAAGACACCCGAAGAAGTGGGGCCCGGCCGCCGCCAGGTGGGGCCGACCGGCCCCACCATGGGGCCGGTCGGCGCCCTAGGGGTTGCCGGGCGGCGCCCCCTTCCGTAATCTTCCTCCCGCCGCCTAGGGTTTTCATCTCCACCGTTGGCTACGTCGGTTTGATCCTACGGTGCGCGTGCACTCAGGGCTATAAAAGGAGGGGTAGACCCCCCTTCAACACACCAATTCATTCCTCCCGCTTCATTCGCCAAGAGTAGTCGGGTTAGGGTTTCAGAGATTAGAAGTAGAGCTCTAGTTCTTCAAGTTCTTAGTTTAGTCGCCTAGCAAGATTCAAGTAGAGATCGGGCGCCTCCGCCGGGATTCCGTGATCTGTCTTCTAGAATTTGGTAATTTTATCTTGTATTTCATTATGACTTTACTCTACTTTAATATATTGTTACTTATTCAGTTCTTAGTTTATTCTAGTTGCACATTCGATATAGATGTAGTTTATGATGATTAAGGTTATATGATCGTAAAAGCGCCCGATTCAATACTCGAGTGGGTCGGGTGGTGCGCATTATGTAGACGTGGTGTCTAGATATATTGTGTACCTACGGAGGCACCCGATGATGTGCCGGGTCGTGTGGTAGTCCGCGCAGTGACATTTGCGTTGGTTCCTCCGTAGTCCATCCCCCTCGCACGTAGGACTAGCCGAGCATGGTCGCGAAGGAGGTGACCTTTGTATCTCAATATCCTCATTAGTTGATGCTCCTTATGATGTCTTCTCGATTTTATTGCACTATAGATGAAAATGTGTAGCATGCATAGGTTGTAGACTTTATATTAGCAATTACATAGGTTTCTTTATTTCTAACTGAATCTCTAGATTGCTTTACTACATTAGAGAGTCTCTATATTCTAGCTCGGAATACCATATATCTTAATTACTCATTTAACATTTATCGTTATCTTGTTGACTAGTTATTGCTAAGGCATTGGTATATTAGGTTATGATAGGGTTTATCCATTTATTATTCTTAATCCTTAAAAGTTCCCCCTCCTAATAAGTAGAATGCTGCTTTATCCTTTTGGCATAAAAATAAATCATCGATACTGAATACTTCTTCCGGGTGAAATGCTACAACGGAGAATTATCTCGGCGCTTATGCGGATATATTCTATTTAGAGTCATTGTGTGTAGATTATTTTTATCCTTGGTTTTTGGCATCATGTTAGGGATGACAACTTAACTTGAAGTGATGTTAAAAATACCAACAAGCATTTTCGGCGCCGTTGTCGGGATGGCAATTTTATTTATTAGGATAATTTATTAGGATCATTGATTCGCCAGATATACATATTTTTCTAGAATTTTATAATGAGTAAACCTTTATGAAAAACAAATATATATTAAAGTTATATCTAAATCATAACCTTTTGCTTTAGCAGACTTACTCATATTTTATTTAGAAAAATCTTATAGGGTAAGTGCAGGATTGGTTGTAGAATTTTAACTCTTATCAGGAACAACCATAGGAAGAAGGGTCTTACATCATTCTGAGAAGCAATGGCTGAAAAGACTCTGCGTGAATTCTCTGCTCCAAGCACCGAGAACATTCGCGTAGGTCCAACTCTCGACACCTTTGACATTGGAGAACATGATTATGAGATCAAGCCAAGCCTCATCAAAATGGTGCAAGTTATCATATTTAGTGGAAAGAAGAATGAAGATGCTATTGCTCATCTGCAGAATTTTCTGGAGATTGGCAACACCATTGACATTCAAGGCATTCCTCAAGATGTCGTGCTACTTCGTTTATTTCCTTTCTCATTAGAAGGAAGAGCGAAGCAATGGTTTTATCAGAGTAAAGATCAAGTCAAGACATGGGGAGAATGTTCGAAAGCTTTTCTAGAGAAGTTTTTCCCAATAGGCCGAACGAATATCTTAAGAGGGAAGATTTTAGAATTCTTTCAGCAGAAAGGTGAACCTATTCCAGAAGCTTGGGAACATTTTCAAGGATACATATCGATTGCCCGCATCATGGAATGGAGAAGTGGTTGCTCATGCAAATATTCTATTATGGACTAACCCAAAGATCATGTGAGCAATTGGACGCCACCTCTTTGAAGGATCATTTATGTCACTCACCCCTGGAAGAGCTGAAGCAATTATGGTAAGGATGGCGTAAAAATCAGAATTGGACATTCAACACCCAGACATGCCATGAAAATGAGGAAGTTCCAGAGGAGTTGTGTGCAATATCAACCAAAATGGATGTATTATTGAATTGGCTAGAACAGAGGGCTAATTACAAAAAAGAGATCGTCAGCAATTCAAGATATATTCAAAGATCAATATGAAGAAGATATTAGTGCAATCATCAAGAAGCAAGGATGGAGTCAACCTCGGGCAACAAGACAAGGTAAGTACCAAGGTAACTATAATTCTTCAAATCAAAGACAACCACCCTTGAGAGAATTAATATTAGAACAAGCTAGAATCAATGAGAGTATTTATAAGAAGCTTGCTTTTAATGATGAAATGTTAGAAGGAATTAATTCTAAATTAGATAATTTTTCTCTAGCAGTTAAAGAGCAAATAATATTTAATAAAAAGATAGAATCACAAATTACACATTTAGCTTCTACCCCATGCCCCGCCACTAACCATGAAGCAGATTAAAGGAATATCTACTAGAGGAGGTAAGGTTACACGTGATCCACCTTACCCGGAAGGGGCACGTAGACCTTCACTTACAAAGTGCTGAGATAGACAAGGAGGCTGAAAAGAATACTAGAGAAAAAGAAGCGTAAGCACCCCTACCAACAAATGATCTGCAAGAGCCCGAATTAACGCAAGACTTCGAAGATACCACTATCCTACCGCTCCCACAAAGGAGGAGGAGTATCTCCACCGATGATCGGTTCAAGTAAATTTGTAGAGATTATACAAAAGTTATATATCAACATTCCGTTGTTAGATGCTATGCGGTACCCACATATGCAAAGTACCTTCGATCCATCCTCAACAACAAGGGACCACTACCCTCTACCGAAGTCATCAAGCTAACAGAGGCGTGCAAAGTGAGGCAATCCTACATTCTCGCACCTATCAAGAAGAAGGATCCGGGATGTCCCACTATTGATTGCTCTATAGGCAACCGGATGTTCGAGAACGCCTTGTGTGATCTTGGAGCAAGCGTCGGCGTCATGCCCAAGACGGTCTTCGACAAAATCAACTATTCCCCGCTCACTCCAACAACAATGTGCTTGCAACTAGTCGACCAATCAGTCCGCTACCCCCGCAGGATAGCGAAAATATTCCGGTAAAAATCCGTGACTTTTTCGTTCCTGTAGATTTCATGGTACTTGACATGCAGGAAGAGAGGAAGATACCTCTTATCCTTGGGCGACCATTCCTAAACACCGCAAATGCGACCATCAATGTTGGAGCTGGAGAAATTATATTCACCATTAACGGGCAAGAAGAGCGATTTGCATTCAAGGCCAAGACCCGAGCAATGCAAGACTCTGAAGGATCAAGAAGAGCAAGGTGCACCAACATCTCCGACCGCGGAGATCAATCATAAAAACTAATTTAACTAGAGAAGTCCAAGTCGGTGGACTTTAAAAAAAAACCCCGAACCTTCACCGGGAGGTAACTCGGTAGTTATCAGTAATTTAAATTCTCGCATTAACTAGCATATTTATTTTTCCTACCAATTAAATTATTAAAAAGAAATAAAAAAAATAAGCATGCCATATATAAAATCCAAGCCCCATGAAATTATGACTAACGGAGTGTAAATCCCCGTTAGTAAAATTTACCGTGGTGGCGTAAAAATTATAAAAAAAATACTATCGTTGTAATTCTAATTTTTTCGTAGATTCATAAAAAGTAATTTAGTTTTTTCATTCTTGTGTCATTATACGGTATAAATACTGTAAGACATGTGGGGCCCACATACATCACCTCACATCACCTCACACCCACTAATTATTCACCACATCCAAAAATTTCAATTATCACTCATTCACATGCACTCACCTCCATCCATGTCTGCCACCGAAAGGAGTACCTAGGGAGTAGGGAATTGATCACATACATGCCAAAGAGGACACCGAGAGAAATGAGAGCACCAAGGGGCAGGTGGGGCCGGCCGCCCCATCACCACGCCCGGCCGGGCCCCATCATCTCCTCTCGCCTCCAACTTGTCGCACCCCCTCACTCATTCACTCCAAGTCCGAGAGCTCTGCTCCACGGCCGCCATAACAACTACGACATTTCATTCTTCCAAATCACTCATTAATTAGCAAGAAAAGAGAAAAGAAAAGAGAGAGAAATCAATTTGCAAGATCATCATCAGGACTCCCTCTTCTCTCCCTCTTTGATTTGCTAATCCTAATCACTTTTGTGTTCATCGTGTTCTTGTTGTTCTTGCCGTGTTCTTCGTATTCTTCATTCTACAAGCAAGATGAATCGAAAAGTTGGAGGTGCACTCAGGAGCATCAAGAGGACACTCTCATTCCGCAGCACCCGACGCCGTTCGTCATCTCAAGCACCTTCATTTGCCGGCTCCGGAATGGACATTGACCCTCCATCACCTCCCGAGCAACATCAATCATCATCCTCTTCCCCACGGGAAGAGAGGTATGAACTAACAAACCTTAATCAAATTCTATTACCGCTTAGACCTCAAATAGAAATATTCAATATGGTAAAGACAAAAGAGTTCACTCATACTCCAACATTTGATGACAATTTGCTCGTTGAAACCGGAATGGATTCTGAATTTGAGCTTATTTTTAGAATGATTGGATGGGAAGATGCATGGGAAATCACCGAGGGGTGGTAGCAAGTTACTCACCATAGAATTCATTAGCTCCCTAGACTTTGATGATGATTATGTTCGGTTTAGAATGTTCAACAAGCCTTTTACTCTCACATGGAAAAATTTCAGTTTAGCACTAGGATTTTCTCGAAAGAAAAAGGCGTAGTGAATATAGCTGATGTTCTTGGAGATTTTAATAAAGATGATTTTTGGGAGAGCATCACCGCTAAGAAACCGAACGCAAAAAAAAAATATACCATCAAGAAGTCCATAACCCAACACCGAGATTCATGCTAAAATGGCTAGCTTTTACTTTCTTTCCTAGAGAGGAATTAAATACCATAAGACAAGATGAGTTACATTTACTATATATCATGATTAAAAAGAGAAAAGCATCCCCTGTAAAATTAATGTTGAGCTACTTTGGAAAACCGTACCTCCTATGAGAAAGTGCAGCATTTCATTCACATCTTGGATTACACGCCTAGCTGCAGGATTAGATTTATTGTCCAATGCTACACTCACTTTTATTACTGGTACCCGAAGAGTTATTGGATATGACTTTTTCTTTCGTGCTCACATGGTGAAACGCCGAAATAACAAGATAATCATGATCTATAAAAATTATCCAAATAAGTACGAGCTGCCTAACAGGGATTTGGGGATTTATTCTGTTGACAGTTTTACTTTTCCAGAGACCGCTAACATTGGCAGGTGTCCATCAGCACGCATCAACAGAGTAACCAGGACTATGTACACTGGGACTGACACAGCACCATCGGGACTAGCTCATTTCCATTACACTAACTTTGATGAACCAGGTGCATATCATGAACCACATCAGCCGTGGTCCACCCACCCAGGTTGGGAGGACCAACCCACTTATCATCAAGGAGAGTCGTCTACATCCACAGGATGGGGAACATTCCCCACACAGGAGCCTGAAGATCAGGGACAAGATTATCAGAGAGGACATGCATCATTATCTGTGCGCGGGAACACGGAATACACCACTGGTGGACCGTACCCGTACCATGCACCACCGCAAATAATTACATGCCGCCTCCCGAGCAGCATTTTAGCACTCCTATTAATGATTATCCTGCTATGTCTATATTTTTTACTAACCTCCAAAGCCAGGGGGCAAAGAAAGCGACAAATGAGACCTTGCACCGACATGAGCAAAGTGGCAACACCGAGGTTGACAACAAAGCTTCATCGGCAGCACGTGGCAAAGACCGGGTAGACCAGCCGATTCGGCGGTTACATCATGAACAAAGAAGACATACAAACCGGAGTGGAGTACCTAATAGACCAGTTGGGGTATCCACCACCGCCTCCACAACATCATTGAGTACGGCAACATGCAGCTTGGGGGAGAGCCCCCCCCCCGCGAGGTGAGCATCATCCACCTCTGTATATACTTTACCTTTTAGTATTTAAACTATATCTACTTTTCGGTATTTAAATTCTATCATTAGAATAGTTAGAATTTGTCTTTAAATTTTGTACTAAAAAAAAAGAAGAAGAAAAGAGCAATTAAAAATCTACAATTACTTAGCATCTGACATTAAAATCTATCTTTGAATTATATGAAGTTTATCTACCCTGAGAATCTATTCTGAAACCTGATATCTGTGGGTAGCATAAAAACTTGTGATTCAGTCTAAGTAATTGACAGATATGATATAAAAAAGGTTTGAGCTAGTATATGTTTCAGTCTAAGTGATAGCTAAGCTCCAGATATTTTGCAAAGAATTAATTAATCAATCTGGTAATTTATCCTACTAATATGATTTGAGTAGATCACTGTTATGCATTCATGATTGAATCCATACACACAAGAGTTTTGCTCTCTAACAATTCTCTCTTAGAAGTCTAAAAGAGAGTGTGGGTTATAACAATTAAAAGATGCCATACCAAAGAAGTATGAGCCCAAAAGATGCCATATCAAAAAGGTATGAGCCAAATCAAATGAAAGAGAGTAAAATAATGGGTGCAAAGACACTCGCCTGAGAGAGAAAAATGGGTACAAAAAGTATCCGCTGGGAGATAACCCACACTTCTCAGAAAGACAAATAAGAGAGAATGTTGCATAAGAGCTGGAAATAAAGTTTTAATCACTAGCACATTCAATCATGATGTATAGTTTGAGTAGTCCACTCCCATCTTATTAGTAAATTCTCATGGTTTTCAAGATAATAACCTATACAAGCTCAAAAATAAAACCTCTGGAACAGTGCTTAAGCAAAGAATGAAATATATGCAGTGCTTGCTTGATTATTCTATCTTTCAATCACCCAAGATTTAATTAAAAGTTTGATAAGCCCCATAGTTAAAAAGGTATAAGGATAAGTTTGAAAGATAGATTAATGAATTATGATTTGGAGAAGGATTTTTTTCTCAATGCTAAAGTATTTGTTGCTATAATATGAGATACCCTCGAAGTATTATTTCAAGTCAACTTTGCTAAGGGACTAGCAAAGATTTAGCTTGGGGGTAATTGTTGACGGTCACTAAGTCTAAATTTTATACCGTCAACAATGGCTCTTGAAAAGGTAATAGCAGACTAATAGAGGTTATATCCGACAAATTCCATGAGTTTTGTTGATTTGTGAGATTTTCGGGGATTTTCCGAAAAAGCTAAAAGAAGGATTTTAATGCAAATTTACCACGAAACTTAACCGCGACGCAGCCTACATCACCAGATGGTTCAGAAGACTCCGTAAGACACCGAAGAAGCGGGGCCCAGAATCGCCACCAGGTGGGGCCGACCGGCCCCACCATGGGGCCGGTCGGCGCCCCTAGGGTTCGGCGGCGCCCCCCTTCCAGAATCTTCCTCCCGCCGCCTAGGGTTTTCATCTCCACCGTTGGCTACGTCGGTTTGATCCTACGGGCGCGTGCACTCCAAGGGCTATAAAAGGAGGGGTAGACCCCCTTCAACACACCAATTCATTCCTCCCCGCTTCATTCATCAAGAGTAGTCGGGGTTAGGATTTCCGGAGATTAGAAGTAGAGCTCTAGTTCTTCAAGTTCTTAGTTTAGTCGTCTAGCAAGATTCAAGTAGAGATCAAGGCTCCCGCCGGGATTCCAGATCTGTCTTCTAGAATTTGGTAATTTTATCTTGTATTTCATTATGACTTTGCTCTACTTTTTAATATATTGTTACTTATTCAGTTCTTAGTTTATTCTAGTTGCACATTCGATATAGATGTAGTTTATGATGATTCTTGTTATATGATCGTAAAAAGCGCCCGATTCAATACTCGAGTGGGTCGTGGTGCGCATTATGTAGACGTGGTGTCTAGATATATTGTGTACCTACGGAGGCACCCCGATGTGCCGGGTCGTGTGGTAGTCCACGCAGTGACAAATGCTGCGTTGGTTCCTCCGTAGTCCATCCCCCGCACGTAGGACTAGCCGAGCATGGTCGCGAAGGAGGTGACCTTTGTGTCTCAATATCCTCATTAGTTGATGCTCCTTATGATGTCTTCGATTTTATTGCACTATAGATGAAAATGTGTAGCATGCATAGGTCTGTAGACTTTATATTAGCAATTACATAGGTTTCTTTATTTCTAACTGAATCTCTAGATTGCTTTACTACATTAGAGAGTCTCTATATTCTAGCTCGAATACCATTTATCTTAATTACTCATTTAACATTTATCGTTATCTTGTTGACTAGTTATTGCTAAGGCATTGGTGTATTAGGTTATGATAGGGTTTATCCATTTATTATTCTTAATCCTTAAAAGTTCCCCTCCTAATAAGTAGAATGTTGCTTTTATCCTTTTGGCATAAAAATAAATCAACGATACTCGAGAATACTTCCTCCGGGTGAAATGCTACAACGGAGAATTATCTCAGGCGCTTATGGATATATTCTATTTAGAGTCATTGCGTGTAGATTATTTTTTATCCTTGGTTTTTGGCATCATGTTAGGGATGACAACTTAACTTGAAGTGATGTTAAAAATACCAACATTGGTAGCCTATCTCGAATGTCCGACACCCATTGTGGAGTGATTGTGGACAATGCAAGCAACCGATCAGTGCTTGGGCATCTAGATAATGCATCTGCTGCAAGTATTGTCAACACTCTTTTTGTTAATGAGCTTGTACTTGCAAGCCTTAGAGCTTTGTAAACATCTTTTGCTGCCAAGGGGTATGCAACCTTTGTTCATTCAGGTGAATCAAGCTTTTCTGATCTATGTGAATGAAAAACTCAGCATGAGCCAAGTAGTGGCGCCACTGGTCAACAGCCACCAATATAGCTAAGTACTCCTTTTCATATGTAGATAAACCTCTATTCTTAGGACCCAGGGCTTTGCTTATGTATACCACTGGATGTCCATTCTGTAATAAGACTGCTCTAATGCTAGTAGCAGATGCATCAGTTTCAATATGAAATGGAATAGAGAAATCTGGAAGAGCCAAACATGGTGCTAAACTGAGTGCCACTTTCAGTGCTTGGAATGCTAGATTATGTTACTCTGTCCAGACAAATGTGGCATCCTTACACAAAAGCTGAGTCAAGGGTTTAGCTAGTATACCAAAATCCTTCACAAATTTTCTGTAATATCCAGCTAACCCAAGAAATCCCCTGACTTCCTTTACATTTTGAGGAAGTGGCCAACTGACAATGGCTTGTATTTTGGCTGGATCTGTTGAAATGCCTTGTGCACTGATAACATGGCCCAAATAATGTATTGCTTGCTGTGCAAACTTGAATTTAGATAGTTTTAGTTTCCATTGATCCTTAGTGAGCCACTGAAACACTTGAGACAGATGGTCTATATGAGCTTCAAGAGTAGGGCTGTTTACTAGTCTAGGTGCTAATGTATGATTCATAGCTCCTTGGAAGGTACCAGGTGCCCCTGTGAGCCCAAAAGCCATAACCTTAAACTCATATTGTCCTAAATGGGTCTGGAATGCAGTCTTATGCTCTTCTCCAGGATGTAAGAGAATCTGATGAAAACCAGCTCTGAGATCCAAAGTTGAGAACCACTGAGCATTTGCCAACTCATCCATGAGCTGATCAAAGATTGGCATAGGAAATTTGGATTTCAGAGTAATTGCATTCAGTCTTCTGTAATCAACATAGAATCGACAGCCACCTCCTTCTTGGGAACTAACAGAACTGGAGAAGAGAATGTACTGGAGCTGGGTTGAATAATTCCTTGCTGAAGCATGCCAGATACTTGCTGCTCTAGTTCATCTCTAAGCTTTGGAGAGTATCTATAGGGCCTGACAGCAATACTATTAGCTCCTGGCAACAGAGGAATAACATGATTACATGCTCTTGTAGGAGGCAACCCAGAAGAAGGATCAAACAGATGACTGTATGACTTAATCAAAGACTGTAACTCCTCAGGTAAGGATGACAAGTCATCATAGGTTAGTTGAGATAGAGCACAGCAAATCTGCATTGCAATTGGGTGCTCCCCAGGCACCAACAACCCTTGCAAACGTGTCAAAGAACCTTTGTAAGGGATTTGAATCCATTTTTTACGCTAATCCACTTGCATTGGGCTAAATTGCTCTAACCAGTCCATGCTAACAATAATATCATAATGATGAAGAGGCAATATCTTGAAATTAGACTGAAAAGAACAACTGTCAATACACCAGCTGACTGACTGTAGAATACCCTTGCAGACAAGCCTACCACCTCCAGCAGTCTAGCCACTTGTACAGAAGAGTAATGAGGCAAAGAATGAGAGCCCAATTGTTGTGCAATAGTTTCACTGATGAATGAAGAGGAACTACCAGAATCCAAGAGAATAGTGACTGGAATTCCTTCAATCAGCCCTAGGAATTGGATTGTTCTAATAGCCTGAGCTCCTGAAACTGCTGACTGAGATACTGCTAAGAACAGCTGCTCACTTGGTTGCTCAATGTATTCTGAGTTGTTAGTACTGTTGTCTACAAACAAGTAATCCCAGTATCCTAAATAGCATTAAGTACCTCAGGTGAACATTTGTGATCTCTGTTGGCACCTCTTAATGTTATCTCTAGCAACGGCGCTAAGAATGCCTGTAAGCAGAGCATCGCTACTAGAATGCCAAGTTGTCATCCCCAACATAACACCAAGGGGTGTAGTATTAAATCATGCTACCATTTAGAATATAGAAATAGTATCCGTAAGCGCACAGATCAAATACCATTGTAGCATTTTACCCGGAGTATTACCAGGTTGTCATTTATATTTTCCCAAAGGAAGGTCTACATGGCTCTCGTGTAAGGGTAGCGTGATAATCTAGAGTGTAATAGATAGACATAACCATGTCCTCGCTACTCAATGCAGGGGTAAGTCACAAGATAAATGATAAGATAAGTATATAATCATCAGCGTAAATAGTAGAGACCCCTAGCTATATCATTAGGGTTACTAGCAGAACATCAAGAGATATTCCTATGTCATTCCTAGCTATATGTCAATGCATATCATGGTTAGTGCAGTACACTTAGTAGTCATAGCTAAGGTTAGCATTACATCTATTCATAGTGGACATACTAAGAAAGTTTGAGAACATAGCACGCCTTTCCTTCGTACAAAAGCTCTACTGTGCCTATAAACGGGGTTTGGAATACATAGGACTCAACAGGATTGTCACACCCGCGATCTACCAAGCCCGGCCTATAGGGTGCATTCACAGATAAATAACGTATAAGCACCATGCTTACATAATATTTACCACTCATCCAACGATCAATTAGATGAGCGCTATACGAACCTATGAATAAGTATAATGTCAATCTAGCTATACTAAGCATATAACCATAATAGACAAAGAAAAATATAACTATGAATGTAAGTAAATAAGTATTTATTAATTCAATTGTAGCAATTATATAACTATACAATGATAGAGAACAAAGGTGAGAGGAGGTAAAAACTATACCAAATCCAAGCTCTTGATGGCTCCGGAATCCAAGCCTTCGCTTGCCTCCCTCTTGTTCTAACTAGCTATCTAGACCCTAGCTAAGGAGCTTTGATTAGGGTTTCTGGCTGATGATCGGACTTCGAATAAGAAATAAATGAATGTGCCCCCCTAGGGGGGTCCTGCCCTCCTTTTATAGCCCTGGGCGATGATCGTGAGCCATCGAATGAAACCGACATTGGCGGACGGCTGAGATTGATCCTCAAAGGCGGTGGAGCGAACCGGGCGAAGCGGGCCACGAGCGGGGCCAGGCCGAGACCGGCCAGTCTGGCCCGAGGGCCTCCGGTCCTCCGGCTCGGCGTGGTGCCTTCTCGTTTCTTCTAGATTGTTCCTGCGATGCCGTGGTGTCCGATTTCTCATTCTATTTTCCGATAAGCTCCTGGGTTTGCATCTTTTCTAGTTTACACCTGCAGAAACAGTGAAACACCAAAACTCATGAAATTCTATCAGAGTAACCCTATACCTACTTTGGTGTTCGTATTTGTATCCTTTTCCATGGCTAGTTGACGGTTGAATTCATACAATAACGACCGTCAACAATCTCTAGACCACTTAGCTACACACTTGTAACATAGCCCCATTGCTTTTCTGTATGCCTTGACAGCTGCAAGCTTAGACTCCATAGATGACTGTGAATGATGATCAGCTCCAGCACTCATCTTGTCAGCCTTGGGAGGTAATGGAAGAGGCAACGATGTCCTTGTAGACTTGCCAAATGTGGACAGGCGAGTTGAATCCCTCGGTCCTCCAGCATCCTCCTGCAACAACGCAAGAGTGCAAGCAGCATCCAAACTCTGGGGACACTGAACAATGATAGCAGCATGAAGTTCTGGCCGAAGGCCATCTATGAAACGAGAAGTAAAATACACCGGGTCGACACCAGAAGAGTAGGCTTTAAGCTGATCAGCTAGGCTGGTGAAACGAGAGACATAATCTGTGACAGAAGAGGTTTGCCTAATATGCAACAACTGACGAACCAGTAGTTCATGCTGGTCTTTGTCAAAACGATCATGTAGCAGAGCACAGAACTGCTGCCAAGTTGCATTAGACACTTTAGACTCTACTGATGGGAACCACAAGGCTGCAACATCCACCAAATGCATAGTAGCTACTCTAACCCATATGGAAGGGTCTACAGCATACATGAGAAAGTAGTTTTCACAGTGGTAACGCCATAAGCGAGGGTTGTCACCATTGAACTTAGGAAATTCAAGCTTAGGAAGGTGACCCGTGTGGTGTGCCTGATTGACATGCGAGTTACTGGACTGGGTTGTTGCTGCTGGGTTAGGAATGAAACTCGAGGGACCAGGAACTGATATAAACATGTTTTGACTAGAAGTGGGCATTACAGAAGAATGCAATGTAATTGGTGGACTGGGAACTGAAACTATTGGAATAGGAGCAAAATTAGAATGGCCGACAAACGAACTACGGTAGAATGGGGGTTCGGTGCAGGCGGAATAGATGGACCCAAAGGTAAACCGAGAGGGTGATGGAAGGGAAACTTGGGGCATACCATTGGCCGAGCCATGAGTTATGGGTGCCTATAACCCAAACCCAAGGTCCCGTGTACTCGATTCGACACGGTGCCTGCAGGCCGTTGTGGCGTTGTTGCCGGCAGGTGAGCGCACGGCCACCGAAGTCGGAAGCGAAAGGATGCCCGGCTGGTGCGACAATGTGTCGAACACCGCCCTGTCCCAATGCTTCGACACCTTCTGAACTTGAAGGCGGATGTCGTTGACGAGTCCTTCGAGCTCGGGGCGCCATACGGCGACGTCGTTGGCCGCTTTCTCGAGCGCAGACACGCGGTCGTCGTCGGCGACGTGGTCGACGCGGATGGACTCGAGCTCCGCCAAGCGCTGGTTGACCGAGGAGTCGCGGTCCACGTAGGACGACTCGATGATGGCGAGGCGAGTGGCGAGGTCGGAGTCGGTCGCGTGCGCAGACTCAACGGCGACGAGACGGGACTCGATGGCGACGAGGTGGGAGTCGATGGCGTGCAGGCGCCCGTCGATGGTGGTGGCGCGGGAAGCCCGTTCTGCCTCCAGATCCTGGAAGCAACGCTCCCAGCGAGCCTCGTGGTCGTCGAATCGGCGAGCGAACTCGTCGAGAAGGAGCTTGATGTTGGGATCCATGGCTCCAAGCGCGCGCTGCCGACGAGTGTAGTGGTGGTGGACGGTGGAGGACTCCAGCGCAGGCTAGGAACGACGAATCTGATACCAGGTTGTTAGCAATTGCTTGGGGTAGAAGAAGAAGAAGAGTTCGGGAGTAGTAGTTCTATAGCAGAGAGGAAAACAGAGTTTGATTACAAGTGATTTCAAATTTGTTCCCCTTTCTCTCACAGCCTCGATCACCTTAAGTACTAAGCAATCGCCGGCTAGGCCTAATGAGCTAACCCTACCACATTGGGCCAGACACATACGGGTTGGTCCTTCTTTTCTCGCATGGGCCTTGACACCGGAGGCGGTGTCGGTGTTTGACCACCGATGGCCCGCCACGGGTTCCCGTAGAGATTGATTCGGACCTCGGCGAACGACTAGAACTCGGCGGTTTCACGCAAAGAGACACACGGTTTATCCTGGTTCGAGCCCTCGTCGTCGAGTAAAAGCTCTACTCCGTCGGCCTTGGCCTTTTGCGTTGGATTGATCTATGATTGTGTGTTGTTAAATGCTTTACAAAAAAGAGGGTGCTCTGGCTCCTTTTTTATAAGAGGAAAAGAGCCGAGCTATGGTTTCTAATCCTAGTCGGATCCATAGGAAGTGTTACATTCCGATTCTGAGAGGTTACTTTCTATTTGCCTAACTAGGATGATCCGTGTTCTATTCGGATCCGTCCTTCTTGCTCTTGTCCTGACGGGATCCTTATTTGGTGAGCAGCCGTCTATGTCCTCAGATCGACAAGCCCCCGAGCATTTCAAGTAGAACTCGGGAGCGTCTTGCTTCCGAAGTGATGCTTCAAGTGGTCTAGTGAAGAATTATTCCCTTTCATGCGCCGTAGGTGCACTCATTGAGTGTAGCCCCCGAGCCTCTTGCTACTTATTTATAAGTAAATTTGGAGGATCTTGAAAAAAAAGAAAAAGTTGAGAGTGTATGCCCCGTAGCCCCCGAGCCTTCGCCCGAGTTGTTTTTTGTCGAGAAAAGAAGTCGGGCGATGGCTTTTTGGTTGACGTGCGCCCATAGGCGCACTCATTGAGTGTAGCCCCCCGAGCCTCTTGCTTTTTGGAACAAAGAGCCGGAGGGTCGGAGTAGTATGATGGCTTTGAAATTGTAGCCCCCGAGCTTGAATTCTTTTCCTCGTAAGTAGTCGGGTGGTGGCTTTTTTGATCGACGTGCGCTCATTGGCGCACTCAATGAGTGTAGCCCCCGAGCCTCTTGCTTTTTGGAACAAAGATTTGGAGGGTCCAGAGTAGCATGATGGCTTTGAAATTGTAGCCCCGAGCTTGAATTCTTTTTCTCAAAAGTAGTCGGGTTCTTCTTTAGCCGCAGCCCCCGAGCTTTTTCCGAAGTTCTTCTTTAGCTGCAGCCCCCCGAGCTTTTTTTCTCGAAGTTCTTTCTTAGCTGCAGCCCCGAGTTTTTTTCCGAGTTCTTCGTGTAGGAAACGGACAACGGCTCGTGACTTTGCTTTTACTTGTCCTTTATGTACGCTTTTTTATGGTTGGGCGTTGGCGGTGGTGGTATAAAGGCTTTTTTTGTCTTTGGGATATGCCGGAATATACTCTTCATTTGCTCTCTTTATTGCCTTCTTTTATTGTCCTTGTCAATGCTTCTACGAATTGGTGAGCTTGGTCCATGTACACCGATCTTGGCCTATAAATTGCACTTTCCTTTCGGTTGTTTTCAGAGTCTTGTAGTATGCTTCTTCCTGTTTTTGTGACAATGATAGTTTACGAGGTTGAACAGCCCCCGGGCTTCTTTCTTGTTTTTCCATTATGGTTCGTTTAGTGGGTAGAAGAATTTTTGAGACAGGGAGTAGAGGCAGACTAATCCCGGAGTAGCATTGTGATTGGAGGCTCGTTACGGTAGGTAGAAGAAGTCTTGAGATGTGCCCTATCTTTGTGTCATTTTGCACTCTTAGTTCTTCTTTTCCACTCTGCCAGACATATGCTCTGCGTGGGAAGGTTGCCGAGCTGCACGGTCTTCTAGCTGTGCGGTGCAGATCAGCCAACGGCCGACGCATAGCTGGAGCTCTCTTGTTCACATGGGGTTCGATCCGACTTGTTTTTGGAGAGGCCCGATGTGATGCTTGATCAATCAGTGCTCCTTTTGGCAATCTTGAATGCACTGTGTTGGTGTATCAAGGTTGCTTTGGATCTGCTCGGCTCATTCTTCCTTAGAGGTAGTCTGGGTCTGTAACGAGGACGGTTTTGGATTCTGCGTAATTGTTTTCTATGGCAGAATTCCACTGGGTTCCTTGTAACAATTGCTTTGGATTTCTTCTGAATTCGATGGGTCTTGTAAGACTTGTAACCTTGTATCCTGTAATATTGAAGAATAGTTGTTTCTGCAATGATCCGAGTTGTTTTGTCCTGTGTTTATGGTTGTCCGCCGTCGAGCCGACTTGTTTTTGATTGATATGAAGACTGTATATCTTTTAGTAGACTTGTTTTAGCTCAGAAGTTGGCTGGCTTCCTTCGACTAGAGTTGTTGGTGGCCGACTTGTTATGATAATATTGGCAAAGCTATCTTTCTTTGTAATGGCATAGTATTTTACCGTTGGTGGGTAACGGGATACGGACCGTTATCCCGTGATTTGAGGGTTTACTGGGCCTTTCACATTCTCGCACCTTGTATCCGTTGGCCTTTTTACCGTTGCCTCTTAAGTGGGCCTTTTAAGACCGGTCTATAAATTAGCTGCGGTTACTGTTCTTCTTCTTTACCTTGCCTTTGCTTCCTGAAACCCTAGCGCCGTAGAAAAAATTCTCTAAATCTTTGCTCTTGCATTGCCGCCACGCATCCTACTCTTAGTTTGGGTGCTTGATTCGTTGTATGGGAAGGAAGAAGGTGGCCTCAAGAAGTCGGTAGTTGAGAAGTCTGTTCTTGAGGAGGAGGTCGACGAGCGGTGAATCCCGAGTTTTTGCTATGAAGGCCATCGCAAAAGAACTTCCCCGCCCGACTACCGGGGAGAAGCATCTGACCGAGCTGCAGGACTTGGGTATGATCCAGCCCAAGGAGTTCTCCGGTTGGGTTGCGCCCGGTGAGCAACGTGTCCCTGTTCCCCGCCCAGGGGAGATTGTGCTTTTTGTTTCTTTTATTCGTGCCGGGCTTTGTTTGCCGGCTTGTTCCTTCCTCCACCATTTTCTTGGCTTCTTTTCCATCTCTCTTCATGATCTTACCCCGAATGGGGTTCTTCATCTTTCTGTTTTTGTCCATTTTTGTGAGACTTTCCTTGGCATTCCTCCCTCCCTCAATCTGTTCCGTTTTCTTTTCCGTCTCAAGCCGCAGCCCCGCAACGATTCCCTCTACACCCTTGGTGGATGTGGGATCCAATTCCGGCAAGGGCGTAAATCGAGCTATTTCTTTGAGTATGACCTTGTTGATTCTGTGAAGTATTGGCGGTCCGAGTGGTTTTATGCTGGTAATCTTGATGGTGGTGCTGGTGCTCCGGCACTCCAAACCTACTCGGGGGTCCCGCCTATTTCTAATGATCGGTGGGAGAGAGAGCTCACTTCTCGCCGAAGTTGTCTCTTCTTGAACCTCTTTTCAATAGGATTAGGTACTTGAAGCGAAGAATGGCTTATCCGGTTTTTGCTATTGTGGCAAGTTACCTCTGTCGCCGAGTGCAACCTTTGAAGGCGCGCGTGAGAACTTTGGCTTTGAGTACTCGGGCGCCGAGGATTCCTCTCGTATGGTGGCCAAGACCGAGTTGTCAGATGAGGAGATGCTTGTTCGTCTCCAGAAGATTTTGAAAGGCGCGTCAGTGGTCCCAATGATTGGTTTCGAGTACTCCGGTGATAAACCTCCCCCTGCTTTGTGAGTATTTCTTCTTATTTGTATCTGTATTTCCGAGTTCTTTTTGACTGAGATTGACTAGTTTCTTGTCTTTTTTTTGAAGCCTTTTTGGCGGGGGGATTTTAACGTTGATGCCTCCCTTTATGTTGATGGGAAAATTGCTCCTCTTCCGCTCCTCCGGCTGATCTTGGTCATCGGTAATTGAAGACCGAGTTGTTTTGCTGGTATTTCTTTGATGGAGCCTTCTCTTCAGTATGTTCCTTATCGGCCGGTGGCCCTTCCTCGAGTTACTCGTCTTTGGTGCTAAGAGACCTTTGCGGGAGATTCTTCTTCTTCGGCGGCTCGAGAAAGCAGGCGCGTTCTTCTCTTTCTCCTCGGCCATCGGGTAACCTTTTGATAGGTGAGAGGTTGTTTGGTTTTACTTTTACTCGCTCTCTTTTTTTGGAAAGTAGTCTTGATTCTTCTCTTTGGTAGGCGGTGTATCTGTTCTTTTTTTTGACGATGAGGTGAGGATGTTGATGATTCTCCTCTTCTTCGTTGGTAAGTGTTGTCTTCTTGGTTTTGGTGTGTATACTTTTTTGCTCTTTTAACTTTGACTCTGGCGGCTCCCTGTAGCCCCCGGTCGACTTCTTCTCAACCTCCGGTTTTGGGACCCTTGCCGGGTCCTGCTCCTTCGTCTCTTAGGGTTGTTGGTGGATGGAGGCAGGTCATGCCTCCTCCACCACCTCGGCCTCGTATTGCTTTTTCGTCGTCCTTCTAAGTAGTTTTTTTTTTTTTTCGACTTCTTTTTTATTTTCTTGCATTATTTGTCTTTGACTTTTTTTTTGTTTTTGTAGGTTATCTGCTGCTTTGTTTCTTACGCTCCGGCTTCGACTACGAGAAGACGGAGAGTATTGGTGTGGTGGGTCGGGGTGCCTTTGCGACCCCAATCCTATTTGTGGAGTCTACCCTTATGGTGACTTCTTCTTACTGGCTGCTTTGGGACTTCTTCACTCTTGGTCGCTTAAGCGGTTGTGGCGACTTCTTCGGGAGCGAACAAGTTGCCATTTGCCCAACCCCTAACTTCTCCTTATCCTAGGGTTGGGTGTTCTCCTCCTTTGTCTCCTTTTTACCCTCCTTGGAATTACGTCCGTGATTTGAAGGCGATGCGAGGATGCGGAAGAAGATTTCAATCCGAAGTTCTCGTCTTAAGAAGCTTGAGGCTGAATTCAAGTCTTTTCTTGAACAATTCAGGTAGGATGACTTGTTTGCTTTATTTCCTATCTTGTCTTTTTCTTATCCTTCTTCTTCTTTATGTGCGAGGAGTATGTCGGTGATTTCGACCTCTTTTTTTGGCTCGTTTGAGTCTCAAAAGAAGTTGTTGGATGAGTTGGCTTCTCTACGGCGGGCGCTTGATGAGGAGCGTCAAGGGCGTCAATCCTCGAGACGCCTTGAGAGCTCAAGTGGTTCTTTGCCGTTGAATCGAGAAGAAGGCTTCTCGAGATCTTCAAGATACTTGTAAATGTTTTTTGTTGCGTATAATTACTGTTATTGCTTTTTTTTTTTTCGACTTCTTTTTACGCTTCCCTTTGCGGCTTTGAAGAAAAAGTACTTGGAGGAGACCGAGGCTTTGAAGCTTGAAGTAAAAACCTTTCGCAATGAATCGGAGAAGGTAAAGGAGGATCTTTGAAGAAACTTTAGCCCGGGCTCGGGCGATTAGGCGTGGTCTTGATCGAGATCTTTTTGCAGGCTAAGGCATCGATTGAAGATTTGTCTGCTCGTCGTCGAAGGTTTCGGATGACGGTGGTCAGCCTTGCCGAGCCTGTGCAAGGACTTGCCACTATGCCGAGGAGGCCCGAAGATGGTGGTCGACACGGGTTCGATTTCTTCCTCGGCCCGACCGAAGCGGACCATCAATTTTGCCAAGGATGCAAGTGTTGCTTGGCGTTCGAGGGTGTTTTGGCTCGCATCCGAGTGGTTGATCCCAACTTTCCTCTTGGTAGAGTGATGGATGGGACCCATACTCCCCGAGGATGAACAAGCACTCGCTGAGTCTCGAAGCCGCTGTCCCGCCCTTAGCTCAGGAGTTTACTCGATCTTGTAGAGATTACGCCCGTGTGTGTGCCGATGATGGTGATGATCATCAGTAGTGAACTTCTTTATTGTAATGAAACTTTGATGCCTTCGGATAATATAAAGAATTTTCTTTCTTGAATCTTGGTCAAATATCTTGTTCCGACCTTTGAATATTTTTTCAATGCGTCGTATTCTTTTTTGGTGTTGTGAATCCATCTAAGAATAGTTAATGTTGTAGTCATTTTCAATGATTATTTCGGACCGTAGGCCCTCATCCGAGTTCTTTCTCTCAAGAAGTCGGGATAGGTCGAGCTCTCTCTCTTGGCTCTCATCTAGTCCTGAAAAAGGAGCTAGGATAGGGGCGAGTGTTGACTTCTTTTTGTCTTACTCTCATCGGTGTTGTGAAAACAACCCGGAATAGTTGGGCTCAGGCTAGGTTGTAGCCATTTTGTACTTCAACAGATAATTCGGACCGTAGGCCCTCATCCGAGTTCTTTTTTATCTAGAAGTCGGGGACAGGTCGAGCTTTCTTTTTGCTCTCATCTAGTCACGAAAAGGAGCTAGGATAGGCCCAGTGTTGACTTCTTTAGCCGTACTCTGCATCGGTGTTGTGAAAACAACCGGGGGGGTCGGCTTTTTTTGCTCTCATCGGGGTTTGTTTGGGGGGGTCAAGCGATTTTTGCTCTCATCGGGGTTTGCCCGGGGAGTCGAGCCCTTTTTGCTCTCATCGGGGTTTGCCCGGGAGGTCGAGTGTTTTTTTGGACTGTAGGTCCTTATTCGAGTTCCGTATTCTAGAAGTCGGGATCTGGTTCTGGAAAAAAGCTGGGATCTTTTGTAATCTTTCTTATGAATCTTTGTTGAAGGAAGTAGTACATGTCTAGGCGTAAAATCATCGTAATTGAGAGATATGCCATGAATTTTTTATTGGGGCTCCGTCTTGATCATCGGTTCGTAGGATCGGGGTCCCATTACTTTTGTTACTATGAAGCGACCTTCCCAGCCGCAGAGTAGTTTGTGTCTTCCATCTGGTTTTTGTATTTTCCTAAGAACTAGATCGCCGGCTTGTAAGGTTCTTGGTTGAACGCTTTTGTCGTAATATCTTCTCAGTCCTTGCATGTATCTTGCTGATTGTAGTGTTGCATTGACTCGACTTCTTCTAAAGCGTCGATTTCTAGTCTTACGGTTTCTTACGCTTCTCCTTCGTTATATTGCTCAGTGCAGGGGATGTCCATATTAGGTCTGGCTGGTAATACGGCTTCGATCCGTATACCAAGAAGAAAGGTGAGTAGCCGGTTGCTCGCTATATCGAGTTCTTAGTCCCCGGACTACTTTGGGTAGTTCACCTATCCATTTTGCAACGTAATCTTTGAGGTCTTCATATAGTCTTGGTTTTAATCCGGCCAAGATGAGGCCGTTTGCTCTTTCTACTTGACCGTTTACTTGAGGGTGAGCTACTGATGCATAATCAATGCTGAATCCGTAGTCTTGAGCCCAACTTTTAAATTCATTGGCTGTGAAAGGTGATCCTAGATCTGTAATTATCCTGTTTGGCATCCCAAATCTGTGCATAATTTCTTAGATGAACTCTTGTGCTTTGGCTGAGCTGTATTTTACTAATGGCTTGTATTCTATCCATTTGGTGAACTTGTCGATGGCCACGAAGATGTACTCGAACCCTCCTTTGGATTTTTTAAGTGGTCCGACTTGATCAAGCCCCAGCATGAGAACGGCCATCTTCTTTGGGATGCATATTAGATTGTGAGCTGGTACGTGTGCTTGCCTTGCAAACATTTGACAGTTTTTGCAGTATTTGACTAGTTCTTCGGCGTCTTTTAATACTGTTGTCCAATAGAATCCTGATCGAAAAGCTTTTCCGACTAGTGTCCTTGAAGATGCATGATTTCCGTAGCACCCCGAGTGCATTTCTAGTAATATTTCTTTCCCCTCTGTTGTTGATACGCATTTTAATAATACGCCTGATGATCTTTGCTCTTTTGTAAAGATTATCTCCTACTAAGACAGTTTTTGCTTCTTCTGATTACCTGAGTTGTTTCTGTTTTATTTCCAGGTAACTTCTTTTCCTTGATGTAGTCTATGAATACTTGCATCCATGTTGAGTTGTGCGTGCTGATCATTAGAATTTGCTCTTGTTCTGTTTTCTTCTTCTCGTCTTCTTTTTTATCGACTTGATAGATGGTTTGTTTAATTTTTTACAAAAACTCCAGCGGGTACTTTTGCCCTATCTCGAGCCTAGTTTGGCTAACACATCAGCTGCGATATTTGAATCTCGTAATATATGATGTATTTCTAGACCTTGAAAATTTTTCTCAAGCTTTTCGATTTTGCGCAATAGGCATCCATGTTTTCCTTGGTGCAATCACATTCTTTATTGACTTGGTTGACTACTACCGCTGAATCTCTGAGACTAGTAATCTTTTGATTCCAAGTGATGTTGCAACTTGTAGGCCATGGATGAGTGCTTCAGATTACGCTTCATTGTTGGTAGCTTGCCATAAAATTTATAGAACATATCTGAGTTGTTTTCCATCGGGTGCGATAAGTAGTACTCCTCGCTCCCTGCCCCTCCTAGTTTTAGAGATCCATCGAAGTACATTTTCCAATGGTCTAGGATGATGTTTGGAGTAGGTTGTTGTATTTCGGTCCATTCCGCAATGAAGTCGGACAATGCTTGAGATTTGATTGCCTTTCTTGGTGCAAATTCTATTTTGAGTGCTCCGAGTTCAACCGCCCATTTTGAAATTCGTCTGTTGAATCTCGGTTTCTTAGGATGTCCCCGAGTGGAAAATGCATTACGACGACTACTTTGTGATCTTCAAAATAATGTCCGAGCTTCCTTGAAGTTATAAGTATTGCGTAGAGTAGTTTTTGCACGTGAGGATATCTCACTTTTGATACTTGTGAGTACTTCACTTATGTAGTATCTTGGCCTTTGTACTTTGTAGATGTGTCCTTGTTATTCTCTTTCGACCACAATAGCCGTGCTTACTACTTGAAGTGGTTGCGGTAATGTAGAGCATGAGGTCTTCGTCTTTCTTTGGTGGTACTAGTACTGGAGATGTTCCAGGTAAATTTGTCTGCTTTCTTTAGTAATTTGAAAAAAGGTAAGCCTTTTTCTCCCAGTCTAGAGATGAATCTGTTGAGTCTTTGCCATGCAACTTTGTTAGTTTCTGTAGATCCTTGATATCTCTTTGGTGGGCCCATGTCGGTTATTGCCTTGATTTGTTTTGTGCTTGCTTCAATTCCTCTTTGGCTGACTAGAAATCCAAATAGTTGTCGATGATACGCCAAATACACATTTGTTGGGGTTAAGTTTCCACTTCCATCTTTTGAGATTGTTGAAAGTTTGTTGTAAATCTTCAATCAAAGAATCTGAGTTCTTTGTTTTGACGACTACGTCATCTACATATGCTTCCGCGTTCTTTCCAATTTGATCTCCCAAACAAGTCTGGATTGCTCTTTGGTATGTTGCTCCTGCATTTTTGAGTCCAAAAGACATTGTTTTGTAACAATAGGCGCCGAAAGGTGCAATGAAAGAAGTTTTGTTTTGGTCTTCTTCTTTTAGTGCAATCTGGTGATATCCCGAGTAGCAATCTAGAGAGGATAATAGAGCTGATTCTGCTGTTGAATCCACTATTTGATCAATTCTTGGTAATCCGAAAGGGTCCTTTGGACAATGTTTATTAAGGTCCGTATAGTTGACACACATACGCCATTCATCTGTGTTCTTTTTTTGTGTACGAGCAGGATTTGCCAACCAATCGGGTGTAAAATTTCTTTAATAAACCCCGCCGCTAGTAGTCGGGCTATTTCTTTTTTTTATCGCTTCCTTCTTGTCCGGTGAAAAACGTCGTAGTCTTTGTTTGATTGGTCTTGCTCCTTTGTTGACTTCAATTTTGTGCTCAGCCAACTCCCTTGGGACTCCGGGCATATCTGCTGGTTTCCAGGCAAATATATCCTTGTTGTCCCGTAAGAAGGTGAGCGCGAGTTCCTATTTGATAGGCGGTGTCTTGTGATTGTGGCGGTTTTTGATGGATCACCTGTTCCTAGGTCAATCTTTTGGTGCCTTCTCCTTCAAATTTTGTGGTGAGTGTACTTTTATTTTTTGGCTGGTATCTCTAGTTCTTCTGTTCTTATTTACGCTCTTTGCCGAGTTGATTTCACCTTGTACTTTTGAGGATATTTGTATTGCTTGTACATCGCATTCGTAGGCTCTTTTTAGGTCTCCCTCGAGAGAGAGTACTCCGTGTGGTCTGGCATCTTGAGTAGTAGATATGGATAGTGTGGTATAGCCAAGAATTTTGCTAGTGCTGGTCTTCCTAATATCGCATGATATGATGATTTAAAATCTGCAACTTCAAATTTGATGAGTTCTGTCACGTAATTTGTGGGAGTTCCAAATGTTACCGGAAGTGTAATCTGTCCAAGAGGCATGGCTGGTCTCCCGGGTACTATCCCATAAAAAGGTACGCTTGTAGGTGTGATCATTTTTGAGAATTCTGTTCCCATTTTCTTCAGGGGTGTGCACGCAAATATGATGTTGAGTCCTGCCCCCCATCGATGAGTACTTTGGTTACTGTTATGGCGGCAATTGTTGGTCCGAGGGTTTTCTTTGCATAAATCGTGAAACATCCATCTTACTTTTTAAGCCGTATGAAAATGCTTCTATTACTTTCTCTCGGTGATGTCATGTACTTGTGCTCGAAGTTCTCCAAATCTTCTATAGAAGTCTCGAGGCTTTCCCCCGGATTTTGCTTTAAACCTTTTAACTCGGCTTACGTTATTGGGTGGATCAGTATCCCTGTAAAATTCTCGCAAAAGGCTTTTTGGAGGTCGCCCCATGTTTTGATAGATCCAGGTCGTAATTTATCGAACCACTGGAGTGGTAATGTTTCCAGGGCCATTGGGAAAAATAAGGCTTTTATATCGTCATCGCCTCCCGGCTAGTTCTATAGATTGAGAATAAATCCTAAGCCATTGCATTGGCTCGTCTTGCCATCGTATTTTGAATGATTGGATGGTTTGAATTTGTGAGGTAGTTTGATTTGTGAGTAGTCTTCTGCGAAGCAAGGAAATCTGTCAGTACTTTTTCTCGTGCGTAGTCGGAATCGCCTCGGCTGTCATATCTTGAAATAATCGTGGGGACTTCGGGTGGTGTCGGAGATCTTTCCTTATTTTTCCCCTGTTTTTTTCGGTCCAATCGTGATGAGGTTGAGCTCTTTCTCTCATGATTTGGAGTTGATAATCTTTTGAAAGCGGAAATCCTCCGAGTTCTTTGACTTGCATTCGAGATGGTATGTGTCGGGGAGGTACTCGGTCGTCTTGTATCCTTTGCAAGTATCCCCGAGTAGACTTCTAAGCCCTGGCTTGTTCTTCACTTGGTCGTTGTATGGCGTCGATTTCATTAATTAACTCTTGTATCTTGTTAATAGGATCAAGCCTTGTCTTTGCCATAGTTCGTCTTTCTTCGGCTTCTTTTTCAGCTCTTTTTTGATTGTACTCGGCTAGCTCTTCTTCATATTTGCGCCATGCTTCTCTTCGTTCATGAACTCGGTTCCTTCTTCCTCCTTTTTTTTCTTGTTTCTTCTTTCTCTTGCTGCTTCGGCCGCTGTCGGTCTCTCCTTCTCTTGTGACGGAATTTCTTTGGAATATCGCTTCTCGATTCTTCTCAAGATACGTAGTCGGGTTGGACTGGTGGTACTAGAGGTTGCCTTATCATGAAGACTTCTTCGTGCGTATTGGGTGGATGGTCGAGTTCTTCTCCTTCTAGAGGTTTACCGTATTGAAAAGGAAGGAAGGTAGAGAACTTATCTTGTTTGAAGATGTCCCATTGGTCGAGGTTGTAAGATTCCATTGCTTTTCGAGTGATATTTCGATATATCCGTGCCGAGTTGTTGAAACCGTAGTGAAAAGAACTCGGCTTGTCTTGTATATTTGGGTCTTGACTTCCTCGTGAGCTTGAGTCTTGAAAAAATTTCTTGTATCTTTGGCTCGGGTTCTCGAAGTAGTCGACCATGGAGAATTCCTTGTTCGTGCGCTTCGCGGACCCAGCTTTAAAAACGAAGGTTGATCCCGTCGAAAAAAATCATCATATGTAGGTCCGTTGAGCCTTTGGCGTTGATTTCGCCGAAAGCCCCTACCTGGCGCGCCCGGTGTCGGTGTTTGACCACCGATAGCCTGCCCACGGGTTCCCGTAGCAGTTGATTCGGACCTCGGCGAACGACTAGAACTCGGCGGTTTCACGCAAGAGACACACGGTTTATCCTGGTTCGAGCCCTCGTCGTCGAGTAAAAGCTCTACTCCAGTCGGCCTTGGCCTTTTGCGTTGGATTGATCTATGATTGTGTGTTGTTCGTCTGTTACAAAAGAGGGTGCTCTGGCTCCTTTTTATAAGAGGAAAAGAGCAAGAGTTATGGTTTCTAATCCTAGTCGGATCCATAGGAAGTGTTCTGTTCCGATTACAGAGGTTACTTTCTATTTGCCTAACTAGGATGATCCGTGTTCTATTCGGATCCGTCCTTCTTGCTCTTGTCCTGACGGGATCCGCGCTGGTGAGTAGCCGTCTATGTCCCGTATCGACAGGCGGAGACTTCACTTCATCCGTAGTTTGACGAGTAGCCGATGCAGATATAGAGACAGTCTTGCTTACAAGTCACCGTACACGCCAGTCTTGGTACGCCAAGCTGCAGTTCATGGTTTTGCAAAAGATCAGCTGGCCGAGGCGGAGATGGCTTTGCAGGACTTGTCGATTCTACGACGAGTAGAAGCATCTACGTCTCTGGCTACTTCGGACACTAGGTTGTATTAGTGTGGAATATTATTGGAGCTTGGACGGCACGATGGCAGATGACGATGACGCCGCGGTCCGGGAAGTTGCCACGGCCAAGAACCTCGCCGGCGATGATTCTTGACGATTGAATACTACCGGTATTGAAAAAACTGGCGGCAAATGTTTAAGGTTGCGTATTACTGCAAAGAATCTCTGTTTCATACACCGTTCATTTTGTACAAAAAAAATATTCTGAACAAGTTCTGCACAAAATTTAGTTCGACGAGTATCTTTTTTTTTTAAAAAAAAGGCCGGACTGAAGATTTTTTTTTTTACTATGTGTGAAGTTAGTCCAGGCAGAGAACAGAACAGCGAGAACAAAAAAAAAAAAGTGTGCTGGACCCTGGCTAAGTCAATGGCAGCCGGACTTGGCCATGTGGACAAAGGAGGAAGCTAAATCTTACTATTACTAATTAGAGACTCCAATAGAGACTCTACATTAATTTTCACTAGGACGCGCTAGGAAAAAAGATAAATCCTAGAAATTTTTACGTTAATCAGAAACATCTGGCCATTAAATCAAAACAACTAACCATCTATGACCATTGGATCTACTTTTCTAAAAAATTACCCACCGTTGCCATTATAAATAGATAAAAAATAGCCTAAAATCTTATTTTTATGGGAAAAGAAATCTTTCACGTTCATAAAAGATCATACCTACCTACATTCACACAGTTGGTTAATACAATTTTATCGAGCCCACAGGACGTCCATAGTTGGTGAATAAAATTTTATCGAGCCCACAGGACGTCCATAGTTGGGAAAAGAAATCTTTCAAGTTCATATCTATATATATAACAAACTATAATCAATCTTCCTCTCTCTAATAAATAGTATTATTTAAATCAGCAAGACAAGCCAACAAACGGAACAAGCCAAAAAAAAAAAATCTTACTGATCGACCCAACGTAACAAGCCAATGATGTTGCCAAGGTCAACAACATACCAATTCACTTCTCTACATGCAACCTTTCCATTTGATACTATATCATCTATATCTATCTGTATAGCATGTATTTTAGAATACTATGGTAGCAATGGGTAATAATTATGATAAATCTTTTATCGTTTCTGGTAGTATTTCTATACAAACCCTGACCTTTTGGTTTCAATGGAACTAGATAGGAGGAATAACAACTACGACCTGCATGAAACTTTGTTTGACTGTCAGCATATCAGTGGCACTATAGTTAGAATAGTATTGATCAGTGTGTAGTATTTTTTTTGGATAAGAACACACTTATTAGCAGCAGTGTGCTGTACTAGAGTGAATGAGTCACCATATACAAATTGTAAAGCTGTCATAAGGGACAGCTGTGTACATGATAAGCCGAGTAATTGCCATGCCAATTGCAGCTTGCTCTGCTTGCTGCTCCCTTTGTCTCCTGGGCTGAAGTTGGTACTTGTGCATTCCTTTCCTGCAATGCTGATATCTGGGGAACCTGCAAGAGAGAGATTGCTAATATGTCTGCGTTTGACCTTTGGCTCGGTCACTGGATGTGGCCTCCTGCATGGACTGCTTGCTCGCTAAGCTGTCTTCCTGAGTCAGTGTGCATTCCTGCTCCCTCCGACCTGCATGTTCTGTTCTTAAAAATGAATTGGCATCATTTAAGTGTAGATGCCATCCCTGAGTTATTCTCTTCATCTTGGCCAAGTTGCTTTCTTTGATTCTCTTGGGTAGAGGATGGGAAGGTTTGGCTATAACTGCTATTTAAATTTGTTTATAACTAATATTCTTCTTGCTTGACTAGATCTATGGCAGCAAACTATAATTATTATACCAACATGATGAGTGAAGACACTCATCTAGTGGATTTTGGAAGATTTTAGCACCCCCTTGTTATGAGCAACAATCAGAGAGCAGTGCAAAGTGACTCCATCAGCCTCCTTTCGTAGACAAGTGTCTCACAAGAGTGAGAATTTTGCGAGAAGCTGCATTGTGAAGCTGGATCCATCGAGCAACAAACACGAACAGAGCTGGACTGAATTATTGTCATCGAACACTATCGCATTTAGCACATAAGGTGCGAATACCGTTCAGGGTAAGGTGCCATCATGAAATGACGGTGTAGCCAGTGACGCGCTGTTCGTTCTGAAGATATTATGAGCTGAAATGGCATCGAAGGTTAAATTGTCGCCTAAAAACAAGGCAGCAGTCTTCACTCCTGTTGCCTAGAGAGAACAGTCAAGCATCATCATAAACAGTAGGCCATTTTAAGCATCGCATTGCGGTTAAAGAAGCTTGCATTGAACATTGCAATGAATGTCTGCTGAAGAAGCCAGCGAGAGATATCGGTTTGCCCGACGACGGGCAAGATTGGCCGTGTTCGCCGGTCAAAGGATGCGCCATTGTCACCTAAAGATTGTACAGTCTTTCACTTCGTATATCGCATGCATGTTTGACCATGCGGATTTTATTAGCTTGCGCCATGTGACAAGAACCAAAACATTGTGGTTCTGTTCATGGGCATCGAAAGTGCTTCAACAAGGCGATAGACAACTGGGACAATTCAGAGGCTGTGCATGTGATTATTTCACCGATAATCCTACGAGACGGGCCAAATTATTTCAGATTTAAGGTATGCGATTCAACACATTTTGTTCAAAAAAGTTTTTATATGTATGTGTTAATTATTTTATAATGCAGGTTTCGATGGGACGTTCGTTGTTTCTCGCAAGATATTGCAAGCAGTAGAACAACATGACGAATATTTTGTGCAAAAAAAGGAATGCTGCCGGGCACACTTGGTCTGTCTAGTTTGCAAAAAGATTACAGCAAAGCATTTCGAATGTTAGCTTATGGGGTAGCAGCTGATGCTACGGATGATTATGTGCGATTGGTGAGAGTACCGCGATTGAAAGTCTCAAAAGGTTTGTTGCTGCTGTTGTAGAAGTTTTTGGAGACGAGTACTTGAGATCACCTAATGAAGATGATACTGCTCGACATTTTGCAATTGGAGAAAGAAGAGGTTTTCCTGGTATGCTTGGGTCCATAGATTGTATGCACCGGAGGTGGAAAAATTGTCCTTATAGATGGCAAGGTATGTACAAAGGGCATGTCCATGATCCTACAATTATACTAGAGGCTGTTTCAAAAAAAAAGATCCGTGGATTTGGCATGCTTTCTTTGGGATGCCCGGTTCACATAATGACATCAATGTTTTGCAACGGCCGCCTTTTATTTGCAAGGCTAGCTGAAGGTCAAGCTCCACAGGTGAACTATACAGTTAATGGCCATGACTATACAATGGGTTATTATCTTGCAGATGGCATATATCCTTCATGGGCCACATTTGTAAAGACTATACCCGAGCCACAAGGTAATAAGAAGAAATATTTTGCCATGGCCCGTGAAGCTTGTAGGAAGGATGTCGAACCAGCTTTTGGAGTTCTTCAAGCTCGCTTTTGCTATCGCTCGAGGGCCAGCTCGTATGTGGGATGATCATACACTTAGTCTAATCATGAGGGCTTGTGTCATTATGCATAACATGATAATTGAGGATGAGCGAGATGAAGAAGATGATTTCAATTATGATGTGGCTGGAGAAAATGTGAAAGTTTCCCATGACTACACACCTACACTTGAGGAGTTTATTCAGAACTACAAGAATATTAAGGATCAAGAAATTCACACACGGCTTAAAGATGATCTAGTGGAGCACCTTTGGCAAAAAATCATCCGGACCTATATAAACAAATATAATTGTTTTCTACATATGTATCGTTTTCACTTTTTACTATTTTCTAGAATAATTTTAATTACAAAGTTATTGTTGCTACTATTTCTAGAATAATTTTAATTACAAAGTTATTGTTGCTACTATTTCTAGAATAATTTTAATTACAAAGTTATTGTTGCTACTATTTCTAGAATAATATTTATTATAAAGTTATTGTTGCCATAATTTTTGTAACTATGATTTGTCATATTATCCTTCATCTGTTATTCTTATATTTGGGTCATACATACATTGGAAATATTTAAGATTGACATAGGCCTGAATCATATTTGGATGCTGATATCAAGCACAAAGTTCTGAACTTACACATGTATGCTGATAGGAATCACATAGTTCTGACGCTGACTCATGTACACTAACACTGACTCATGTACGCTAATAAAAATCACATAGTTCTGACACTGCCACATGTACGCTAATAAAAATCACATAGTTCTAAACTTACACATGCATGCGGTACAATGCAAGTGAAAAGGAACTGAATTTACAATCTTTAGGTATTGAGATGACGCATCATGATCTTTGACCGACAGGCCCTGTAGTACTGCTTCTGATCGTCAGGCAAGGCACTAAGGTCCATTGTCATAATCCTCTCTTCGTCCTTCTTGTTCTTCAATTCTACCTCCTGTGCCTTCAATTCTAACTCCTTCTTCTTCAACTCAAGACTTAATTTCTCATTTGCAACCCGCTCTTGTTCAAGTGCAAAAGCTTGTTTGAATCTTTCATCTTTCTTTAGCTCCTTGTCGGTATCAAATTCTTTCTTCTTTGCCCACAAATTCTCTAAAGCTTCTGTAGAATCTTTTTTGCCACTTTGATATAGTGCTTTTTTAGCCTTCTTGTGGCCCATTGTTGGTCTTGACAATGTATTCTCCTCTAGAGCAGCAACTTCATGTCCTTCTGTAGTAGTGAGCGAAGGCATATCCGGACTCGAATTGGAGGTTTTCTTTTGCTTCTTACTACCATATGACTTTGCAGCAGCCAATTCGTCTAGTTTAGCCTTCCATTTTGCTTGGTCTCTCAACTGTTTCCAGCAATCCTCAAATTGAAAGGATTTCTTATGCTCATCTTCAGACTTGAACAAAGCACGTGCGTCCTGAAGCTACACACACCCAACATATGTATCAGAAAGTCATTAAATTGTTATTTATGCATGAGGGAAAAAAATACATAGCTGGTCAGTACCTTATCTTGCATTGTAGCACCACTTTGTCGTCTACCCTCAATTCTGGTGAGACATCCTGTAAACTTATTCACGCTATCTTGTATAGTAGACCAACGGTGCATAAGAGAATTTTGCGTACGGTCTGAGGGGAATTCCAAGTGTTCATTGAAGTAATCGTGAATTCTAGTCCAATATGATTTACGTGTTTGATTTGCTCCTGTGATTGGATCCAAGCTCACATTCAGCCATGCAGCAACCAAAATCTCATCTTCCTTCTCACTGAAATTCTTTGATCTCTTGTGGTTTGGTCTTACAGAGGAGGCTGATGGAGTCACTTGCACTTTCTCTGATTGTTGCTCATAACAAGGGGTGCTAAAATCTTCAAAATCCACTAGATGAGTGTCTTCACTCATCATGTTGGTATAATAATTATCGTTTGCTGCCATAGATCCTAGTCAAGCAAGAAGAATATTAGTTATAAACAAAATTTAAATAGCAGTTATAGCCAAACCTTCCCATCCTCTACCCAAGAGAATCAAGAAAGCAGCACGCGCCAAGATGAAGAGATAACTCAGGGATGGCATCTACACTTAAATGATGCCAATTCATTTTTAGAACAGAACATGCAGGTCGGAGGAGCAGGAATGCACATGACTCAGGAAGACAGCGAGCAAGCAGTCCATGCAGGAGGCCACATCCAGTGACCGAGCCAAAGGTCAAGCAGACATATTAGCAATCTCTCTCTTGCAGGTTCCCAGATATCAGCATTGCAGGAAAGGAATGCACAAGTACCAACTTCAGCCCAGGAGAGACAAAGGGAGCAGCAAGCAGAGCAAACTGCAATTGGCATGGCAATTACTCGGCTTATCATGTACACAGCTGTCCCCTTATGACAGCTTTACAATTTGTATATGGTGACTCATTCACTCTAATTGCAGCACACTGCTGCTAATAAATTTGTGTTCTTATCAAAAAAAATACTACACACTGATCAATACTATTCTAACTATAGTGCCACTGATATGCTGACAGTCAAACAAAAGTTTCATGCAGGTCGTAGTTGTTATTCCTCCTATCTAGTTCCATTGAAACCAAAAGGTCAGGGTTTGTATAGAAATACTACCAGAAACGATAAAAGATTTATCATAATTATTACCCATTGCTACCATAGTATTCCTAAAATACATGCTATACAGATAAGATATAGGATCCTGACTACGTTGCACACATATTTCTTAATCTACTTTACTGCAACCATGAATGGAAGTATACTGATACCAATGCAAAGTGGTTTCCATCATACCATTAACAAACATGTCATTGTTGGCCATATCCTCGAAGGATGCTGCAGAGACATCTTCAGGGAATGAGTTGTCGTAGAACTGCAGAGACACCGGCGGACTCTGCAAGCCGCACTGCACAGTGGTGGCCGTGGTCGAAGCCGGCCACCTGAAACTTGCGCCGGACCGGGGTGGCCGTATCTGCGCGTCGCCGTTTGGGGCTGGCTGCAGCTGCGCGCCCACAGCCGCCGCCGGTGGCCGCAGCTGCGGGTCCACGGACGGAGGCAGCCGCATCTGCGCGTTGCCGGGTGGCCGCATCAGCGCGCCGCCGTTTGGGGCTGGGTTAGCTGCGCGCCCACGGCCGCTGGTGGCCGCAGGTGCGGATCGCCGGACAGGGGCCGCCGCGTCTGGGCGCTGGTCCGCCGCATCTGGGCGCTGCCAATCGCCACACGCCCCTGCAAGGAACTGCCATCCCTGCCTTGCCCCATCTTCAAGCTTTTGGCATCTGGATGGAAGAAGACAGGAGACTCCTTCGATGGTGGGTGGACCTACAAAGCGCGCCAAACACTCGGAAAATGGCGCGAGCGGGGAGGACGAGCGCGGGAGGAAGATTGGGGGGGCAGATAGCCTTCTGGAGATATGCGGAACGCGGGTGTAGTTTTTCGGAGCAGGTAAATCTTGGGGGAAGGTTTGGGGAGCTGTTGGACTGCTATTTTTTCTACTAATGACGTAAATATCAGTTTGGGGATATTATTAGCCTTCTCTTGGAGATGCTCTTATATTATTAGCCTTCTCTTGGAGATGCTCTAATTGGAGGCCCTAATAGAGAGGTTCCATGTTAATTCTCACCAGATACGTTGAGAAAAAAAAATGCTAGAAATTCTTACGTACTAATTGGAAGCTCTAATAGAGGCTCTAAGTTAATTCTCACCAGATATGCGTTAAGAAAAAAGATAAATGCTAGAAATTCTTACGCTAATTAGAAACATCCGTCAATGAAATCGAAGGTCTCTGGCCATCTATACCATTGCATCTATTTTATTTTCTAAAAAATTACTCACTTATACCATTATAGATTAAATAATAAAATAAATAATAAAATAATATCTTATTTTTAAAAAAAATAATCAAAGGAAATCTTGATGAGGCAATCAATATCCAATCTTGATCGGTAAGGAAGGGGAGAGAAGAAATATATTCACGTAACAAAATCTATACGCATCTGCCGGATTGCCTTCATATTTTTGTCAACAACCCAGCCGGCAACCTGTTCCGATCCCGTGCTCTAGGGACGGCACGTTCAAGCTTCCCGTCGAGGACAGCAAGACCTACATGCTCCGCTCATCAACGCGGCGTTCACCTGCGACCTCTTCTTCGGCGTCGCCTGGCATAGCCTCACTGTCGTTGGTATTGTACCGACGCCTCCTACGTGAAGCCCTTCACCGTGGAACGTGGACCACATCTTCATCGTGCCGGGGTAGATGGTGACCGCTCTGCTCATGGTCGTTTGCACCTCACGTGGCCTGCGGAACGATACTACGTGGTGAACGGGGCCGCTGTTGCTGAACAATCCGTTCGCCCACTTCGACAACAGCACCACCACCGCCATGCTGGAGTACAACGACGATGACGACGCGGCAACATCAGGTGGGGCGGCAGCGTACATTAATGATACCAACAATGACTATAATTTATGCTATTTTTTTTTAACTTTAGACATGTTACTCCTATTGAGCTGTTCTTACTTTGCTAGATATATAGTAAAACTACCTATCTAGACATAGTTTCTACTTATACGTAATAAAAAAACCTACCTAGAAAAATCTAAACAACTTAATTAACCTAGAAAGGAAGGTGTACATCTTAACTAAAATGTTATCTATATTGGTAGTATAACCATTATTGCACATATAGTTTCTTGATAAATAAATTGGCAGTGCAGACCATATGTGCCTACATCTTCCTATAACCTTAGGGATTACTTTAGAGTAAACAATCATTATATGATTTAAATATTAATACTCTCTCTAGGTTAGTACCATTCTAGACCTCAGTTCAAGCTCTACCATCCATTTTGAGATATGTGGTGCACACTTTAAATGACTATTTATGTCATTGTAATACTTGAGAGCACAATTTATGACATAAAATCTTTTTAAAAAAAAGTACAAAAGGAGTATTCGTAAAGATACAATAGAACTTTAACTTAGCCTCAAAATAAAAAAAACATGTAGTAATTAATAAGATTAAATTTAAAAATCAAAATTTTATATTTATGGCATCAAAATATATGGGCTGCAATAAGAGCCACCATAGTTTTTGCTTTTCCGTTTTAGGTTAATGTTTCAACCAAATGCATATTCAAGTTACACAGAGGTGCCATGTAAAGAGAAAAATTATGGATTTGGATATAGAATACACACACACACACACATTAATCATAACTTCATAGATACAACATTGTATCTGTTGAGTTTATTGTGTTGAAAAATGAACAAAGTGAAAAACATATAATTTATTAATTTGAGTATTTTTGTGAGTTAGAAATTATTGAACAATAACTAATGCTTATGTGCTCTAAGATTTTGCCCCCTACGAGAGCAAGGGTTGATGGATTAGTGAAGCTTAATTTTTTTTAGAAACATGTTGAACAAGTTGTCTTCAAAACTTGTTCGAAGTAGTAGTAGTAGTATCAGCACTTATTTTCCGATGTTCTTTGCGAACTTAAGAAGTAGTAGTATAAAAAACTTGAGTAAAATAAATGTGAGGTGAGACTCCATAGATCTCACGGCGCTCCAATGCCGATGCTAGCTCCACTCCACTCCACACGGGCACACACAGACACAGGTAGGAACATTTTTTTTTACTGCCCGATGCTGCAGGTGAGGGTGAATCTCTAGGCAGAACAGAAGCAGAGAGGCTCTGCTGTGCGTGCTGACTGCTGGGCCCTGGCCAATGTCAACGGCAGCGACGACTTGTTCAGATGAACGAGGTTAATTAATCTAGGTGGATCCGCCATAGATCTCACGACGCCTATTAGTACAAAAGATTACCCAAGCCGGTTCTGTCTCCTGGTTAACTAATCTTCTTTTTAATGTCACCGGGGGAGTTCCCCACCTGTGTAACAAATCCTTGTAGTGTTCACGTCGTCGCGTGCAGTTTTTTTTTTTTTTCACCGGGCCTTGGAAGCTGTAAAATGGCTAACTAATCCTTGTAGTACGCAGTATTTTTACTGGGCTCTTTAGTTGCCTCTGCATGGCAGCTAGCGCCGTGGGAATTTGGGAGCTGCAGCAGGTTGGTTAATTTTGGGAGCAGAGCAGCACCGTTTCAGAGATGATTCCATGTGGCGCAGGTGGTAAAAGAAAGAAAGAAAGAAAAAGGTTAAGCAAAGCAGCCGAGAGGCCGAGATCAACAACGCGACGATTACAGACAGACGTTCTGGGAGGGAACTTATAAATCGTTTTTCCCCCTCAATACAAGAATGACCCAAAACAACAAGCTTATGAGCTGTTTGATTATATTTCCGCCCTTGAACTGACAGGTAAAACTAATGAACGATCCCTTAACTCTCTTAACTCCCGTACCGGATGAGGACCGCACGTAGTGCGGTTGGCAAGGGCGCCAGGTGAGCGTTCGAGCCCGCCTGTGTTCGAGTCCTGGACTCGGTAGGTGCTCACCGGGAACAGTAGTTCCCAAATAAAATTCAGTTGCCTCTCACGCGTGGAGCCACAAAGAGAATGCGACGCACCCGTCGTCTACAGGTTCATAGATGGACCCGGTGATCTCACGAAGGACGTGGTCTAGTTAATCTTAGTGTAGTTGTAGGTTTGCTTGTGTACGCGTGGTGTGAGTGTGGTTTGCGTGTGTAGGGTTAGTGTGAGTTGTACATGAGCAGATATACAATTTGTATCCAGGATGAGGCGTCAAAAAAAAAAAAAAAAAAAACTCCCGTACCGGATGGCCAACGGCCGCAGCCTCCCAGCAGTCGCACGTGTTTATTGGCTTATTGCTCTCTCCGCTAGCTGACAGTCACCAACCGACCGATTTCCAGTTCAAATGGCTGCCTGTACACCCTGAAGACAAGCAACGGGCTCCGCATGCAAGGCACTTAGGCCTTGTTCGGTTTCCTCCAAACTTCCAACTTTTTTCACTCTCTTCATCACATCAATTTTTACCCGCATGCATGGAGCATTAAATATAAGTAAAAAAATAACTAATTATACAGTTTGGTTGTAACTCATGAGGCGAATCTTTTGAACCTAGTTGGGCCACGATTGGACAATATTTGCCAAATACAAACGAACGCTACAGTTCCAACTTTTTTTCTAAAAGTTGGAATCCGAACAAGGCATTAGCACATTACAAATCTTTCCTCTTCCAGCTATCATCCATTTTGAGATATGTGGTGCACACTTTAAATGACTATTTATGTCATTGTAATACTTGAGAGCACAATTTATGACATAAAATCTTTTTTAAAAAAAGTACAAAAGGAGTATTCGTAAAGATACAATAGAACTTTAACTTAGCCTCAAAATAAAAAAAAACATGTAGTAATTAATAAGATTAAATTTAAAAATCAAAATTTTATATTTATGGCATCAAAATATATGGGCTGCAATAAGAGCCACCATAGTTTTTGCTTTTCCGTTTTAGGTTAATGTTTCAACCAAATGCATATTCAAGTTACACAGAGGTGCCATGTAAAGAGAAAAATTATGGATTTGGATATAGAATACACACACACACACACACACATTAATCATAACTTCATAGATACAACATTGTATCTGTTGAGTTTATTGTGTTGAAAAATGAACAAAGTGAAAAACATATAATTTATTAATTTGAGTATTTTTGTGAGTTAGAAATTATTGAACAATAACTAATGCTTATGTGCTCTAAGATTTTGCCCCGTCGAGAGCAAGGGTTGATGGATTAGTGAAGCTTAATTTTTTTTTAGAAACATGTTGAACAAGTTGTCTTCAAAACTTGTTCGAAGTAGTAGTAGTAGTATCAGCACTTATTTTCCGATGTTCTTTGCGAACTTAAGAAGTAGTAGTATAAAAAACTTGAGTAAAATAAATGTGAGGTGAGACTCCATAGATCTCACGGCGCTCCAATGCCGATGCTAGCTCCACTCCACTCCACACGGGCACACACAGACACAGGTAGGAACATTTTTTTTTACTGCCCGATGCTGCAGGTGAGGGTGAATCTCTAGGCAGAACAGAAGCAGAGAGGCTCTGCTGTGCGTGCTGACTGCTGGGCCCTGGCCAATGTCAACGGCAGCGACGACTTGTTCAGATGAACGAGGTTAATTAATCTAGGTGGATCCGCCATAGATCTCACGACGCCTATTAGTACAAAAGATTACCCAAGCCGGTTCTGTCTCCTGGTTAACTAATCTTCTTTTTAATGTCACCGGGGGAGTTCCCCACCTGTGTAACAAATCCTTGTAGTGTTCACGTCGTCGCGTGCAGTTTTTTTTTTTTCACCGGGCCTTGGAAGCTGTAAAATGGCTAACTAATCCTTGTAGTACGCAGTATTTTTACTGGGCTCTTTAGTTGCCTCTGCATGGCAGCTAGCGCCGTGGGAATTTGGGAGCTGCAGCAGGTTGGTTAATTTTGGGAGCAGAGCAGCACCGTTTCAGAGACGATTCCATGTGGCGCAGGTGGTAAAAGAAAGAAAGAAAGAAAAAGGTTAAGCAAAGCAGCCGAGAGGCCGAGATCAACAACGCGACGATTACAGACAGACGTTCTGGGAGGGAACTTATAAATCGTTTTTCCCCCTCAATACAAGAATGATCCAAAACAACAAGCTTATGAGCTGTTTGATTATATTTCCGCCCTTGAACTGACAGGTAAAACTAATGAACGATCCCTAACTCTCTTAACTCCCGTACCGGATGAGGACCGCACGTAGTGCGGTTGGCAAGGGCGCCAGGTGAGCGTTCGAGCCCGCCTGTGTTCGAGTCCTGGACTCGGTAGGTGCTCACCGGGAACAGTAGTTCCCAAATAAAATTCAGTTGCCTCTCACGCGTGGAGCCACAAAGAGAATGCGACGCACCCGTCGTCTACAGGTTCATAGATGGACCCGGTGATCTCACGAAGGACGTGGTCTAGTTAATCTTAGTGTAGTTGTAGGTTTGCTTGTGTACGCGTGGTGTGAGTGTGGTTTGCGTGTGTAGGGTTAGTGTGAGTTGTACATGAGCAGATACTACAGCTGTATCCAGATGAGAGACGTCAAAAAAAAAAAACTCCCGTACCGGATGGCCAACGGCCGCAGCCTCCCAGCAGTTGCACGTGTTTATTGGCTTATTGCTCTCTCCGCTAGCTGACAGTCACCAACCGACCGATTTCCAGTTCAAATGGCCGCCTGTACACCCTGAAGACAAGCAACGGGCTCCGCATGCAAGGCACTTAGGCCTTGTTCGGTTTCCTCCAAACTTCCAACTTTTTTCACTCTCTCTATCACATCAATTTTTACCCGCATGCATGGAGTATTAAATATAAGTAAAAAAATAACTAATTATACAGTTTGGTTGTAACTCATGAGACGAATCTTTTGAACCTAGTTGGGCCACGATTGGACAATATTTGCCAAATACAAACGAAACGCTACAGTTCCAACTTTTTCTAAAAGTTGGAATCCGAACAAGGCATTAGCACATTACAAATCTTTCCTCTTCCAGCTATCACCACATCTCCATCACTGTCCCTTATGATAAAGCCACAGCTCCCCGTACTGGTGCCGGCGAGGAGTATATATAATAATCTTTTTGGATTGTAACCGACCAACGGGAGTTGATATATATTTCTTTATATACAAAAGTTTTTGTTGAGAGAGTCGGTCGTCCTGGAAGAAAGCGGCGATGTATGTCGACGTGGTCGCCGGACAAGCTAGTGACCGGCCGGCATGCATGGCCGGGGACCGTACCGTGCACGACTTCATTAATTGGCGGCGTGCACGTAGGAGGAGGAGGAGTAACGCCTGCCTGCGCCACATCTGCTGGCCATGGAAGGAGGAAGGTGCACACCGCTGTTCATGGAGACCTGCGACGCGGCACGTGATCCATCCATCAATGAAGCTGCCATGCCCCGTGTGCCGAGTGTTAACTCCCGTACTATCAAAAAAAGAAAAAAAAAATGAACACTCTTCCCTAACCCTGAACGCACCCAATCCACTGCCGCCGCCGCCACTCCCAGCTCCCGCGACCCCTCGGCGCAATCCCTGTCCCCGGCTGCCCGCCTCCACTCCTCCCGCCCGCCGCGAATCCCCCGTGCGACGCCGGCCGACCGCCCGCCACTGGCCGTCCGCTCGCCTCGGGCTTCCGGCCTTCCGGGCCGGCGCCGCCGGTGGCCGGCCCGCCTGCCGCGGGCTTCCGGACCGACGACGCCCGCCTGCTGCTCGACACCGTACGCCTGCCTGCTCCACGAAGAAGCCTGCGAGAGAGAGGCCAAATCCCAACCTCTGAACAGATTTGAAGCGGTTAGTTCCTGTTGCTGCTGCTGCATTGCATACATATGAGCACAAATCTACTGCTTTCTTTCAGTAGCAATTTGTTGTCGCACCATGGCTACCTATGCACTGCTAGAGTTAGATTCAGGTGTTTCACTAGTAAATATGTCCGTTCACTGCAAAGGTTGAAAAAAAAAAAACTATCAAACATATTTACAGAAAATGAAGATAAGGAATGCTGTAGATCTTGATAACACGGGAATGCTATAGATCTTGATAATGCGGACGGATCAATGGCCAATTCAACCAACTGAGGCTGAGATTAAACATCTTAAGGTGGATGGTATTTTTCTATTCTTCCACTCTTTATTGTTGGGCATCTCAAGGTGGATGATATTTTTCAAATCTTCCACTCTTTGTATAGTATATAGATATATTGACTGAAAGTAAATATGTTTACCTCGCACAAGCACGAGAAATGTAATGATAGTTGCTTGTGCCTTTAATCAATTATCAACATGCCAGTGGCAGGCATATAATACACTTAGATATGTGGGCTTTTCCTCTCCAACTGATAAAGATTGCTATAGCGTCTTGTTCTTGTTCAGTCTGGATTAGCACTCAGCCTAGTTAGTGGTAGCTGAATAGATAGATGACTACTCATGTAAAATATTAATAGTGTTAATACTAATTATAGGGTTTTAAATCAGTTTAAGATATCCGCTTCTCTCTTGAGGAGAAATAGGGCATACTTCATTAGTTTGCAGTTGTCCATTAGATTTATTTATGCATAGCCAAATAAACATGTATTATCAGTTTTGAACTTATTTTACAAAATTACTTCTGCTAAATGTTGATGCCAAAAATTAAGAAGCATCATACTGTATGCATTTTATCTGGAGTAGAACAGGGTTACTTATATAAAATTAATATTACTCCCTCCATCTATTTATCGGAGTCATCTTACAAAAAAAATATTTCTCCAAGAATTGGAGTCATCTAAGCTAGGGACCACAGTCTTCACATCTTTCCAGGTGCATGCAGCTCCTCTCATTGGCCTAATTAATACAACCATATACATGCGGCTCCTCTCACTGGTGGAATTAATGCAACTGTCTGCATGTGCTACCCCTTCTTGGTCACTGTGCATGACCCTAAGATGACTCCGATAGATGGATGGAGGGAGTATTATGTCTATGATTAAGAAGGTGACTATCTGGGAATATGTAAACATAAAGTTCAACAGAAACACATATGACACCACATATTTTTTTTGTAATAATTGTTATTTTTTAAAATAGAGAATATTGACTATACTTTCATTCTCAGCCATGTGCTTTGCTAGTTCTTCCTCCTGTTGGATCCTCTTGTGCCTCTTCTCAGCGCCTTTTCTTTTTCTTGTGAGTGTTTGGAGGGGAGGATCTCAGACTCTCAGAGCCTTGACTGGCTCATTGTGCATGCCCAAGTCAAATGCAATCCTTGAGTTGTGCCTCATTTGTCGAGTAGACATCACAAGTGTTCTTAGATACCATCCAAAATCAATGGTGGCATCCCCCTGGTGGCCTTATTACTTATTAGCATGCTTTCAGAATCAGCAAAATTATTTTCGGAGTCTAACATAAACCTTTTGGCAATATGAGCAAGGAAAATCATTGAGAGTCGCCAGTGGGTGGAGCATTCTGCTCTCTCCCCTGACAGGAACCTTGGAAATTACAATTATAGCCCAATTGAGGCACTGAATATGAAATCCTTGAGCCAAAGTGGGTGTGTTGTGGGCAGCTTACAAGACGTTTCCTTTAGCATCGGTATACTCCAACTGAATTGTCCTAATTTTGCCAAAGTAGAAAGATACCAGCACTTGCCTACACCAACATCTGCACTTATACTCAAATAAAATTTCGGCAGCCTACCTAGAAGCTCTAGCAACTCGGCCTCTGACTGCAGGAGAGTCGAACATAGAGCAAAATCGATCAAAATAGATCAATGCCAACGTCAACAAATTAAAAACAGAATCAACAAATAGGGTGGCTACTCAGATGGCAGTGTCGAAGATGCTGGCCCGTGCGGGCCTGGCCGTGTCCTCGCCGGGGGAATTAATGGAGTATGTGTCAAACGTGGAGTTCATACCCAACTCAGCATGGATTTTTTGATCCGAGTCGGTGCCTTTGTTCCATTGGATGCTGATTTTTTTCCTTTCTTTCAATTCAATTCCCTTTTTTTTTAGATTCTGAGCTGGTGTCTGTCTTTGTACCCTTGAACTTCGATTCCGATTGGCTAACCTGGTGATGAAGCATCGGCGGGGCGTAGCACTAATTGCCACAATTGGCTGAGAACCATTAGGCCCGTCTGTTCTATCTCCATGGCCCCGATGACCTTGAGCAGGCCAGGTTAGGAAGGACGACAGCTAGGACTCCATACCTGGACGCTTATATAGCCTCACCTTCCTGTTCCATACCGCCTACGACTACCAGTTGAGTTGGATCCTACACCCGTCCGCCAGTTGAGTTGGATCCTACACCCTTCTGTACCCAACTCCAACTCGTTCAAGCCTCTTATTAAAAAAGACGTTCAAGCCTTCGGTAACTATTCTTCTATTCAGTTTAGGCTTTGTATTAAGGTTTTATGACTGAAGAAATCTAGTTGGATCAGGATGAGGTTACCTAAGAAACTTTGCATCTGTCATATATATTAAACAAGAGGGCTGTGCTAAAGGAACATAGACTGTTTCCGCATTTATGAAGTTCTTTAGGAGAGCCCATACCAAAAAATGGGCAGAAATTTTGCCTCTTTATTATTAGGTATAGATATAGATATCTGGGCAAGCACGTTTCATTGTGGACTTCGGCAATTGGTACCATATAAAGCTGATTGCAATTTTACCTCTGCTAGAATTTTAGGTGTGATTTGCCACCAGGTGAAAAGGGAAAGTGAGATCTCTAGTGTTGTGCAATGAAGGTTGGATAGCTGTCCCCGGGTTTCTGCAAAAGGAAGAATTTGACGGTCTCTGACTCTCTGTGGTGCTTCTGAGCAAAGCAGTACAGGTTAGAATTAATTTTTGCCTTTTATTATTTCCATCCTATTGTTATATATCAGTTTAACTATTTTCTGCATTGTGAGTCTGTGACTGTGATATGTTTCTGTTCTGAATGTGCAATATATATAGCCTCCCTGTTTTGTTATGTTTGCTCTCTTCATTATAAACTTTGCCTTTTAGTTTCAAAATGTTTGCTGAGATCACTCTCATAACACATATGCTCTCATGATATGAACTATGACATGCTACTATCTAATTTTCAGTTTATCGTCGCAATATAAACCATGTCATTAGAAGACCGTAGTTGGATGTACCAAGGTTAGAAGGACAATGGCTGTTATTCCTAGGAATGGGTGTGAAATACTGATGCTTTTCTAGACTGTGCTTTCAGTGTTGTGGCAATTTAATTATTTGATTCATGTGCTCATAATTAACTTGTTTAACGTGATGATTTACATGTTTTAAGAAATTATATTAATAGTTAGTTTGTGAAGCAAAATTCTACTCAAGATGAGTTTGTGTTTATCATTTGTGTCCATGAGGATATGTGGTTGTCGGCCATCATGTCGTTGGTTTTCTGCAGGTTTTAGAAACCTCACTATGTAAGGGGAGGTGTTGCCGAAATTTTGAATTGACACTATTATGTTTCTTGTTCTGCAGGAGAGGCTATTGCATAGTCCTTGACTCGTCACTTTGCAGGACAGCAAGGTGAGGCATAAACACCCCTCTTTCCGTATCATGCATGTTCGTAGATCACCTAACCTGGTTAGGTGTTTTCCGTTCGAAAGAGATACGGTTAGAAATATGCATATCTATAACCGTATCTGTTTCGCATTGTCTATGTTTTTTGGACAGCCCGAGAATACGTAGATGGGGTTAGTTTCCATGATCTACTTCGATCTGAGACGAATTTCGGCATCATCTTCTTGTTGTTCTCCAGATACACAATCTCCTTGCTGGGATGTGTATTTGGAGAACAGCGGAGAGGTGCTGCCAAAATTCAGTCTTAGATAGGAGTAGAGCATGGAAACTAACCTCTTCTGCGCATCCTCGGATGGGATTAGGACTATCTTCACCTACTTCATCCCAAATTATAAAATGTTTGACTTTTTTGACACAAAGTTTGACCACTTATCCTATTTAAATTTTATTTGCAAAATATCCTTTTATCATGGCTTGCTTTATCGATAAAATTTCTTCAAGAATGAGTTAAATTTGACTAATTTTGCACAAATTTTTTAATAAGACGAATGGTCAAATTTGGAGTTAAAAATCAAACGTCTTATAATTTGGGATGAAGTATTAGATAGTTGAAAGATCGTGTAAATAATGATTCTTATATTATTCATTGATATGTTAAAGGATGGTGGACCGTGAGTGGATGTATACGGGGCGCCCAAGTGTAGCGGCGATGTCCTATGAATGGATTGAGAAGACCAATGATTTCTTGGAACTAGCATTTGGCAAGGCTAAAGGAGCGCGTGCCATTTGGTGTCCTTGCAGCAGATGTGTAAACAGGCGTCGACAAACAAAGGAGGTCATGGGTAAACATCTTGTCAAGTTTGGATTTACGGCAAACTATACCCGGTGGATCTACCATGGTGAAGCCGATCGTACGAGAGAGGTGGTCGTGAGACCACGTGTCGAGAATTATGATGGAGGCACTATACAGCACCGGATAGAGGCACTCCAGGTTATTTGTGTTTTTTTCATCGTTCATTGATTTTTACATACATTTGCTTTGCATTGTAACATTGGGTGTGAAATATTGTAGAACCAGCTAGAAGAAGAGAGGAGGCGACGGGAGCAGATTGAGGAGAGGATGGAGGCTAATCGGCAGAGGATGGAGCAGATGTACTTGTGGATGCAAAGTCTTAGCGAGAGTATGGGTCGTCCTCTGCCACCTGAGCTATTCCCTCCTCCACCTCCTCCTGAAGGCACTCCTGTAAGTATGAATGTTTATTTCTTTCGCTTGTGCTTTGCTTGTATGACTTAGATTAACTATCAAGTAATTCCTAGATTCGCTATCTAAGAACACACTATAAAAACATGCAATCTCACACATGCAAGTAATTCCTAGATTAGCTATCCATGTAATCTTGTCTCACATGCAATCTTATTTCCTTTGTGCAGAATCAATCAGTGGCATCGAATAATGGACCTTGTGACCCACTGGCAGGCTCGCCTTGACCAAATTGGTGATTGTTTGTGGTTGTCGCACTCGGCACTTGTGGTTGTGATAAACTTATGCTTGTAATGGACTTGTGGTTGTGATGCACTTATGATGTGATATACTTGTGGTTGTGATGCTTATTTATGACTTGTGATATATGTGAACTGCCTGTGATGCTCATTGTGGTTGTTGCTGTCTATATAAACTGCATATGATGTGTATTGTTGATATATATAATGTTTGTTTGATTAGAATGAAAAAATAAATTTGGCAAAGCATTCGGTTAGATAGGGTTTTTGTGTGTGTGATGCCTCTCCTACAGGCTGCTGCTGGTCAATCCACGTTAGGTACTGTAGTGTAGTGTACATTGGTAGTAGCACCGGTGGCAGGTGGCTACCCTGCCCGGCCGACCGCCGGTGACGGTGAGCACTAGAGCTAGCTAGCTGTTGCACACTTGCACTATGGCACTTGCTCGGCCTAGCTCTGTCGTCCGATCCTTTAATTTTGAGCTTGCCCTTTTCTGGCTCCATATATGTGTCCTTTTTATTTATTTATTTAAACGATACATGCTGGATGCATGCGTGCATACATACGTCAAATGTGGCCGTTCTTGTCGACTTGTTGGCACATTGGCACGCACGCACGTGTATATATATATATATATATATATATATATATATATAGACACACACACACACACACACTTATACCGGTCGTCGATGTATCCTGCTATCAATCCAAGTCGTTCATGAAAACAAATGTTTCGGCTTCAGCTTCTCACAAAAGAGAAGTATCAGACCATGCTTATTACAAACTCACTTCAACTTAAACTCATACATGTGCAAACTAATTCCCAAGGTGATAACTGAAGTTCTAACCATTTGAAGTAAAAAAAAAAAAACATAGCTTTTGACTCTAAAATTCTGCACACATCTTGGATAAGCGTCTTATGTTCATCCAACCGCTGCAATGGATCCCAAAACTGGAGCCAGTATGTTGTCCTAAAGAGTACCTGCAAAAAAGTTTTTGGTTGACATTTATTAAACACCAAATCGTTCCTTGTGAGCCAAATAACCCAACAAAGGGCAGTTGCACCTGTCAATAATAAGAGATTATGTTTTTGTTAACCCAATTTAGACCAACCTCCAAACATATGGGCTATGTTCCTCAGCGATCTTAAACAAAAACCCAGTGAACCATACGCCATAGATCCTTAGCGATGATACAATCAAAGAATACTAGTAGTAGCTGCTAGCACGTATGTATCGATCGTATAGCTAGCTAGTACGTCGTCCTAGCTAGGCAGAGCGATCGATGGATGCATCGATCGAGAGGCGCCAGCCGGGTGGTTAGGAAATGTCGTCGATCACTGACCGTGCAGGCGCTGCCACATCGATCGATATGATCGTCGCATGTGTACTAGCAGATAGTACTACACGCGTCGGTCGTCGCTGCAGTAGTATCGCGTACGCAGAGTCGCAGAGACACACCATACATACACTGTTGGATGTATGGTACAGGTACGTTCAGCCAACAACAGCAGGGACCCGACGACGTCTGATCGATCGTGAACGGGACGTGCCAACGTGTGTCGTCTCTGTCCGTTCTGTTGCATTGGCCACTTCAATTCACTCGCAGTACGTAGTACGCGTCGTGCATGTGGATATGTTCCAAAAGAAAAAAAGTACGCGTCGTGTGGATGCATGATGCTGCATGCATGATGTCGATCGATACAGATTGCACTGATGCATGCGCATGGTCTTAATTTGTACGTACGTGACGAATGATGATCTACATGCACAGGAGTACTACTTCTGATGGGTCTTACTACTGAACATATATTATGCATGCATTTCGAGCTAAACAAATATCTGACTGTATTTGGTTGCTACTGTCTAGCTAGCTCTCTTCTTCTAGCTTTATGCATGCATGCATGCACCTATTGTTTAATTTGGACATCACCATTATTCACCAACTCGATTTTGCCACTGTTTACTGTTTCTTTTTAGATTAAGTCTATCCAAGATTAAGTCTATCCAAACATGGCACACTTTGATCAGAATTTGAAACACTGGGTTCCCCCCAAAAGAAAGGTTCAAAAAAGAGTAGTAGTAGTATTTTGAATTGCTGAAGAAATGTGATTGGTCCACCTTATCAATTTTGTGCCCTGCCCGGAGGTGCATGGACAAAGTGCAGAGACGACAAAGGCAGTTACACTTGTCCCCATGAAAGTTGGAAGCGGGGAGAAAGTGCAAAGCTTCTTCTAGCTCGCTCACTCCCTCGAGGGAAAATAAATTCTAATAAAATAAATAAACTAACAAAAAGCGGCAAACGCTGCTAGCTCCTGTCCTCTCTAGTTCCCGGATATATTGTCGTGTCCTTGCGTTGTGCTCATGATTAGCTTATAGATAGAATAGATGGATCATAAATCAATCATGCATGCAAAGCAAAAGGAAGCTATGCTGATCGAGCAGACACAACAAATTAAATTAGACCAACCTTCTTCATGCTACTGCATCTTTTCCATTTTCCTTTTAACCTACTACCCCCTTTATTATAGTCTTGATGGTTCCCCTCTCTTCAGTCTTTTCCACGTGTGCCTCATCTTCTCTTGAGACAGTTGACAACATGAATAATGGTTTCGGTTTTCGAATTCAGTGGTCCCGTTCCGGAAGGATGGATGAGCTTTTGGCGCCACACACACTTTTTTCCATGAATTCAGAGCTACAGTATCCATTATTCAGATCAGTCGGCCTTCTTTCAAAAAATTATTCAGATCAGGCCAGCAAGGAAGGAACAGAAGGAGATAGTCAGAAAGATGAATCGTCTACTACTATAGCACTGCCACTGCATGATAGTCAGAAAGATGAATCAGGCCAGCAAGGAATTAAGGAACGAACACACTGACTCAGTTCTTCCACTACGGGATTTCAGTTCTTTGCCGAGTGCCTCAGGCACTCGGCAAAGGGCAAAAAACACTCGGCAAAGGCTTTGCCGAGTGTAGCTCGACAAAGAGCTCTCGGCAAAGCCGCCGTCGACAACGGGCTCTTTGCCGAGAGCCTTTCTCGGCACTCGGCAAAGCCTTTGCCGAGTGCCGGGGGGGCACTCGGCAAAGGAAAATTGCATTGACGGCGCGTAAAAACGGACGGCGGCTTTGCCGAGTGCCTTCAGCGTGGCACTCGGCAAAGAATTAATTTTTTTTTGACAAAATACTTTGCCGAGTGCCTCCTCCGTGGGCACTCGGCAAAGAATTAAATTTTTTTTTTTTGAAAAAATTCTTTTTGCCGAGTGCCTCCTCCGTGGGCACTCGGCAAATAATTAAATTTTTTTTTTTTTTTGAAAAAATTCTTTTGCGAGTGCCGTCCCCTGTGGGCACTCGGCAAAAAGAATTTTTTTTTTTTTGAAAAATTCTTTGCCGAGTGTCTCCACCGTGTGCACTTTCGGCAAAGAGGTAATTCTCGTTTTTTTTTAAAAATTCTTTGCCGAGAGCGGTGACCATAGCACTTTCGGCAAATATGGTCACTTTGCCGAGTGCCTTGGTCATTGCACTCGGCAAAGTGACCATAATTTTTTTTTCAATTCGTTTTTCCGTTAAATCACACGACACACACGGTATATATATCACATACACGGTACACATATCACATAAACATCACATAAATCACACACACACGGCACATCCACAACACATATATCACAACCACATCACATATATCAAATCCGATCGTAATCCGATCACATCACATCACAAGTACATCACAAATTCGATCACAATCCGATCACAAATGTCGAAACCTCATAAGAACCAAGTGCATTATTGAATTGAGAAGGAGACGGTCAAGGGCCAACTCACAAATCCGACGAGCCAACTCACTTTGTGCACCCCCGCCAATCTGGCCACCCCGTCCCTGGTGAAGGCTGTGGCGGCGCTAAGTCAGAGGCTGCCGGGTTGTTCGAACCCGCCGACCGAGGCCGCACAAAGGAGACCGGGTTAGTACGTGTGATGACTACAGGTTCGAGCGAAACCAATACACATTTATACTGTGGGAGTCCCAAAGAGAGGAGGCCGAGCCCGAGGCCGAGGCCGAGGCGGCACTACTATTGGAGCCGATGAATCGTTGTGGGAGCTCCATCCCCCGAACGTGCCCCCATCCGGGCGACGAAGGCGATGAGCCGGGCCATCCTCGCCTTCGCGCTCACGCACGGCCCCCTCTCGGCCTCGAGCTGGGCCTGTACCGCCTGGTGCCGCTCCAACGCCTCCCTCCTTTCGCTTCCATCCTGGCCTGCAGTAATGCAAAGGTGGAGTTATAATAATTGAAACATCATCGACTGAAGCTTACAACAACAACAGTAATTACCTCGAGTGTGGCGTAAGCGAAGCTGTGAAGCCGGCGGCCGGGGGCGTATGGGCACGCTTGCGTCCGTGCTCGTGCTCGCAATTTGGGAGAGAGTGGGAGTCGAGGCCGAGTCGATGACGCGCGTCGCCCATCCAGTACCGCCCATGCTTCTTTCCTCCGCCCACCCTCATGACGATCTACGGGTCAAGGTCACGGGTGCTCGGATCGTAGTCCTCGCCGTGTACCGTCCTCGCCGCGGACGTGTACTCGGCGCTGAGGCGGCTGTGCACGCCGGGCGTTGGTGTACGACTTCGGCGGGTCCTCCGGGTTGTACGAGACGTCGGACGACGCCTTGCCCTTGTGCGCCATAGCAAATGCCTTGAAGATGGGGCAAGGCGCGCCACCATGGGCCTGAGACTGCAAGAAACGGAGTTAGTGAAGGAACGACCACGAGTTAGAATCATGAGTTAGTGAGGGAAGAATCATCGACTTAGCTTACCCAGGCGCTTGCGTATCCGGCGAGGTTGCGGCCGCCTTGATGGTGCGATACGCCGGGCATCATCAAGCGGCACTCCCGTTTAGCGTTGTGGGTCTCCTCCCACTCGGGACCGCACCACTTGTTCACGATCTGCTCCCAGCAGTCTAGGTGGCTGGAGCACCACCAGGGGCAAGCCTGCACGTCACAATTTCACATATAAGTAGATCAAAGTAGACCTATGTAAACTTAAAGATCATATCATTTATATACCGCGAGGTACTGGTCCCGAGTCAGCGTCATCGTCCTCGCTTGTGTTTTGTTGACCTTCTCCCCAAGGATGATGCCATGGTAATTGACGATGGCCTGGAGACGCGCCTCGTAGTGAATGTCGGTGACGAGCTTCTTACAGGCCCTAGTGACACATGTCTGGGGCCTGTCCTCGTATCCCTCCTCGCATTTGTAAAAAGTCTACACGCAAACATAAAAGGTCAATTTCTTATTTGAAGATAAGTGCAATAAATTTGATGCATTAAGATTGCTAGGGTTGGATGAAAGACTTACCCGAGAACTCATGCAAGACACGCACCGCCTTGTTTTGATGTTCCGGATCGGGGGGCAACGGCGAAGTGCTCGAACGTCGGGAGGCTCCTCATTCCCGGCGTACGTCACCGGGCCGGGGTAGTGCGTCTTCTGAGAGAAGACCCGGGGCGTTATTTGGTGGGCGCGAGTGCTCACCCGGCACCACAACCAACCGGTTCACGAAAAGTGGTTAACCAATAGCATTAGTTTACAATTCAATTCCCAATATGTCATATGAAATAGTAATACCATGGAAGTTACTTACTTTTTGGCCCTCGGGGCGAATCACCGGGCCGCCTCGTCGGGTGTGGTGCTCAGAGGGGGAGACTCGCGGGACCGCGTAAGTACACATTCGACGAGGTACCGGAAGAAGTAGAACCGGCACCCACCGCGTCCTCCTCCTCCTGCTCCTGCTCCTCGCTCTGCTTTCGTCCTCGTCCCGTGCAGGGGAGCTATCACCTCGTCCTCGGCCTCGTCACGCTCCCTGCTCGTCCCGCGCTCACGGTCCCGAGGAGGTGACGGCTCCCTCAAACGCCTGCTCCTCCGCCCCACGCCTCCTGGCTGGAGGTCCCCCATTCTTCTGCTGCCGCCACTGCAGCTTTTGTCTTGTTGTACAACGAGGACAGGTTCACCGGCCGGCCGCCCACCATCTTCAACGAAGCACACGCATTTGACAAGAACCAATAAGACATGATTAGAAAATTAGGTTAAATAAACAAAACCCAAGCATTTGTAAGAACAACAACGTAAGGTATCATATAAATAAATAGCATTACATGTATTAAGTATAATCTTCATGATCAGGATCATAAGCCTCATCGTCGGTATCAAACATGTCAAAGTACTCGACCCCGCCCAATGGAGGATTGTCGTCCTCGTCGTCGTTGCCTAAACGATGTCGCTCAAGCATTTGTAAGTCTCTCACATTTTCAACCTCATCTCCATCGTCCTCGTCATCAACAATTTCTTGGCCAACTTCCATTTCTATCGCTTCGGTCAAGTCTATCTCGAACCTCCCATCTAGCCCTTCTGCCTGAAAGAACTCTCCCTCGTATGTGTTTGGATTGAAGTTATAGTCGTCATCATTTGGGACAGGTAATTTACCGTGTGGCAGTACCTTATGCACAATATCCCAACCCTTCAGGTGCTCATTGCTTTGGCACGCATAAGGGAGATAATAAACTTGTGTCGCTTTGTTGGGCCACAATATACACATCATCTCCGGGTAGGGTGGTATCTGTCGAATCTCGACTAGATCAAGATGAGAATGGGTCCGTCTCGTTACCGCAGGATCAAACCCGGTGGCATTTGAATATGACGGGAGTAAATGGCGTTGAACCATAAAAAGTGAGCTCGTATATCTCTTGCACTCTTCCATAATACTCGACCCCATCTTGGCGGGCGTAAAAACCCCCGAACTTGTTGTTCTCGGTTTCGATGAAGGCTGCTCGTAGCCCGTTGTGTGGAAGCGATATCCATTGACATCATAACCAGCGAATGACTTAACCCTAAAGCCAAAGCCATCGGCAACTTGTCTCAACTCGGGAGTCATAGTCATATCAATTTGGGCCTGCAAGCGAAGACCACGTACGAAAGGTTGGCACGCAACTCGAAATATGTAACTAAATAGGAGCTAAATGGGACGGTACCTTCTTCTTGAACCATGAAATGAATGCAGGTTTTCCATTTCCCAGACCGTTTTTAAGAAGAGCATCCGCTTCTCGCGGGTTAGGAGGGCGCGATTGACGCCCGGTATTCATGAAGAAATTCCCTATACCAACGAGATCATAGGAGTTAGATGCAAGAAATAATGATAGCGTATGGAACAAGTGCGTTCACAACTTACGTGATATATGGCTCCACTTCCTTAAGGTTGGTCAACACATAGAACATGATAGCGCGCCACTCATCATATAGCAAGATCTTGTTTGTCGATCCACTCGCGCTTCCTAGTTGCCCTCGGAAAAAGACGAGGTTCGACTCATTTCCACCATCATTGTAACGAGGCCGAGGATTATGCGGCGCTCGGAAGGTTGTCACTATAATAAGTTGTTGTGAAGTTGGACACCTCCTCGAGGATATGTGCCTACGCCATAGAAGCCTCAATTTTGTTTTTGTTTTCGCATTTCTTCCGAAGAACCTTTAGAACTCTCTCGATTTGGATAGCACCAATGGTATCAAGACGGGCCCCCCATTCGTGCCTCATATGGGAGGTGCAAGATCGGATCTTTGCATCGGAGTGAAGAAGCCCGGTGGAAATATCTTCTCTAGCTTACGGATCAAAACGGGTGCCATTTTTTCGAGGTGCGCAATCACGGTGCGAGATATCTCCTTGGCACATAGCTGGCGGAAGAAATAGCTCAACTCGCCATGACTAGCCAAACATGCTCGGGGAAATAGCCTCGCACCATCATTTGGGAGAAGGCGTTCAATCCGGATGTGGTAGTCATGACTCTTCATCCCTAAGACTCGTAGAGTGTCTAACTTCACTCCTCTCCTCGGATTAGATGCGTATCCATCGGGGAACATTATAGTCGTATCCATTCTAGAACTTCCTTTCTTTGTGGCCTTTTCAATATATAATCGGTAGGGGCCTTGTCCATGTCTTGCCACGTCTAGGAGGCCTCATCTCTAGCTTTGGTGCTGTCGCACAACATTGCGGATCCAATCTAGCCTTAGGGTTGTCCTTTGACTTTTCGGGAATATCCATGATTGTTCCCCGAGTGCTTCGGCGACATTCCTTTCCGTGTGCATTACATCAATGTGGTGTGGAAGGAGGAGGTCATCAAAATAGGGAAGCCGAGTCAAGCCCGACTTATGCGTCCACATATGTTGCAGACCATACCCCACAAAGCCATCACATTTCGAGTTGAGCTCAAGGGCTTCTATCCTTTCACGAACCTCGGCAGAGTCAACATCCGGGGTGGAGGGTCCGTCACCACAAGCCCTTTGGTAAAGTTTTTTAAATCTCGTGCGAATGGATGGTCAAGCGGGAGGAACTGTCGGTGCGTGGTCGAACCCAAAAACTTAGTACCCTTTTTCGGATAAAAGAACCTCGAGCTTCCTTGCAGATTGGACGGGGAACTTCCCATTAACACACCAGCACGAGAACATGGCGTACGCAGCAAAATCATGCATGGAGTAAAGGTACCACACATACATCCCGAAGTTTCTCTTTGTAGCACGGTCATATGTCCATACCCCATTCCGTAGGCGATCAATTCATCAATCACGGGCTCCATGTATACACCCATATGATTCCCGGGTGTCGGGAATGATCAACGTTAATAACATGTGTTTTGCTTGCATGCACACACCGGGAGGAAGGTTGAGGGGGAGCACAAACACGGGCCAACATGAGTAGGGCGCAGCCATCATGCCAAAAAGGATTGAACCCGCCTGCCGCAAGCGCAACCACGGACATTACGAGCCTCTTTTCGCCTTCTCATGATGAATGCCATCAAAGTAGGTCCACGCCTCACCATCGGATACATGCACCATCTTTTCAGAATTGTATCGTTTGCCATGTTTGTGCCATGTCATCTGTTTGGCGGATTCTTCGGTCATGTATAGCCGTTGGAGCCTCGGTATGAAAGGGAGGTGCGACGGCCCGACACGGGGATGTCGAGCTGCCTCTTTCGGCCATCGGCGGACTCTACCTCTAGATACCTAGAGGATTCGCACATCGGGCAAGTACTTTGCTTCAGCGTGTTCTTTCTGAATAGAACACACCCATTCGGACATGCATGTATCGATCATACGGCATCTTAAGGGCACGGCGGTCTGCGACTCGTACGTGCTCTTCGGGAGAATGTGAGCCTCTCGGAAGCAAGCTACCAACAAGCTGTCGGCATCTTCTTCGTCGGCGTCTCGACTCATGCTAAGCCGAGACTTTAACGCCATTAGGCGGCCAACGGCGTCTAAGCGAGAGACCTTTGTGTGGCCGTGAAGCGGTTGCCGTGCGAAGTAAACATATCATAGAACGCCTTCGCGCGGTGGCCTCTCGGCTCCTCCTCCTCATCCGCATGCGTCCATCACCGAACCGTGCTTGATGAAAGTCATCTAACATGTGCGCTACTCCGGCATCGGCATCAAACTCCTCGACGCGTGCTCTCACCACCTCCTCTCTCATTCGATGGGCTTCACCATGGTGGACCCATCGGGTATAGTCGGGGGGTAAACCCGTACTTCACAAGGTGCTTGCCCATGGTATCCTTGCATTGCCTTTTCCGATTAGCACACCTACCGCGGGGACACGTAACCCGACTCGCTCCTTTAGCGGCCTCGCCGAATGCTTGCTCTAAGAACACATATGTTTTCTCAATCCATTCATTTGTGTAATCACGATCACTTGGGTGGCCCGTGTACATCCAAATCCACGATCATCCATCTTCTAACATATACATTAGCGAGAAACATAACAATCAATTTTACCTACACCGGCCTCCTACTCTCTAATAGGTGAGGATAGGTCCTAATCCCACCAGCGCATGCATTGTTGGGGCTAGTTTCCGTTATGCCGCTCCGATCGGGAGAAGGAGTTTCGGCAGCACCTCCCCATTGTTCTCGGTACACGCCCCGGCGGGGAGATCGTGTTTCGGAGAACAACGAGGGAGGTGATGCCGTAACTCGGTCTCCGATCGGAGCGGACAAACGGAAACTAGCGCAACAACGCATGCGCTGGCTGTCCAAATAGCGTGGACAATTGAAACAGAGTCACGGTTGTCGATATGCAAAGATGCGCATATCGACAACCGTATCTCTTTTCGAACGGGAGACGCCTAACTTGGCGGCGTGATCTATGACCACGATACGGAAAGCGAAGTTATACCTTAGGTGGCGGTGCGGTCGGGATAAGCGGGGCCGTGGCGAAGTCGGTGCGATGGCGAGGCGACGCCGTGCGAGCAGAACCGCAACGGGGGTCAACTCAAGCGGCTACAAGCAAGTCTTCTCGCAAAAAAAGAAACGTACATAACATTAATTCAAAATTTGGACAAAGACCTCCCCGCACGGTCACAATATCCACACACGCAATAAGACACATATAATGGCTCGATGGCGGACAACCACATCGATGGCTCCATGGCGGACAACCACATCGGCGGCTCAACGGCCGACAACCACATACGCTAAACCCATACCACGACTCTTTACATTCGGGCAACAACGGCGGTGATAGCGACAACCCCGATACTACCACATACGCTACACCACTATTTGAAAACTTCTACTACAACAATTATCTCTACAACTAATACTACCACTACTGCTACTACTAGAAATAGTACTACTTAAACCGAAAAAAATTGCATTCTTACCACGCCAAAGGCAAACTGTTGACCGGCAATGATGGAGCGAGACACGGCGGGGGGAGTCCGGCTGCCCTCTTCTTCCTCCTTTCCTTCTCCTCCTCTTCTTCCTACTTTCCTTCTCCTCCTCTTCCCTTCTTCTTCTCGCCCTCCCCTTCCCCTGCTTGATGTACAGCAAGGGCGTGGGAGTCGCTGCCTCCTCTCCTCCTACTCTCCTGCAGCTTGATGTACGGCAAGGCGTGGGGGGGAATCGCGGCTGCCCTCCTCTCCTTCTACTCTCCTCGCTTGATGTGTCTGAGGAAAGGGCGGAGCTAGCTGACGGCGCTGCTTGCTGGGACCCGGGCTGGCCGGGGCCGATGGCTAGGCTGGCCGGGCGCGGCCGTGAAGCGGCTGGGCTGGGGGTGGCCGGGGCATTCCGCTGGCCGTGTGGTTTGGCCGGGCGGGCGTGACCAGTGTCTGCCGAGGGTGGCCGGCGCCTCCCTCCGCCTTGCCGTCGAGGCAGCGAAAGCCGCAGGCACGGGACGACGGGAGACGGGCTGGCCGCCGATGGCGCCGGGCGGTGAGCTGGTGGCGCGGGCCGGTGGCGGCCGAGGAGGCGCGGGCCGGGCGGTGGCGAGGCGCGGGCCTTGGAAATCTCGCGCCGGTGCCGAGCTCGGAGGCCGGGCGGACGGGACGGGCGCTTTGGGAGCGCGGCCGGGCCACGGCGGGCGCGGCGTCCGGGGCGAGGGCGGTGGCTGTGGGCGCGGTGGGAGGGGCCGGGGACGGGCGGGGGGTGGCGCGGTGGTGGCCGCGCCCGCAGCCGCGGCCTTGCGAGGCGGCGGCGGCGGCGGCACGTCGTATGGGGCGGGCGGCAATGGCGGCGGCAGCCAGCTGCGTGTGCGTGAGTGTGTGTGAGACAGAGTGAGAGTGCGTGAGTGTGTGTGTGAGTGGGGGGCACGCTTTGCCGAGTGCCGCCGATCTGGCACTCGGCAAAGCAAATTTTTTTCAAATTTCCACCTCTTTGCCGAGTGCCAGGGTTAGCACTCGGCAAAGGGTTTTTTAAAAAAATTAAATTTTTTTCTTTACAGAAAATATTTTTAAAAACCTTTGCCGAGTCTTGGGACGGGAGGCACTCGGCAAAGCGCTTTATCCGTAAAAAAAAAATTTACAAAGAATTTTTAAAAATAAAGTAAAAAATTACAACGTTGCCGAGTGCCGGGAATCGGGGCACACTCGGCAACAACGAACCGGATTTTTTAAAAAAATCCACAAATATTCTTTGCCGAGAGCCCTCCGGTAGCACTCGGCAAAAGTAAGATAAGAAAAAAAAATTTAAAAATGTCGAGACAATTTCAAAAATGTCAAATTTTTACGGGACCCCATTTATACTATACTTCACTCATAAAAAAAATTAAGATCTAAATCAACCGCGAGAACCGCTTGAAGTCCGATTCATCCGGATTACTTTAGAAGTTTATGAAACATCTTCGGAGATTGTCGGATTCGAACATAGCGTATATGACAACTTGCTCGAAACATTGTTAAATTTTTATCACAACATCGGCGCATGAAATGATGACAACTGTGGCAAATTTCATGATTTTTTAAATTCATTTGCTTTTTAAGAATTAAAAAAATGTGCACACGCACGTGGGTCATCATGTTTCGTGACTACGCTCTTTATAATTTTAGGTCAAAGTCTTAGCACACCAGAACATATCATAAATAACACTAATATCAAATTTTAAGCAACTAAAGTCCATTATTGGATGCACGTGTAGTTCAAATTTGGATTTTCCCAAAAAACAGGAATGAAATGAAATAAACTTACGGAATATAGCAAAACATATGAAAAATAGGCCACATTTCAAAACATAGTATAATATCATTTGAAAAGGCTAACTAAAAAATTGGAGAGCAAAAAAAAAAAAAAATTTACTCTTTGCCGAGTGCTCAGAATGCACTCGGCAAAAGCTCATCCCTTGCCGAGAGCCAGGGGCACTCGGCAAAGCCACCATTTTGCCGAGTGCCTAACGGCCGGCTCTCGGCAAAGAGGGACGGCGTTGCCCTAACGGCTGCCTTTGCCGAGAGCCCTGTTTTTTGCGAGTGTAGGCTCTCGGCAAAGTTGAGATTTTGCCGAGAGCATCTCTTTGCCGAGTGCTTGGCTCTCGGCAAACCCTCATTTGCCGAGTGTCATTCTTTTTGCCGAGTGCAGCTCTCGGCAAAGAGGGACTTTTTGCCGAGTGCCCGAGGAAAAGCACTCGGCAAAGCGTCGGGCACTCGGCAATGCTTTTGATTCGGTAGTGTTCCTGCTTATTACTTGAATTCATTCTCGATAGTAGTACTAGTAGCTCAAAAGTTTCAGACCAAACAGACATTATCATCGCACCTTTGAGTAATTGAGTGGTACGGCAAATTAAAGAAATCTTGATCTACAGCTGCATTATATTATGTGTGCATGGACACTGGACAGATCACACCGGCCGGTCACTGAATTGAAGAAGAAGATCAAAGGAGGAGATGGTGATCAGTGTGGCAGTAGTGGTACTCCGTACTACTACTACTATACTACTAGCAGCAGTAGTAGCAGCAGCAGCAGCAGTGTAATGAATGAAGCCCTGATTGAGTGATGATATAATATTGTCTGAACAAGGATCGATCGGAAGAGCGAATGAAATGATTGTGCGCCTTTCACGCGCGTACGTCCTGCCGCCATGCAAATTAAAGGGGCGCCGCCGGTGTTCAAAGCTCAATCCGTTCTGGAACTTTCAAATTGAAACCGCGAGCCCGGAGCATCTCGCGAGCTGGCACATAAGAAAAGCAACGCTGAGTCGGAGTACTTTCAGTTCAATGGACCTCAAGACTGAATGAATTTCAGTGCAATTTGGGTGAAAA
>JADLZL010001855.1:0-37318 GCA_015844335.1 Chrysopogon serrulatus
CTAACTTGAGCTATTTTGCCTACTATTTATATTCGAATCTGATCTAATTACAAGTTAGGACTATATATACACACCTGCTAGCTTCGGAGCTTCTATATTTTGCATTAAAGTATTGTGTGTACATGTGTGTCATGTGTACACCCATGTTACTGGCCCGCCCCCTCGTGATCAGTTCCATTGTCTGTCCGTGCGAAGTTGTAAAGACAATTTTGTAACCCCCACCTCCAGTTCATGCAAATCACTTGAAGGTTTTTTTTAGCTGCTTGTACCCAACTGAATGCTTGATTTTCAGTTTATTGCCATCTTTGCGCCACCAGTGCTTTTACCAATCTTAATGTTCTTGTATCGGCACGCCTTTGTTCCAATGTAATTCAGTTTAGCCCAGATTGGTCACATCGTGCTGGCTTATGTGTTGATTTCTGCTGATTCCAGGTTCATGCTGTTTTCAAGAAAAAAATATCAATGGAGGCAAAGTTGGAATTCTCCCAGGACAGTCCACCAATTTCGATCATTTGCGCAGCAAAGGTTGTGGGTCTACCCCTAACAATTGATCCTTGTCTCGCTGCTGGCTCGGCACCCACCTTACTGTCTCGTTCTGGGTAAGTTCTTGCTCTTCTCAGCAATATTTTTTTTGTCTCTTAACATGTTTCTTTGGCCACTTGCTACAAACAGCATACCACTTGTATCATAGTTAGCTTTGGCACAGTTCATATGGGTGGGGATGCTGCCCAAGGCAACCTCGAGTTGTTGCATGAAAATAAAGATGGCTGATGCTCTGTTAGTTGTACACAGTTTATTGTAGCCACAGCTATTGTGTTTTGTTGGAGTATGTGTGTATTAGGTCCATGAGGCTAAGCCCATGAGGCCCATGTATGAGACTATCATGTATGAGACTATATGGTCTAGGGTTATGCCCAATAATGAAATGATCAGAAATTCCAACATGGTATCAAGCTAGGGTTAGGGTTTCTCTCTCCTCCCTCCCTCCTCCCACCCCCGGCCGCCCGCTGACCCACTTTGCGAGGTGTGCCGCCGCCGCCATGGGCGGCCGCCTCCTCCCTCCCTCCCGCCCTACTCCTACACACACTTCCTTCCCTCCCTTCTTCTTCCCGTGGGCGCAGTGTCGCCGGAACCGCCGGTAGCCGTTACGCTGGGCCGCCGGCTGCGGCGGCAGCGGCGGCCGGGCGCGGGCGCTCCCCCGCAGCGACCCGACGCTGGTGGCGCGCCATGGACGACTAACATCAGCCTTGAGGCCCGGGGCGGGCGCCGTGGGACGGCGAGCGGCGGATGCCCGCGCCGTACCGGGCGCCAGTCACAAGAAGATCAAGCCGCCATGGCTCAAGCAGCCGAACGGCCAGGCTGACACACCCGGCATGGCACTCCTTCCCAGACCGCCCCGCCGCCGATTCGCCCCCTCCCCACGTCGACTCCAACCTCGTCGCGCCTTGCTCGCTGCCGGGCCGACGCCCCCTGGCTCGCCGAATCGAGGCAGAGCAGCTCCCTCGTCGCCGGCGGTGTTCCCTTTCACGACGCCCGGTGCTGCTACCTCCCGGCCGCAGGCACCGCGCGTCCTACTGGCGGTCGGTCCTCCGCACGATCCGCCGATCCCTTCGTGGCGCAGCTCCACTACCAGGCGGGCGGGGTCCGTAACATTTGGAACCTTGTCCCCTGTGGGTCCTCGAGCCGGAGTCGCCCTCCTACGCCCGATGGCGGGACCTCCGCTCCCTTCTCACCCTCCGACGCTTACGCCCTCGACGACCACGCCCTCCTCGACACCTCGGTTGCGGCCCGTAACCCGGCGTGGCTTCGTCTTGATAGCATCGTCCCATCCCGGATCATCGGGACTATCTCCCTCGAGCTCCACGACATCGTTCGCAACGCACCCGACTTCGCCAAGCCCGGGCGGGCACTCGAGGGGCCGCGGGCAATGCGGCTTCGGGCTCTCCGTCTCAACGCGAGCTTCCGCAACTTTGTCCAGGGTGACCTCTCTGTCAGTGAGTACTGGCGCCGGATGAAGAACATGGCGGACTCCCTCGGGGACCTTGGCTGGCCCGTGGAGGATCGGATCTTGGTCCTCAACGTCCTCCGGGGCTCGGCCGACCGCCACGGCCACCTCCGCCTCCGTGCTCACCCCGGCAGCGGTCCTTCCCCACCTTCCTCGAGATCCGGGACGATCTTGCCCTGGAGGAGCTCACTCAGGGTGTTCCGCCTGGGCCCATCTCTACGCCGGGGGCCTCGACTCCCTCTTCTGCTCTCGCTGCCCACCCACCGCCGCGCCCGTCTCCTCGGCCACCATCGTCCCTTCTAGGTCCTCCTCCTCCCGGGCCGAGCGGGGGTGGGGGTCCGTGGCGGTCGCCGTCGTGGTGGCCGGGGGGGCGAGGGGGTGGTCGTGGGGCCACTCAGGCTCCACCGGCTCCACCGCCGCCACGAGACGCCCCGGCCATCCTTCCACAACCCATAGTCGGGCGCATCTCCATGTGGCCCTTCCAGGCTCCCGGTGGTGTGCCTCGCCCGCCGGCCGCCATGCTCGCTTTGGTGCTTCTCAGGGGTTCCACCCGCTCTCCGGCGCCTCGGACCGTGCCTCGCCCGGTTGGAGCCAAAGCGAACTTGGCACACTCCTTCAAAGCACTATGGGCCCGACACCTCCCTATCGGCCCAGAGTGGATCGCGGACTTCGGGAGCTACCTACCACACCACCCCCAACCCCGGTATACTCTTGTCCATTCACCCTCCTTCTTCCTCTCACCCTTCGTCCATTATGATCGCAAATGGTTCGTGTCTTCCTGTCACTTCTGTGGGTGCTACCGACACTCATGGCTCGTTTCGTCTTCCTGATGTTCTTGTTGCACCTTCGATGGTTCACAACCTTCTTTCCATTCGTCGTTTTACATACCGACAATTCTTATTCTCGTGGAGTTTGACTCTTCGGTCTTCTTGCGGAAGGATTTGGCTTCCGGCGCCCTCTCCGCTCCGATGTGATAGCACGGGGCCCCTTTACACTCTTCGCTTCCGGCGCCTCGCCTCGCCTTCGCCATCGATTTGTCATTTGCTTTCGCCGCCACTACCTCTTCCACTACTTGGCACCGGCGCCTCGGCCATCCTGGACGTGATGCCCTGATGCAGCTCAGTCGTAGTTCCGATATTCGATGTACTCGGGCTCACGATGAGCATTTGTGTCATGCGTGCCAACTGGGCCGTCATGTTCGTCTTCCTTTTCATAGTTCTTCTTCTGGTGCGGCTCATATTTTTGATCTTGTACATTGCGACCTATGGATATCTCCTGTCATCGGCATTTCTGGTTATAAGTACTATCTTGTGATTGTTGATGATTTCTCTCATTATTCGTGGACTTTTCCTTTACGTGCCAAGTCGGATGCTTTTCCTGCGATTCTCCACTTTTTCGCTTGGGTGTCCACGCAGTTCGGCCTCACCATCAAGGCCGTCCAAAGGCGACAATGGCCGTGAGTTCGATAACTCCACCTTTCGTGCCTTCTTCCTCTCTCACTTGGTGTCTTGCGCATGTCTTGACCATATACCTCCTCTCGTAAGCGGCAAAGGCCGAGCGCATGATTCGCACCACCAATGACACGATGCGTACCCTTCTACTTCAGCGTCACTTCCTCGCCGCTTCGGGACCGAGAGTTTACACACCGCCACCTATCTCCTAAACCGTCTTTCTTCCGCTGCTTGCTCAGCTCCCACCCCACACCACGCTCTCTTTGGTACCCCTCCTCGGTACGATCACCTTCGAGTCTTCGGGTGTGCGTGTTACCCTAACACCACGCCCACCGCCTCCACACAAGCTGGCTCCCCCCGATCGACTCTCTTCAGGTGTAACACCCTCTGGTGTTACGTTAACCTAAACCTCGCCATGTCATCATCGTCATTGCATAAGCATTCATCATTAGAGAACCCTAATTCAAACAACTAAAATGAGTTTACAATTCTAGGGTGTGTTTGAGCTCTTCTATATCACATGTGTATGTGTTGATAATTTAAATTTCACTCACATGTTTACTTTTATCAATAAAAGCAATCAATTAAAATCAACCCTAGTGTTTGCAAGTGTTTGCCTAACCCTGACTCACACATCAAACAAGTTTTATAAATCAAATGAGATGCAAGAAAGAATCAAATTTGAATTTAGAATTCAAATCCCAAACCCTAGCTCAAGTGACTAAGTGTTGGAATTTGAATATCATTTTCAATTTTGGTGAGCTAAACATAATTAATTTTATAAATAAAAGTTGCTAACCAATGGCACTATTTCAAAGTATGAACTTTGTACTTTGAAAATGTACTATTGGTTGGGTTTTGAAAAGTGCCACATCATCATTAATTAATTGCCCAAAGATTCAATTTGAAAATCCTTTCAAAAAGGGAGAATTTCAAAGTGTTTTTGTCCCTTTATAATTTCATCTCAAAATATTCAAAATTTGGAAAAAAAAACTCCAAAAATACAGTTTGTGCATCTCTTTGAGCCCTACAATTTTGGTATATAAAGTTTTTCAAGTTTTTGAATAAAATTTGAAGTAATTTCAAAAGTTATTTGAATTGCAAAATGTCCCCTTTTGGGTTTTAAACTACAATTAAAAAATTATTCCTTTTCATGCAAAAAAAACCCCTTTAATAAAAGTTGTAGATCTTGGAAAATGGAACAACTTTCATTTTGGAGATTTTTATCTTTTATTCAAAATTTAAAAGTAATTTTGAATTTCTTCAGTTAGGTTTTGTCCCTTTTCAAATTTGAAATTCAAATTCAAAAACTAATTTGATTCTGACCAAACTTCTTTAATCAAAGTTGTAGAGCATGAAAAGTTGCACAATTGATATTTTGGGAGATTTTTGTGTACAGTACAATTTCTGGGAGTAATTTTTGAAAATAAAACGAATAGGTGTCCTGCTACAGTAGATGTAGGGGGGTGCCAGCGCGACGGGCGCCCATGCCCGGCCGCCGACCGCCGCCGTGGCAATTCCGGCGCCTTCCGCTTTTCCGCGCCGCCAACCAGCTCGCCCGGCGAGAAGACCCCCGCCCACCTGTCTAGCTTGCTCCCCTTGCCCTATAAAAGCCAGAGACGGCCGTCGATTTCCCTCTTTCTCCCTCACTGCTCACCGCCGGCCACCGTCGCCTCTGTCCAACCCCCGCAACACACTCGTCCATCGGGTTCGATATCTTCCACACGGCTCCATAGCCTTTGGCGCACGCCTTTGAGCCACCGGGTTACACTGCTAGCCTCGTCAGTCGCCCCAGCGCCGTCGTCTTCACCTTTTTAGGCCAACCACCGCCCCAGCGTAAGCCGCCACCGTTCGTCACCCTCACACCCCGCCGAGTCGTATTCGTGCCGGTACCTAGTTCGCCTTTGCGTTGTAGCTGGCCTCCCCGTCCCCCCCCCTAATTTGGTTTCGCCCGGGCGCCGGTGAGCCGGTGACCGTGCACCGTCTTGGCCGGGAAGCCGCCGCGGCCACCGATTCCGGGTGCTCGGGGGTTGGCATAGGGTGTTTAGCAGCTCGTTGGGCGCGGCTTGGGACGTAGAGTCTATCGGTGTAGTTGGTTGGGTCGGAGAGGACGCCGGGCGGCGGGAACGGACGGCCGCCAGGCCGTTGTTCTGTTCGGCCGGAGGAAGAAGAGAGGGAGAGATTGAGCCGACAGCGTGCCCGCCTGCCGGGCCGAGAGAAGAAGGAGCCAGGCCACGTAAGGCCCGCATGGAAGGCAAGGCGCTGGGTGGGCCGGCCAAAGATCAGTGTCGGGCTGCTCGGGCCGCATAAAGTGAGCCCTCGGGGAGGAGTTTTGTTCTTTTCTTTTTTTCTTCTCAAATTTCCAAAGCATGATTTTCATCTTTTTTGCTATAATTTTATTTGGGCAGTTAAAAATGTAATAAAAATATGTGTGTGCTCCCCTGTAATATGCTCTGTCAAGGAAAAATACTAACTTTGATTTTCCAATAAAATTTAATTATGCTTTAATTTACCCTTTTAATTAACAAATGCAACTTCCATGATTTTTAATAATTAAAATATAAGTCTAAAAAATATGAAATTTGTTTTGTGTGCTAATTAGATGATAAATGATCTTAATTATGAAGTTTGACCCTGTTTTGATTAAGTTTTGTATTGCACTTAATTAATACCTTAATTAAAATGTTTAATTAGTCAATTCTTTAATTGATTAGGGTTTAATTAATTTCCAATTAGCAAGTTAATTAGTGGCTTTCAACGAAAATTAGTAATCACCCTTAATCACTGTAGTGTTGCTTGATTTTGGGATTGAGTGATGACCCTAGGTCATTAATCCTAATGACCTTCGGCATTTCATGTTGATTGCTTATCGTTAGTCCGTCGTCGTCGACGCTAGTTATACCTTCTTAGTGTGAGGTCATCATGAAGGAAAGTTATACTCAAGATAGGTTAACAATCGTTGCATCACTATCGCATGCTCTTTTATTCACTGCATCGTAATCATGCATTTCAACCGTGTAGTTGTGCCGTCCGAGGAAGGAGTGGATCCCGCTCCTGCCTTTGAAGGTGTTCAGTCGAGGAGGCTGGTCTCGATCCCTGCAGTGCCATCCCCTGAACCCCACTTCGTCGAGCCCCCAAGGCAAGCCCCGAATACATTCAAACCCGCCCTTGTATTTCGAAAAGTTTTTATGATTTTATGTTCTAGATATGATGCATTAGGTGTTAGGAGTTGTGTGATATCCTACTTTGATGCATTTACCGTACCTTGGTACATTACCCCGTGTACTGCTTTTGGTTTCGAAATGCTTAGTATACGCTTTTTAGCCTTGCCACTAGTGTAGGGTTTTAATAAACTGTTTTTTAAAAAGTGTGAGAACTATACTCCCCGAAGGGAATTTATGAAAACCCGATGTTGCTTGTCGCCTATCCTTGTTCCGACGGGGTCAAAGGTACACCACAAGAGCATGATGATGAATAAATCGAGACCGGGTGGAGTGACTTGCACCAGGATGGGCTAGTGCCGTGGTGTAGTGTCGTCCACTTGTGAGTCGGTTAAGCACCGTTCGTTGCCTTGGCCCTTGGATCATGAGGTTATTGGATAGTACTAGTCGCATGCTAATGGCGGTAAGCTCCCCTGTATGATCCATCCGAGAACGGATACCGGAACGGGAAGTAGCGTGTACCCACACTACGAGTGCACCCGTCGACGGTCAGACTGACGGCGGAGGGAGATGGTGTACTGTACTCTCGTGGCTAGGAACCGTTCTGGTCTGGAGAAATGCAAGCGTGAGTTGATGTATGTGAGATGTTCGGTCCTGCATACATCGTGTGGCTAGGAAGCCCCAGCTGGGTATATAAAGCGATTCGAATCGTCGTTGCTCCACGATATGGGAGACTTGATCCTTGCACCAGTATCGTAGTAATGATGAAAGTGTGAGAATGGAAGGTTTTGAATCCGTTACTTGGTTGACAAGTGATTGATATGTTAAGGACTGGCTTAGTCTCTTTTCGCAAAAGGTGTCTTTTGATCTTGCTAAAGCCTCACCTTGATTCCCATTAGCCAGCATTCCCGAAGTCTTCTCCCCATTTTTTGGTCGGGTAAGTCTTGCGGAGTACTTTTTTGTACTCGTGGTTTGTTCAACCCCCGTTGCGGTGTGAACCGCATGGACAAGAGTGCTACGGCCCTTGTTGCATGACGGTTGTCGAAGAAGTGACCGATGAGGAATGAATTGAGTGGCTCGAGGGGGCAGGGCACTTTCGTTGTGTGGTTTGTAATAAAATTATATAATGGTACTTCAAATTTTGGTTTGTAATAATGACACTACGGTTTGTATAAGTTTGAAAAGGTTTGTAAATTAAGTTATTGTAAGTCTTCCGCTACTCCGTATTCGTGATATGAAAACCGTTGTAATCTTGTGATGTCTCTCGTAAGTATCGATCCCGAGTGATCGTGGGTTTATCGGGGATCCACCCGACGGAACATTTTAAGTTATGTGGTGTACAAGCATAGCCGACGGAGGTCTTAGGGACAATGTCGTGCTTGTGGGCCATATAATTTAGAAGGTTCTGCCACAGAGGGTATCAGAGCGGTACTTACAAAGATACTCACAGTATTACTTTTCAAAACTTCAAAATGTTTTGGATCCAAAAGGTTAAATGGGGTTTGGTCCAAATTGCTTCTGCTCCATCTTAATTCTTTCTAGTAGCCTTTCTAGGTGCTATTTAAAAGAAGTCTTAAGCGGAGTATCATGTGTTTTTCTTTTGCCCTATATTACTAAAAGTATGCTTATGTTAGTTTAAAAAGTTTTTGCTTGATCCGTAGGTTCGATCATGCATCATGTCTAATTCATATGTTTAAAAAGCGTATCCCCCGATAAAAAGTGGTTGGGCTAAGTAAATTCAATCCTATTCTTGCCGACTCTAAGGTTCTCGATCTTATAGAATCTATCTTTACTTTCTACAGGATGGCCCGTACCAAGCAGACTGCTCGCAAGATGACCGGTTCTAAGGGTGTGCCACGTCACCAGCTGGCACCGCGTCGTAACGATGCTGAGGCCGGATCAAGCGAGCCACAGCCGGAGAAGAAAACTAAAAAGCAAAAGATAGCCGAGTTGTCTGCTGAGTTAGCTATCGCCACCAAGGAGCGTGGAATAGCAATTGCCGAGAGAGACGAGGTGAAGTCGAGTTAGCGGGGTCACCGGGGAGAGCGATCGGACCTTCGTACCATTCACAAGCTCCAAATGACCATTGCCCGTCTTCAGCATGAGCTGCAAGGCGCAATGAATCAGAGGAATGATGGGTACGATTACATCGAGAAATTGCAGGCTCAGATAGATGATCTCCAAGCCTACAATGCAGCACTACATGAGGAAGTCCATCACCAATATAACCTCCACGATCCTCTGTACCAGCAGCAGGTAGCCGCGGACGACTTAGGTTCCGTGGAGTCACCGGAGGTGTACCCGACCCCGACTGAGGAGTCCGAGGCAGACGAGTCAGTCGCGGCCAATGAGTCTGATGCCTGAGTTCCCTAAGAGGAATGTGTAATATAGCTATCTTTATATGTTCAGTAGTCAACCTGGGTGTGTCCTGCCTATGAGCGGACCTGTAATATGAAGAAGTGAACTTATGAGTGACCGGGTTTGTCTTTGCTTTGTTTTAAAGTTCAATAAATACGCTTGTGAATAAATATGATCTTGTCTATAACAGATGTCGATCATTTTTCGCTTGTTGGTTCTTCACAAGAGAGGGTGAGGCCCCGCGAGCCCACCACCCGCACACCACCGCCTTGAAGCCGCGCGGCGCCTTTAGTCCATGCCACCACCGAGAATGCCCGTATGCTACAGGAATAAGTCAACAAAATCGTGATGCACCCTATGAGAATCGTGGCCATCGTGATCACGATGAGATCACATATGCGGACTTTACAGAAACCCGTCCGCCAGTGTTCACTAGAGCTGAGGAACCTTTAGAGGCCAATGATTGGCTTCGTGTAATAGATCAAAAGTTTGATCTGTTAGAGGGTTGTCCAGACCTGTTGAAACCTAAGTTTGCTGCCCAACAGTTGAGAGGCCCTGCATCAGCATGATGGGCAAACTTTCTAGCACGTCAGCCAGCCGGACAGCAAGTCACTTGGGCCATGTTCCAAGATGCTTTCCGTCAGCACTTCATTCCTGACGGGGTGATGCAAGCAAAGCTGGAAGAATTTCTGGCTCAAAGCGAGGGTGGACGATCAGTGGTGCAGTATGTGAACTCGTTTAGTCACCTATCACAGTATGCACCGGAACATGCGGATACCGACAAAAAGAAGAAGAAGTGTTTTCTCCGGGGTTTAAAGAGTGATATCGAAACCCACCTTACTGCAAATCCAAATGCCACCTTCTATGAGGCAGTGGATATTGCAATCTCTTATGAAAGATCCTTGTTAAAACAGAAGAATGAAGAGCGACGTGCTTTTCCTCGACCGTCTGGCGGAATCCAAAAGCGCCAGAAGGTTATCTACCATCCCACACAGCACAATCGCCAGCCATTCCGTTATCCACAGCAGCAGCAAAGCCACCAATCCTATCCCTACCCCCAACAGCAGCAACAAGCTCAAAGGCAACAGGTGTACACTCGCCCTGCTGCCGCAACCTATCCCCCCGCCCCGAACACCTGTGGTGCTCGAAACACAACTCCACCAGCTCCCCAAAATGCTCCCACTGGTTTCGGTCCGTGTTTTAATTGTAATCAAACCGGACACCTTTATCGAAACTGTCCCTATCCCAAAAGAAATACTTCCAATTTTCAGCAAGGGTCTGGCAGTCAGCAGCACCAGAGTCAGGGCAGGGGTGGTTCGCAGCGTGTCCCGAAGGTTAATGCCGGGAGGAAGACTGGGACGTGTGTATCAAGTTCACCGGAAATGCTCGGAAGGAGAGCCGGTTTTAATGGGTATGTTCCCCTGTTGCCCATCACCCCGCAATTACGTTATTTGATTTACGGTGCATCGCATACATTTATCAACTGCACATTTGTTACAAAACATGAAATCCCCATAAAAGAAATTAAGGATGAGTTTTTGGTGCAATCAGGGAGGGCGTATATATGCACACGGGAAATGGTATATCGATTCCTATATCTCTTGGTGGGTATCTCTATCCCACGGATCGATAATCTTGAAGGATCAAAATATAGATGTGATCCTTGGAATGAATTGGTTACGCCATTATGGGCTGTGATAAATACACCGAATAGAAATATTAAGTTGTTGCTACCGATAACCAAACCCCCACTCCTTATCCAATTCCCGATTCCCAAGAAAGCGATTAAAGACGGTTAATGCAACCTCGGTGCAAGAAGTCAAAGATATACGTGGTCCGTGAATTTCGGATGTGTTTTCTCGAGGATTTGCCCGGGCTACCACCGAAAGAGACGTTGAGTTTGTGATTGAGTTAAAGCCGGGCACGCACGGTATCCCGAAGAGCTTATAGGATGCCCCCAAAAAGAGTTGGCCGAATTGAAAACTCGGTTGACCGAATTGGTGAACAAAGGTTTTATCGGACCTAGTTCATCACCGTGGGGTTGTCCTGCTATCTTTGTGAAAAAGAAGGATCAAACTCTGAGAATGTGTGTGGACTATCGTCCACTCAATGAGGTGACCATCAAAAATAAATATCCTCTTGCTCGCATAGATCTTCTCTTTGACCAACTTGCGGGAGCCAAGGTTTTCTCCAAGATCGATCTTAGGTCTGGTTATCACCAAATCCGAATCAGGCCTGAAGATATTCCTAAAACCGCTTTCACCACCAGATATGGCCTATATGAATATCTTGTCATGTCATTCGGGCTTACAAATGCTCCAGCCCATTTCATGTATTTGATGAACTCGGTGTTTATGCCCGAGCTCGATCGCTTCGTTGTGGTTTTCATTGACGACATTCTTATATACTCCAAAAACAAAGAAGAGCATGCGGAGCATCTCCGTATTGTTTTGTCTCGTCTCCGAGAACATCAGCTTTATGCCAAATTTAGCAAATATGAGTTTTGGCTTGATGAAGTCAAATTTCTTGGTCATGTTCTATCTGCTGAGGGTGTTGCAGTTGACCCTAGCAAAGTCCAAGATATTCTTAACTGGAAGCCACCCATCAGTGTCCACCAAGTTCGTAGTTTCCTTGGAATGGCGGGATATTACCGCCGTTTCATTCCTGACTTTTCCAAAATAGCCAAGCCAATCACCGAACTTCTAAAGAACCAAACAAAATTCCGGTGGTCATCTGAGTGTGAGCAAGCATTTCACAAGTTGAAAGATCTTTTGACTACTGCCCCAATCCTAGCCCAGCCAGACATTGAAAAGCCATTCGATGTGTACTGTGATGCATCTGGCATCGGCATCGGATGTGTGTTGATGCAAGAAGGCAGGGTAATTGCTTATGCTTCAAGGCAGTTGAAGCGACATGAAGAGCATTATCCAACTCATGATCTTGAGTTAGCCGCAGTTGTGCATGCTCTGAAAATATGGAGGCACTATTTGTTGGGCAATAAATGTCATATTTATAGTGATCACAAGAGTTTGAAGTATATCTTTACCTAGTCTGAGCTGAATATGAGGCAAAGAAGATGGCTAGAATTAATCAAAGATTATGTCGAAAGAGTCAATGCAATTGTCTTACTGTCACACCAGTGAACCTGAGTTTGTGTCAAGAGTTAGAAAAATTAAATATTGATATAATCCCTCAGGGTAGTCTGAATGATATCACAGTACATTCTTCTATTCAAGAGAAAATTATTGTAGCTCAACGAGAAAGCAAAGGTCTCAAGCATATTAGAGAGAAAGTCAGATCAGGGCAAGCATCTTGCTTTCGCCTTGATGACAACAATGTTCTATGGTTTAAAAACCGTCTAGTTGTTCGAAGGTTCCCGAGCTCCGACAATTGATTCTTGATGAAGCTCACTTAACCGATTCTCGATTCACCTAGGTAGCAATAAGATGTATCATGACTCGAGGCGAGATTCTCGGTGGACCAAAATGAAAATCGAGATAGCTCGATATGTTGCAAGATGTGATGATTGTCGAAAGTCAAAGCCATGCATCTAAAGACATTTGGGATGTTACGGCCTTTACCAATTCCCCGCCTGGAAGTGGGAAGATATTAGCATGGACTTTATTGTTGGTTTACCTAGAACCGCAGAGGGTATGATTCTATATGGGTTATTGTTGATCGATTGACTAAGTCGGCCCATTTTATCCCAGTGAAGAATGTTTACCGAGCACCTCAATATGCTCAGTTATACATAGATCGAATTATGTGTTTGCACGGGGTACCCAAGTCTATTGTTACAGATAGAGGTATACAGTTTGTTGCTAAATTCTGGCAGAAATTTCATGAAACCTTGGGTACTAATTTATTATACAAGATCGCTTACCATCATCCAAACCGGAGGGCGCATCGAAAGAGTAAATCAAATCCTTAAAGATATGTTGAGATCTGGTGTACTGACATATTCCTCAGCATGGGATGAATGTTTGCCATTGGCAGAATTTGCTTATAATAATAGCTATCAAGAGAGTCTCAAAATGGCGCCATTTGAAGCTTTATATGGCCGTCGATGTCGTACTCCACTTAATTGGTCTGAACCAGGAGAAAGACGATTCTATGGAGTTGACTTAGTTAAAGAAACCGAAGATAAGATCAGACAAATTCAAGCAAATCTGAGAAGAGCCCAATCTCGACAGAAAAGTTATGCAGATCGTCATCGTCGACCCTTAGCATTTAAGGTCGGAGACTTTGTATACCTAAAAGTATCACCGATGAAGGGTGTGGATCGTTTTGGAGTCAAGGGGAAGTTGGCACCTCGATATATCGGTCCATTTCAAATCATTGAGCAATGCGGAAAGGTTGGATATAGATTGAATTTACCTGAGCAGTTATCTCTTGTACATAATGTGTTCCATGTGTCTCAATTGAAAAGTGCTTGCGAGTGCCCGACAAGGTTGTTGACATTGAAGGTGTCACACTTGAGCCTGATTTGACATGTGCCGAGTATCCAGTCAGAATTCTTGATCAAAAAGATCGGGTTACACGTAGACATATAAAGAAGTTTTATAAAGTTCAGTGGGATCAATACTCTGAGGATGAAGCAACTTGGGAGTCGGAGGAGTTTTTGAATGAGCATTTCTCGGAGTTTCTTCCTTCCTTCTCCTAAGTCACGATTTGTTTCTAAGAATTGTGACTTTCCGAAAACATGAGACTTCTAATATGAACCTTTCTACCTCCCTTATGAAACCATGTAAGATGTGTTTGCTTGACACATTTCCTTTTCCATTACTTAGCCCTAAGCTTTGAATCTCGGGACGAGATTCCTTTTAAGGGGGATGTAATGTAACACGTCTGGTGTTACGTTAACCTAAACCTGCCATGTCATCATCGTCATTGCATAAGCATTCATCATTAGAGAACCCTAATTCAAACAACTAAAATGAGTTTACAATTCTAGGGTGTGTTTGAGCTCTTCTATATCACATGTGTATGTGTTGATAATTTAAATTTCACTCACATGTTTACTTTTATCAATAAAAGCAATCAATTAAAATCAACCCCGGTGTTTGCAAGTGTTTGCCTAACCCCGACTCACACATCAAATAAGTTTTATAAATCAAATGAGATGCAAGAAAGAATCAAATTTGAATTTGGAATTCAAATCCCAAACCCTAGCTCAAGTGGTCGTGTTGGAATTTGAATATCATTTTCAATTTTGGTGAGCTAACCATAATTAATTTTATAAATAAAAGTTGCTAACCAATGGCACTATTTCAAAGTATGAACTTTGTACTTTGAAAATATACTATTGGTTGGGTTTGAAAAGTGCCACATCATCATTAATTAATTGCCCAAAGATTCAATTTAAAAATCCTTTCAAAAAGGGAGAATTTCAAAGTGTTTTTGTCCCCTTTATAATTTCATCTCAAAATATTCAAAATTTGGAAAAAAAACTCCAAAAATACAGTTTGTGCATCTCTTTGAGCCCTACAACTTTGGTATATAAAGTTTTTCAAGTTTTTGAATAAAATTTGAAGTAATTTCAAAAGTTATTTGAATTGCAAAATGTCCCCTTTTGGGTTTTAAACTACAATTAAAAAATTATTCCTTTTCATGCAAAACCCCTTTAATAAAAGTTGTAGATCTTGGAAAATGGAACAACTTTCATTTTTGGAGATTTTTATCTTTTATTCAAAATTTGAAAGTAATTTTGAATTTCTTTAGGTTAGGGTTTTGTCCCCTTTTCAAATTTGAAATTCAAATTCAAAAACTAATTTGATTCTGACCAAACTTCTTTAATCAAAATTGTAGAGCATGAAAAGTTGCACAATTGATATTTTGGGAGATTTTTTTGTACAGTACAATTTCGGGAGTAATTTTGAAAATAAAACGAATAGGTGTCTCGCGCGGTAGAGATGTAGGGGGGGTGCCGCCAAGACGGCGCCCATGCCGGCCGGCCGACCGGCCGTGGCAATTCCGGCGCCTTCCCGCTTTTCAGCGCCGCCAACCAGCTCGCCCGGCCGAGAAGACCCCGCCCACTGTCTAGCTTGCCCTTGCCCTATAAAAGCCGAGACGGCCGTCGATTTCCCTCTTTCTCCCTCACTTTGCTCACCGCCGGCCACACCGCCTCTCTGTCCCAATTCCGCAACACACTCGTCCATCGGTTCTGATATCTTCCACACAGCTCCATAGCTCCTTTGCGCACGCCTTGAGCCACTGGTTACACTGCGAGCTCGTCTGAGTCGCCCCCGCGCCGTCGTCTTCACCTTTTCCGGCCAACCACCGCCGCCGCTGTAAGCCGCCACCGTTCATCACCCTCTGTGGCAGAACCTTCTAAATTATATGGCCCACCAGCACTGACCTTGTCCCTAAGACTTCAGTCAACCATGCTTGAGCACCACATAACCTAGAATGTTCCGTCGGGTGAACCCCCGATAAACCACGATCACTCCAGGATCGATACTTACAGAGACATCACAGTATTACAACAATTTTCATATACAAATACCAGAGTAGCGGAAGACTTACAATAACTTAATTTACAAACTTTTTACAAAACTTATACAAACCAGAGTGTTATTATTACAAACCAACGGAAGTATCATTATATAACTTTATTACAGATCACACAACCAAAGTGCCCTGCCCAGAGGCCACTCAATTTACTCTTCATCGGTTACTTCTTCGATAACCGTCATGCAACAAGGGCCGTAGCACTCTTGCCCATGCGGTTCACCTGCAACAGGGGTTGAACAAACCCTGAGTACAAAAAGTACTCCGCAAGACTTACCCGACCAAAAAGTGGGAGAAGACTCAGGAATGCTGGCTAATAGGAATCAAGGTGAGGCTTTAGCAAGATCAAAAGACACTCTTTTGCGAAAGAGACTGAGCCAATCCTTACTTTAACAATCACTTATCAAACATATGCCGGATTCAAAACTCTCATACTCAGACTTTCATTATTACTACGATGCCGGGACTTGGATCACGGCTCCCATATCGTGGAGCACACGACGATTCGAATCGCTTAATATACCCAGCTGGGGCTTCCTAGCCACACGATGTATGCAAGACCGAACATCTTACATACATCAACTCAACGCTTAGATTTCTCCATACTAGAACGGGTGTACAGTACACCACCTCACTACGGCCGCTCGGTCACTTCGGCGGTGCGCATCGTAGGATGGGTACACGCTACTATCCGTTCTAGTAACGAATAGTCCAAGTGGAGCTTACCGCCATTAGCATGCGACTAGTACTATCCAATAACCTCATGATCCCAGCGCCAAACAACGGACGGTCCTTAACCGACACAAGTGGACGACACTACATCAGGGCAATAGCCCCTCCTGATGCAAGTCACTCCACCGACGTCTCGAGTTACTCATCATCATGTTCTTGTGGTGTACCCTTGACCCCGTCGGAACAAGGGTAGACGACAAGCAACATCAGGTTTCCGTAAATTCCCTTCAGGGAGTATTGTTATCACACCTTTGAAAACAGTTTATCAAAGCCTACACTAGTAGCAGGGCTAAGCGCAACTAAGCATTTCGAAATCAAAACGGTTGTACAGGGTAATGTAACAAGGTACAGTAAATGCATCAAAGTAGGATAGCACACAACTCCTACACCTAATGCATTATATCATCACATGAAATCATAAAAACTTTTCAAAATACAAGGATGGGTTTGGATGAATCCGGGGCTTGCCTTGGGGCTCGATGAAATGAGGATCGGCTACCCAATCACCAAGATCAGATCCAACCTCTTCGGAAACTGGAGACGGCTCGACTTCCTCCTCAGACCCGACAGCTACACGATAAAGATGCATGATTACAATGCAATAAACAAAAGAGCATGCGATAATGATGCAACGATTATTAGTCGATCTTGAGTACAACTTTCCTTCACGGTACCCTTGCACTAAGAAGGTATAACTAGCGTCGCGACGATTTAATTTGAACGAACGGCGATACGCAATCAACATGAAATGCCGAAGGTCATTAGGGTTAATGGCCTAGGGTCATCACTCAATCCCAAAATCAAGCAACCCTAATGGTGATTAGAGGTGATTACTAATTTATTGACCATTTTCACAGTCGTTGAAAGCCGCTAATTAACTCGCTAATTAAAGATTAATTAAACCCTAATTAATCAAAGAATTAACTAATTAAACATTAATTAAAAAGGGAGTAATTAGGCTTAATACAAAACTTAATCAAAACTTAACCAAACTTCATAATTAAGATCATTATCACCTAATTAGCACACAAAACAAATTTCATAATTTTTGGACTTATATTTTAATTATTAAAAATCATGGAAGTTGCATTTATTAATTAAAGGAGCAATTTTAATCACCAACAAAAGTTACTGAAAAACATAAGTTAGCATTTTTAATTGACAGAGCATATTATGGAGAGCACTCACAAATTTTTCTCATATTTTTATCTGCCCAAATGAAATTATAGCAAAAAGATGAAAACAGTACTTTAGAAATTAAATGGAAAAAGAAAAGTCTTTTCTTTTCCCTGCGGGCTCACTGTGCGGCCCGATCAACACAGCACGGTGCGGGCCGGCGCCACGCCCGCGTGGCGCTGCTGCGCCCGCGTGGCCAGCGCCTTCTCTCCTTCTCTCTCCCGGCCGGCCCGGCCCGCTTTGTCGGCCTCCCCCTCTTCTTCTTCCTCCCTCCCTCTTCTTTCTCTCCGGTGAGCAGGCGGCACGGGCGGCGGATGGTTCTCATCGACCGTCGCTCCTCCCACGAAACCGATTACCGGCGACCTCCTTGTAGCACGCCGCACGCCAACGAGGTATCATACGCCTCCCCCTCACGCATGCCGGAAGCTTCGCACAGGAAACACCGGCGGCTCGGCCGGCTTGCACCCGGCGACCAAAGCTCCCACGGGCTCCTCCACCGAAAGCAACCGTGCCAACATGCTCGGCACACCCGGCGGACTCAATACGACACAAAAGCGATTCGAGAAGAAAGGAAGAGTGGCGAACGGCGACGGCTCACCACGGCGGTGGGTGACCGGAAAAGAAGGAGGCGGCTCGACTTCGAGCTACTCCGGCGGTTACAAACGGTGATGAGCGGCTCAGCGACGCAGCGCAAGGAAGTTATGGACTCGGTTGCAAATGCAATTGGAGAACGGTGGAGCGTGGAGTATGAACTGGGCAGGGGGATCACGGCGGCCGGCGGTGAGCAGTGGAGAGGAAAAAGAAGAAATGGCGGCCGACGCGCGGCTTTTATAGAGCAAGGGGGTGCTTGACAGATGGGAGGCGGTTTCGCGACGCCGGTGCGGTGGTTGGAGGCGCGCGAGACGCGGGAAGGGCCGAGAACGGCCACGGGCGGCGGTCGGCGACCGGCCGGCATGGCGCTTCGGGCAGCCCGGCGTCCTCCCCCCCTGTTCATGCATCGTAGAAAGGGACACCTATTTTTTTCAATTTCAAAATTAAACCCAAAAATTGTACTGTTCACAAAAATCTTCCAAAATATCAATTGTGTAACTTTTCCAGCTCTACAACTTTGATTTAAGGAGTTTGGACAGAATCAAATTAGTTTTTGAATTTGAATTCCAAATTTGAAAAGAGACAAAAACTCTAACTTTGGGAATTTCAAAATTACTTTCAATTTTTGAATAAAAGATGAAAATCTCCAAAAATAAAAGTTGTTCTATTTCTCAAGACCTACAACTTTAATTTAGGAAGTTTTTCATGAAACCCAGTAATTTTTGAATTGTAGTTTAAAACTTAAAAGGGGAAAATTTGAAATTCAAATTACTTTTAAAATTACTCCAATTTTTATTCAAAAACTTGAAAAACTTTGTATATCAAAGTTGTAGGGCTCAAAGAGATGCACAAACTGTATTTTGGAGTTTTTCCCAAATTTTGAATATTTTGAGGTGAAATTATGAAGGGGGTAAAAACACTTTGAAAATCTCCCTTTTTGAAATGATTCTCAAATTGAATCTTTGGGCAAATAAATTATAATGATGTGGCACTTTTCAAACCCAACCAATAGTACACTTTCAAAGTACAAAGTTCATACTTTGAAATAATGCCATTGGTTAGCAACTTTTATTTACAAAATTAATTATGGTTAGCTTACCAAATTTGAAAGTGATATTCAAAATCCAACACTTAGCCTTCATGCTAGGGTTTGGGATTTTGCATGCCAATTTCAAACTTGATTCTCTCTTACACCTCGTTTGATTTAGAAAACTTGTTTAAGGTGAAAGTCGGGGTTAGCCAAGCACTTGCAAACATCACGGTTGATTTTAATTGATTGGTTTTATTTAAGAGATCAAACATGTGAGCAGGATTCAAATTATAAACATAAGCATATGTAATACAAAGGAGCTCAAACAACACCCTAGAATCGTAAACTCATTTTAATTGTTTGAATTAGGGTTTTCTAATCATGAATGCTCATGCAATGATGATGATGACATGGCGGGTTTTGCTTAACGTAACGGGGGTGTTACATTATATTCCTTTAAAAGGAATCTCGTCCCGAGATTCAAAGCTTAGGACTAAGTAATGGAAAAGGAAATGTGTCAAGAAAAACACATCTTACATGGGTTCATAAGAGAGGTAGAAGGGTTCATATTACAAGTCTCATATTTTCGGAAAGTCACGATCGTTAGAAACCAACCATGACTTAGGAGAAGGAAGGAAGAAACTCCGGAAAGTGCTCATTCAAGAATTCCTCGATTCCCAAGGTTGCTTCATCCTCGAATGCTGATCCCATTGAATTTTATAAAATCTTCTTATGTGCTGCGGGTGACTCGATCCTTTCGATCAAGAATTTTGATTTGGATACTCAACACACTTCGCATCAGGTTCGACACGGAGATCTTCAATGTCATTGACTTTGTCCGGTACTTGCAAACATTTTTTAGTTGGGACACATGAAACACATTGTGCACTAGCGACAACCGCTCGTAGATTCAAACGATATGCTACCTTCCCACATCTTTCCGTAATCTGAAAGGACCAATATATCGGGGTGCCGGTTTACCTTTTACCCCAAAACGGTCGACACCTTTACTTGGTGACACTTTCGGATATACATAGTCTCCAATTTCAAACATCAACGGTCTTTCGCCGCTTATCGGCGTAACTTTTCTATCCGGACCGAGCTATTCTTAAGTTTTCTTGAATCTGTTTTTTACTTTAGCTTCAGTTTCTTTAACTAGATCAACACCGAAGAACCATCTCTCCGTGCTCGGACCGGTTGAGTGGGGTACGACATCGGCGGCCATACAAAGCCTCAAATGGTGCCATTTTGATACTCTCTTGATAACTTTGTTGTTGTAAGCAAACTCAGCTAATGGCAGACATTGTTCCCAATCGATGAATATGTTAACACACAAGACCTTAACATATCTTCCGAAACCGCAGTTCAGTCTTTCGGCCCGACCATCGGTTTTGCGGATGATAAGCAATCTTTGTGCAACAAAGTAGTACCCATAGTTTCATGAAACCTTTGCTTTAAGTGAGCCATAAATTGAGTACCCCGATCGGTGACTATACTTCTTGGAATTCCATGCGGACACATTATTCGATCTATGTATATTTGAGCATACCGAGGTGCCGCATACTTATCTTTTCTGGGGAATAAAGTGGGCGGACTTGGTCAACCGATCAACAATAACCCAGATTGAATTATAACCCTTGGTCGTTCTAGGCGGACCAATGATGAAATCCATACTAATATCCTCCCACTTCCAAGCTGGAATGGGTAAGGGTTGAAGTTCTCCATTTGCTTTCAAATGCACGCCTTTGACTTTTTGGCGGGTATCACAGCGTGCAACATATTGAGCTATCTCGATTTTCATTTTAGTCCACCGGAATCTACGCCTCGGTCATGATACATCTTATTGCTACTGGGTGAATCGAGAATCTGGTTAAGTGAGCTTCGTCAAGAATCAAGCGGGCGGAGCTCGGGGACCTTCGGAACAACTAGCCGATTTTTTAAACCATAATACATTGTTGTCATCAAGGCGAAAGCAAGATGCTCGCCTACGATCCGACTTTCTCTCTAATGTGCTTGAGGCCTTTGCTTTTTCGTTGAGCGGCAATAATCTTTTCTTGAATAGATGAGTGTACGGTGATATCATTCGAGTACCCCGAGAAATTATATCAATATTTAATCTCTCTAACTCTTGACATAGACTCAGATTTTTCGAGTGACAAAGAAGACGGTTGCACCGACTTTTTTTCGACCGAGAGCATCCGCAGAACCACATTGGCTTTGCCGGGATGATAATGGACGTCAAGATCATAATCTTTGATTAATTCAAGCCACCTTCGCTGCCTCATATTCAACTCGATCGTGTGAAGATATACTTCAAACTTTTATGATCACTATAAATATGACATTTGTTGCCCAAACAAATAATGCCTCCATATTTTGAGAGCATGCACAACTGCGGCTAACTCAAGATCATGAGTTGGATAATGCTCTTCATGTCTCTTCAAGCGCCTCGAAGCATAAGCAATAACTTTGCCCTCTTGCATTAACACACATCCGATGCCGATGCCGACGCATCACAATACACATCGAATGGCTTTTCAATATCCGGGCCGAGCAAGGATTGGGGCAAAGTGGTTAGAAGATCTTTTAACTTATGGAAAGCTTGCTCACATTCAAATGACCATCGGAATTTGGTTTGATTCTTGAGGAGTTACGTGATTGGTTTGGCTAATTTGGAGAAATCGGGAACTAAACGACGGTAATATCCCGCCATTCCAAGGAAGCTACGAACTTGATGAACGGTGGTGGGTGGTTTTCAATTAAGAATATCTTGGATTTTTTGGGATCAATCTGCAACACCCTCGGCCGATAAGACATGCCCAAGGAATTTGACTTCACTAAGCCAAAACTCACACTTACTAAATTTAGCATAAAGGCGATGCTCTCGGAGACGAGACAGAACAATATGGAGATGCTCCGCATGCTCTTCTTTATTTTTGGAATATATAAGAATGTCGCCGATGAACACCACGACAAAAACGATCGAGCTCGGGCATAAACACCGAGTTCATCGATACATGAAATGAAATTTGGAGCATTAGTAAGCCCAAATGACATGACTAGATATTCGTATAGGCCGTATCCGGTGGTAAAGGCGGTTTTTGAATATCTTCCGGCCGTATACGTATTTGGTGGTAGCCGGATCTAAGATCAATTTTAGAGAACACCTTAGCTCCCGCAAGTTGATCAAAGAGAAGATCGACACGAGGAAGAGGATATTTATTTTTGATGGTCACCTCATTTAATGGACGATAGTCCACACACATTCTCGAGTTTGATCTTTCTTTTTCACAAAGATTGCAGGACAACCCCACGGTGATGAACTAGGTCGGATAAAACCTTTATCCAACAGTTCTTTCAATTGAGTTTTTAATTCAGCTAATTCTTTTGGGGGCATCCTATAAGCTCTTCGGGATCTTTGGTGCGATGCCGGCTTCAACTCAATCACAAATTCAACATCTCTTTTTCGGTGGTAGCCCGGGCAAATCATCGGGGAACACATCCGGAAACTCACGGACTACCGGGTATATCTTGAAGTTGGCACTGAGGTTGCATTAGCGGTCGTAACCGCTCTCTCTTGGGAATCGAAATTGGATAAGGAGTGGGGATTGATTATCGGGTAGCAAATGACTTCACATTTCTATTCGTGGTATCTATCATCAGGCGCCATACCGGGCGTAACCAGTTCATTCCGAGGATCACATCTATATTTTGATCCTTCAATACTATCGATCCGTGGGATATAAATACCCACCAAGAGATATAGGAATCGAGAGACTACTTCCCGCGTACACATACGCCCTCCGGTGATTGCACCATAAACTCATCTTTAATTTCTTTTATGGGAATTTCATGCTTGGTAACAAAGGTGCGGTTGATAAATGTATGAGATGCACCGTAATCAAATAATGTAAGTGCGGGGGTGACCGGCAATGGGAACATACCCATCAACACGGGTTCTCCTTCAAGAACGTTCCCGATCGGACTTGATAGACAGCGCCTTGATCTTCTTCCCGGCATTAGCCTTTGGGACATTTGTGGAACACCCCCGCCTTGACTCGGGGCTGTTGATTTGCGGACCCTTGCTGAAATTGGGAAGCATTCCTTTTAGGGTAGGGACAGTTTTCTCGGATGCCCGACTTGATCACAATTGAAACACGGGCGAAACCGGTAGAAGTATTTTGTGGAAATTTTTGGTGGAATTGGGTTTCGAACACCCGGGTGTTCGGGCCGCTGAGGGGATAGGTTGCGGCGGCCAGGCGAGGGTACACTGTTGCCTCGGGGCTTGTTCTTCTTGTGGTGGGTAGCGATAGGGTTGAGGATTTTGCGGTTGTTGTGGATAGCGAAATGGTGGGCGATAGTCTTTGGGTGGGATGATAGATAACTTTCGGCGTTTTCGGATTCCGCCGGGTTGTCGAGAGAAAGCACGTCGTTCCTCACTCTTTTTGCTCCGGCGGGGATTTCTCATAGGCAATGGCTATATCCACGCCTCGTAGAAAGTGGCATTGGGGTTTGAGGTAAGGTGGGTTTTGATATCTCCCTTTAAACCCCCGAGGAAGCACTTCTTCTTCTTTACATCGGTATCCACATGTTCGGTGCATACTTTGTGAGAGGTGGCTAAAGGAGTTCACGTCTCGCACCACCGATTGTCCCCCCTTGTTTCGGGGCTAAAAACTCTTCTAACTTAGCTTGCATTACTCCGTCGGGTATAAAATGCCGACGGAATGCATCTTTGAACACGTGGCCCGTGTGATGGGCCGGGTCTACCGGCCGCCGTGCAAGAAAATTCGCCCACCATGCGGATCACGGGGCCTCTCACATTCTTTGGGCGGCAAACTTGGGTTTCATCAAGTCCGGACTGACCTTCCAAGAGATCAAACTTCAAATCTATAATGCGGAGCCAATCATTAGCTTCTAGGGGCTCCTCATACGGTGAACACCGGGCGGGACGAGTATCGGTGAAGTCCGCATATGTGATTTCGTCGTGATTACGGCGACCACGACTTTCACGTGGTGCATTATGATTCTGGCGACTTATCTCCCGTAGCATACGGGCATTCTCGATGGTGGCGTGGACTAAAGGCGCCCGCGGCTTGACCAAAGACGGTGGTGCTTGTGGTGCCCGAGGGACCTCACCCCTCTCTTGTGAATAACCGGACATCCGTTATAAACAAGATCGAATTTATTCACAAGCAGGATTTATTATTAAAATTGAAAGCAACGGTACAAGCCGGTCATACAAAGGTTCACTTATTTATTTTACAAGTCCGCCCATAGGCCGGACACCCCAGTTGACTATTTAACATATATTACATCTCTCTCTCTCTCAGGGGAGCTCGGATGTCGATCCCTCATCCGGGTCGACTCATTGCACGCCCACGGACTCGGCTACTACCGGACTCCTCGGCCGGGTCCGAGTACGCCCTGGTGACTCCACAAAGCACCTAAGTCATCCGCGGCGACCTGGCTGGCGGTATAAAGGATCATGGAGATTATCTCGGTGATGGATCTCCTCATGCAGCAAGTTTGATATGCTTCGAGGTTCGCCACCGGATCCGCAGCTCCTCAATGTAATCGTATCCATCGTTCCTCGATGCATCGCGCCGTCCAGCTCATGCTTTGAAGACGAGCGATGGTTTGTTGAAGCTTGGTGATGACTCGAAGATCCGACCGCTCCCGCCTCGGTTGACCCTCTAGCTCGGACTTCACTTCATCCCTTTCGGCAATTGCTATGCTACGCTCCTTGGTAGCGATAGCTAGCTCGGCCAGACAACTCGGCTATCTTTTGCTTCTTGGTTTCCTTCTTCTCAAGATTCGACTCGCTTTGGGCGGCTTCAAACATCGTTGCGACGTGGTGCCATCCGGTGACGTGGCACACCCCTAGGACCGGTCTTCTTGCGAGGAGTCCGCTTGGTACGGGCCATCCTGTAGAAAGCAAAGATAGAATCTATAAGATTGAGAACCTTAAAGTCGGCAAGAATAGGATTGATTTTACTTAGCCCAACCACTTTGTTTCGGGAATTAAATTTTTAAACATGTGAATTAAATATGATGCATGATCGGACCTACGGGTCGAGTAAAATCTTTTAAACTTAACATAAGCATACTTTTTAACAATATAGGGCAAAAGAGAAAATACATGATACTCCGCTTAAGACTTTTTTATAAATAGCACCTATGGGGGCTACTAGAAAGAATTAAGACGGAGCGAGAAGCAATTTGGACTAAAAACCCTATTTTAGCATTTAGATCCAAAATATTTTGAAGTTTTTGAAAAAAAATATCTTGTAAGTATCTTTGTAAGTACCGCTCGATACCCTACGTGGCGTAGAACCTTCTAAATTATATGGCCCACCAGCCGACCTTGTCCCTAAGACTTGATCAACCATGCTTGAGCACCACATAACCTAGAATGTTCCGTCGGGTGAACCCCCGATAAACCACGATCACTCCGGGATCGATACTTACGAGAGACATCACGGTATTACAACGGTTTTTCATATACAAATACCGAGTAGCGGAAGACTTACAATAACTTAATTTACAAACTTTTTACAAAACTTATACAAACCAGTGTTATTATTACAAACCGGCGGAAGTATCATTATATAACTTTATTACAGATCACACAACCAAAGTGCCCCGCCTGAGAGGCCACTCAATTTACTCTTCATCGGTTACTTCTTCGATAACCGTCATGCAACAAAGGGGCGTAGCACTCTTGCCCATGCGGTTCACCCGCAACGAGGGGTTGAACAAACCCCGAGTACAAAAAAAGTACTCCGCAAGACTTACCCGACCAAAAAGTGGGAGAAGACTCGGGAATCTTTGGCTAATAGGAATCAAGGTGAGGCTTTAGCAAGATCAAAAGACACTCTTTTTGAGAAAAGAGACCGAGCCAATCCTTACTTTAACAATCACTTATCAAACATATGCCGGATTCAAAACTCTCATACTCGGACTTTCATTATTACTACGATGCCGGGACTTGGATCACGGCTCCCATATCGTGGAGCACACGACGATTCGAATCGCTTAATATACCCGGTGGGGCTTCCTAGCCACACGATGTATGCAAGACCGAACATCTTACATACATCAACTCAACGCTTAGATTTCTCCATACTAGAAGCGGGTGTACAAGTACACCACCTCACTACGGCCGCTCGGTCGGGCGGTGCGCATCGTAGGATGGGTACACGCTACTATCCGTTCTAGTAACGAATAGTCCAAGTGGAGCTTACCGCCATTAGCATGCGACTAGTACTATCCAATAACCTCATGATCCCGGCGCCAAACAACGGGACGGTCCTTAACCGACACAAGTGGACGACACTACATCGGGGCAATAGCCCCTCCCCGATGCAAGTCACTCCACCGAGCGTCTCGAGTTACTCATCATCATGTTCTTGTGGTGTACCCTTGACCCCGTCGGAACAAGGGTAGACGACAAGCAACATCGAGTTTTCGTAAATTCCCTTCGGGGAGTATTGTTATCACACCTTTGAAAAGCAGGTTTATCAAAGCCTACACTAGTAGCGGGGCTAAAAGCGCAACTAAGAATTTCGAAATCAAAAACGGTTTTATGCAGGGGTAATGTAACAAGGTACGATAAATGCATCAAAGTAGGATAGCACACAACTCCTACACCTAATGCATTATATCATCACATGAAATCATAAAAACTTTTCAAAATACAAGGATGGGTTTGGATGAATCCGGGGCTTGCCTTGGGGCTCGATGAAATGAGGATCGGCTACCCAATCACCAAGATCGAGATCCAACCTCTTCGAAACCGGAGACGGCTCGACTTCCCTCCTCGGACCCGACACGGCTACACGATAAAGATGCATGATTACAATGCAATAAACAAAAGAGCATGCGATAATGATGCAACGATTATTAGTCGATCTTGAGTACAACTTTCCTTCACGGTACCCTTGCACTAAGAAGGTATAACTAGCGCGTCGGACGACGCGAACGAACGGCGATACGCAATCAACATGAAATGCCGAAGGTCATTAGGGTTAATGGCCTAGGGTCATCACTCAATCCCAAAATCAAGCAACCCTAATGGTGATTAGAGGTGATTACTAATTTATTGACCATTTTCACAGTCGTTGAAAGCCGCTAATTAACTTCGCTAATTAAAGATTAATTAAACCCTAATTAATCAAAGAATTAACTAATTAAACATTAATTAAAAAGGGAGTAATTAGGCTTAATACAAAACTTAATCAAAACTTAACCAAACTTCATAATTAAGATCATTATCACCTAATTAGCACACAAAACAAATTTCATAATTTTTGGACTTATATTTTAATTATTAAAAATCATGGAAGTTGCATTTATTAATTAAAGGAGCAATTTTAATCACCAACAAAAGTTACTGAAAAACATAAGTTAGCATTTTTAATTGACAGAGCATATTATGGAGAGCACTCACAAATTTTTCTCATATTTTTATCTGCCCAAATGAAATTATAGCAAAAAAGATGAAAACAAGTACTTTAGAAATTAAATGGAAAAAGAAAAGTCTTTTTCTTTTCCCTGCGGGCTCACTGTGCGGCCCGATCAACACAAAGACGGTGCCGGGCGCCCACGCCCAGCGGCGCGCCGCCGGCGTGGTGGCGGAGCTCTCCTCCTCTCTCTCCCGCCGACAAAGCCGGCCCCGCTGTCGCCCCCCCTTCTTCTTCCTCCCGCCTCCCTCTTCTTTTTCTCTCCGGTGAGCGGGGGCGGCAAGACGGGCGGCGGATGGTTCTCATCGACCGTCGCTCCTCCCATTTTAAAACCGATTACCCCGGGCGACCTCCTTGTAGCACGCCCGCACCCAACGAGGTATCATACGCCTCCCCTCACGCACCGGAGCTCGCACACCGAGAGCACCGGCGGCTCACCGGCGCGCGGCACCCGACGACCGAGCTCCCACGGGCTCCTCCACCGAAAGCAACCGTGCCAACATGCTCAGCACACCCTGGCGGACTCAATACGACACAAAAACGATTCTGAGAAGAAAGGAAGAGTGGCGAACGGCGACGGCTCACCACGGCGGCGGTGGGTGACCGGAAAAGAAGGAGACGGCTCGACTCGAGCTACTTGGGGCGGTTACAAACGGTGATGAGCGGCTCAAAGCGACGCGCAAGGAAGTTATGGACTCGGTTGCAAATGCAATTGGAGAACGGTGGAGCGTGGAGTATGAACGGGCGGGGGGGATCACGGCGCCGGGCGGTGAGCAAGTGGGAGAGGAAAAAGAAGAAATGGCTACGACGCCAGCGGCTTTTATAGAGCAAGGGGTGCTTGATGATGGGAGGCGGTTTCGCGACGCCGGTGCGGTGGTTGGAGGCGCGCGAGACGCGGGAAGGGCCGAGAACGGCCACGGCGGCGGTCGGCGACCGGCCGGCATGGCGGGCGACGCTCATGCACCGTAGAATGGGGACACCTATTTTTTTTCAATTTCAAAATTAAACCCAAAAATTGTACTGTTCACAAAAATCTTCCAAAATATCAATTGTGTAACTTTTCCAGCTCTACAACTTTGATTTAAGGAGTTTGGACAGAATCAAATTAGTTTTTGAATTTGAATTCCAAATTTGAAAAGAGACAAAAACTCTAACTTTGGGAATTTCAAAATTACTTTCAATTTTTGAATAAAAGATGAAAATCTCAAAAAAATAAAAGTTGTTCTATTTCTCAAGACCTACAACTTTCATTTAGGAAGTTTTTCATGAAACCCAGTAATTTTTGAATTGTAGTTTAAAACTTAAAAGGGGAAAATTTGAAATTCAAATTACTTTTAAAATTACTCCAATTTTTATTCAAAAACTTGAAAAGCTTTGTATATCAAAGTTGTAGGGCTCAAAGAGATGCACAAACTGTATTTTGGAGTTTTTCCCAAATTTTGAATATTTTGAGGTGAAATTATGAAGGGGGTAAAAACACTTTGAAAATCTCCCTTTTTGAAATGATTCTCAAATTGAATCTTTGGGCAAATAAATTATAATGATGTGGCACTTTTCAAACCCAACCAATAGTACACTTTCAAAGTACAAAGTTCATACTTTGAAATAATGCCATTGGTTAGCAACTTTTATTTACAAAATTAATTATGGTTAGCTTACCAAATTTGAAAGTGATATTCAAAATCCAACACTTAGCCTTCATGCTAGGGTTTGGGATTTTGCATGCCAATTTCAAACTTGATTCTCTCTTACACCTCGTTTGATTTAGAAAACTTGTTTAAGGTGAAAGTCGGGGTTAGCCAAGCACTTGCAAACATCACGGTTGATTTTAATTGATTGGTTTTATTTAAGAGATCAAACATGTGAGCAGGATTCAAATTATAAACATAAGCATATGTAATACAAAGGAGCTCAAACAACACCCTAGAATCGTAAACTCATTTTAATTGTTTGAATTAGGGTTTTCTAATCATGAATGCTCATGCAATGATGATGATGACATGGCGGGTTTTGCTTAACGTAACAGGGGGTGTTACACCCTCACACCCTGCTCAGAGTCGTATTCGTGCCGTACCTAGTTCGCCTTGCGTTGTAGGGCACGTACGTGTGCTTGGTTTCGCCGGAGCTGCTTCGGTGAGCCCGGTGACCGTGCACCGTGCGCCGGCGAGCCGCCGCGGCCACCGTTCCGGGTGCTCCGGGGGTTGGCATAGGGTGTTTAGCAGCTCGTTGGGCGCGGCTTGGGATGTAGAGTCTGTCGGTGTAGTTGGTTGGGTCGGAGAGGACGTCGTCGGCGGGAACGGACGGCCGCCGCGCCGTTGTTCCTGTTTGGCCGGAGGAAGAAGAGGAGGGAGACGGAGGCGACAGTTCGCCCGCCTGCTGCCGAGAGAGAAGAAGAAGGAGCCGGGCCACGCGTGCGTCCGCGGAAGCTTGGGCTGGCATGGGCCGGCCCAGCACTGTGTCGGGCTGCTCGGGCCGAACAGTGAGCCCTCGGGGAGGAGTTTTGTTCTTTTCTTTTTCTTTTTAAATTTTCAAAGCATGATTTTCATATTTTTGCTATAATTTTATTTGGGCAGTTAAAAATGTAATAAAAATATGTGTGTGCTCCCTGTAATATGCTCTGTCAAGAAAAAAATACTAACTTTGATTTTCCAATAAAATTTAATTATGCTTTAATTTACCCTTTTAATTAACAAATGCAACTTCCATGATTTTTAATAATTAAAATATAAGTCCAAAAATTATGAAATTTGTTTTGTGTGCTAATTAGATGATGATGATCTTAATTATGAAGTTTGACCCTGTTTTGATTAAGTTTTGTATTGCACTTAATTAATACCTTAATTAAAATGTTTAATTAGTTAATTCTTTAATTGATTAGGGTTTAATTAATTTCCAATTAGCAAGTTAATTAGTGGCTTTCAACGACTGTAAAAATGGTTAATAAATTAGTAATCACCCTTAATCACTGTAGTGTTGCTTGATTTTGGGATTGAGTGATGACCCTAGGTCATTAATCCTAATGACCTTCGGCATTTCATGTTGATTGCGTATCGTTAGTCCGTCGTCGTCGACGCTAGTTATACCTTCTTAGTGTGAGGTCATCATGAAGGAAAGTTGTACTCAAGATAGGTTAACAATCGTTGCATCACTATCGCATGCTCTTTTATTCACTGCATCGTAATCATGCATTTCAACCGTGTAGTTGTGCCGTCCGAGGAAGGAGTCGATCCCGCTCCTGCCTTTGAAGAAGGTGTTCAGTGCGAGGAGGCTGGTTCCGATCCCCTGCAGTGCCATCCCCGAACCCCACTTCGTCGAGCCCCAAGGCAAGCCCCGGATACATTCAAACCCGCCCTTGTATTTCGAAAAGTTTTTATGATTTTATGTTCTAGATATGATGCATTAGGTGTTAGGAATTGTGTGATATCCTACTTTGATGCATTTACCGTACCTTGGTACATTACCCTGTATACCTGTTTTGGTTTCGAAATGCTTAGTATACGCTTAGCCTTGCCACTAGTGTAGGGTTTTAATAAACTGTTTTTAAAAGTGTGAGAACTATACTCCCTGAAGGGAATTTATGAAAACCTGATGTTGCTTGTCGTCTATCCTTGTTCCGACGGGGTCAAGGGTACACCACAAGAGCATGATGATGAATAAATCGAGACCGGGTGGAGTGATTTGCGCCAGGATGGGCTAGTGCCCTAGTGTAGTGTCGTCCACTTGTGAGTCGGTTAAGCACCGTTCGTTGCCTTGGCCCTTGGATCATGAGGTTATTGGATAGTACTAATCGCATGCTAATGGCGGTAAGCTCCCCTGTATGATCCATACGAGAACGGATAAGGAACGGGAAGTAGCGTGTACCCGGACTACGAGTGCACCCGTCAGCGGTCGGGCCGGCGACGGCGTAGGGAGATGGTGTACTTGTACCCTCGTGGCTAGGAACCGCTCAGTGCGGAGAAATGCAAGCGTGAGTTGATGTATGTGAGATGTTCGGTCCTGCATTCATCGTGTGGCTAGGAAGCCCCAATTTGGGTATATAAAGCGATTCGAATCGTCGTTGCTCCACGTTATGGGAGACTTGATCCTTGCACCAAAGATCGTAGTAATGATGAAAGTGTGAGAATGGAAGGTTTTGAATCCGTTACTTGGTTGACAAGTGATTGATATGTTAAGGACCGGCTTAGTCTCTTTTCGCAAAAGGTGTCTTTTGATCTTGCTAAAGCCTCACCTTGATTCCCATTAGCCAGCATTCCTGAGTCTTCTCCCCAATTTTTGGTCGGGTAAGTCTTGCGGAGTACTTTTTGTACTCAGGGTTTGTTCAACCCCTGTTGCAGGTGAACCGCATGGACAAGAGTGCTACGGCCCTTGTTGCATGACGGTTGTCGAAGAAGTGACCGATGAGGAATGAATTGAGTGGCCTCCGGGCAGGGCACTTTCGTTGTGTGGTTTGTAATAAAATTATATAATGGTACTTCCGCTGGTTTGTAATAATGACACTCTGGTTTGTATAAGTTTGAAAAAGGTTTGTAAATTAAGTTATTGTAAGTCTTCCGCTACTCTCGTATTCGTATATGAAAACTGTTGTAATCTTGTGATGTCTCTCGTAAGTATCGATCCCGAGTGATCGTGGTTTATCGGGGATCCACCCGACGGAACATTTTAAGTTATGTGGTGTACAAGCATAGCCGACGGAGGTCTTAGGGACAATGTCAAGTGCTTGTGGGCCATATAATTTAGAAGGTTCTGCCACACTGTGTCTTCCTCGGGTACTCCCCGGATCACAAGGGGTACCGATGCTTTGACCTCACCTCTCGTCGGGTCCTCATCTCTCGTCATGTGGTGTTTGATGAGTCCGTTTTTCCCCTACTCCACCACCACCACACCCACCTCCACTCCGAGTCCGACCTCTCCTTGTTGTTTCTCACCGACACGATTGGTCGAGCCACCTTTACGGTTGTCTCCCCGCAGTACCGCTACACCGTGCTCTTCGACGGGACCGTGCCCCGGCTCGACACCTACCACCGGTGACTCCTCAGCCCTGCTCCTGCCCGGGCCTCGAGGAGTCCCCTTAGGCCTGCCCCATCGCAGACCGACGCTGGTCCCAGCCATCGACTCCGGCACCACTGCGCTTTGCCCGGCCGGCGCTCGTCTACGGCGCCCGTGTAGACGCCGCCGCCACCGCCGCCGCCGTCTTCGGGGCGGCCCGTCACCACCGGACGCTGGTCCCGGGCCGTCGACTCGATCCCTCGCGTTTCGCCCGGCCCGGGCGCTTCGTCTACCGGCGGCGTGCCGGCCAGCGCCGTCGCCGCCACCACAAGTGGCCCCTCTTCGCCGGGGTCATCTACTACACCCGGCTTCCTCCTCGCCGGCGACGCCCCGGCGCCCGCCCCGCCCCGCCCCGTCCCGTGTCGTGTCGCGGTGTACCACCCACCGCTTCTTCACCGACACCCGCGTCATATTCACCATATGGTGACACGACACGTATTTGGTACCCCGCAGCCCCGGGCTCTTGCGGCGGTGCCCGGCGACTTCGAGTCTCTCCGGTACCCTCTTCCGTCCGCGAGGCCTTGTCCGACCCCCTCACCGGGCGCCCGCGATGGAAGAGGAGTACGCAGCCCTCCTCGCCAACCGGGACGTGGGATCACGGTGCCCGTCCGCCGGGCTCCAATGTTGTCACCGGCAAATGGATGCGGACACACAAGCGCCGGGCCGATGGCACTCTCGAGAGGTACAAGGCTCGGCTGGGTTCTCAGGGGCTTCACTCGGCGCGCCAGGGGGTCGACTATGATGAGACTTTCAGCCCACGTGGTCAAGGCGGCCACCGTCCCCGCAGTGCTCTCACCGGCTCTCACTCGCTCCCGGCCGATTACATCGCTTGTTGGATGTCAAGAATGCTTTTCTCCATGGTCTTCTCACCGAGACGATTAATCTTGCAGATCGGCCGGTGGGGTTTGTTGATTCTTCTCGCCCGACATGGTCGGCCGGCTCAACAAGTCTCTCTACGGCTTCAAGCAGGTCCCGGGCGTGGAACCCTCGGTTTGTTGCTTTCCTCCCGACACCGGGATTTGTGGAGGCCAAGTCCGACACATCTTTGTTTATCTATCACCATGGAGCCGAGACCGTGTACTGGCTGCTCTATGTTGATGATATTGTCCTCATAGCCTCCAAAGTGAGTCACTTCTCTCCGCATCATCACCTCTCTTCTTCGGGGAGTTTGCTATGAAGGATCCGGGTGTGCTCCACCACTTCCTTTGGGGTCTTTGTTGAGCCCCATCCTGCGCAGGGTTACTTCTTCACCGCCGGCAAGTATACTCTTGATATCCTAGAGCGAGCTGGGATGATCGACCGCAACCCCCTGCTCCACTCCGGTTGACACACGGGCAAGATGTCGAGACCGAGGGTCCACCAGTGGGATGATCCCACGCCTTTATCGGAGTCTTGCCGGGTGCACTTCATTACCTCACCTTCACCCGGCCGGACATCACCTATGCAGTTCAGCAGTTATGTCTCCATATGCATGATCCCGGGGAGCCTCACCTCACTGCTCTCAAGCGTCTTCTTCGCTACCTCCGAGGTACTGTTGATTATGGCTTGCTCCTCCACCGGCGGTCTTCCTCCACCGAGATGGTTGTCTACACGGACGCCGCCGACCAGGGGCGGCTGCCCGGATACTCGGTGCTCCACCTCCTCTGTTGTCTTCTTGGGCGGCAATCACGGTGTCTGGTCGCCCAAGCGGCAGCCGGTGGCCTCCCGCTCCAGTGCCGAGGCCGAGTACCGCGCGGTCGCCAACGGCGTGGCTGAGGCCTCCTGGCTCCGGCAGCTCCTTGGAGAGCTCCATAGCCCTCTCCACCGGAGCACGTTGGTCTACTGCGACAACGTCAGTGTGGTCTACCTCTCCACCAACCCCGTTCAGCACCAACGGACCAAACATGTGGAGATCGACCTTCACTTTGTCCGTGATCGGGTTGCTATCGGCGAGGTGCGGGTCCTCCACGTACCAACCACCTCCCAGTTCGCCGATATCTTCACTAAGGGCCTCCCAACCTCGGCCTTCACCGAGTTTCGCTCCAGCCTCAACATCACCAGTGGCTAGTTGTGTCCTGGGGGGGGGGGCTCGTGTGTGTACTTCTTTTCATGTCCAGTCGGAACTCTCGCGCCGGTAGTTCGAGGCTAGCGGGGGTGTTGGAGTATGTGTGTATTAGGCCCATGAGACTAAGCCCATGAGGCCCATGTATGAGACTATCATGTATGAGACTATATGGTCTAGGGTTATGGCCAATAATGAAATGATCAGAAATTCCAACATGTTTCCAAATAGATCGCTATTGTCCTCAGGTCTATATCTAATATAACTTGACTATTATCTACCCGTTTATGCGAGTCTACAACAGTGTAGTAGCAATCTCGACGACGACATGCGTATCAATATGTAAACAATTGAGCGCTGTCTGTTTTGTTTAGTTCCAGTCCATTTATTTATATTTGGTTCGACTCACCATCTGGGAGATTATATAATTTCTCATACAATGTTTTGTGTTTGTGTACAGAGAATCACTCCATGGTGTCAACCCAATCCTCCGCTACATTGCCAGTACTGCATCACTACCCTGCTTCTCTGGGCAGAATGATGCTGAGTTCAAGCATGTATGTTGTCGTCGCTGCTTGTCAATAATTTATTTATTCTAAATGACTGCCATTAATAAAATTTTTGAGATGTACTAATATTTCTTTTGAGATTAAACTTGCAGGTTACTGAATGGCTTGAGTATGCCCCCACCTTCCTTTCAGGCTCTGAATTTGAAAATGCATGCTCATTTGTTGATGGATACTTGTCCTCCCGGACCTTTCTGGTTGGTCATGGCCTGACAATTGCTGACATTGCAGTTTGGTCAAATCTTGCTGGTAAGTTGTGGGTTTTGATGACCATTCATCTTTCAGACTGGCTCCAGGCATTGTAATAGCTTGTTGCATATTTTTCTTTCAGGGACTGGTCAACGGTGGGAGAGTCTAAGGAAATTAGAGAAATACCAAAATCTTGTCCGCTGGTTCAACAGCATAGACGCACGACACAGAGACACACTGAACGAAGTTGTGGCTGCATATGTTGGGAAACGAGGAATTGGAAAATCTCCTGCACCAAGCCTCAAGGAAAAGGTACACGATTCTATGGATCCATCAGCTCCAGAAGTCGATCTCCCTGGTGCAAAAGTTGGGCAAGTGTGCCTTCGTTTTGCCCCAGAACCTAGCGGGTACCTCCATATTGGTCATGCAAAGGCTGCACTACTGAACAAATACTTTGCTGAAAGATATCAAGGGCGCCTGATAGTTCGATTCGATGACACAAACCCCTCAAAAGAAAGCAATGAGTTTGTCGAGAACATTCTGAAAGATATTCAGACATTGGGGATCAAATATGATTCTGTCACATACACATCTGATTATTTTCCAAAGCTAATGGACATGGCTGAAAGTTTGATTAAGCAGGGCAAAGCATATGTTGATGACACACCTATGGATCAAATGAAGAAAGATAGGATGGCTCGTATTGAATCAAGGTGCAGAAATAATACAGTGGAGGAAAATCTGCTATTATGGAAAGAGATGATTAATGGAACTGAAAGGGGCATGCAGTGCTGTGTGAGGGGTAATCTTGACATGCAGGATCCTAACAAGACACTCAGGGACCCTGCTTACTACCGCTGTAATATTGATCGTCACCATTGTGTTGGTTCAAAGTACAAGGTCTATCCAACATATGACTTTGCTTGCCCATTTGTTGATGCATTGGAAGGAGTGACACATGCTCTTCGTTCCAATGAATACCATGACAGGAAAGCACAATATTATCGAATTCTTCAAGACATGGGGTTAAGGAGAGTAGAAATTTTTGAATTCAGCCGATTAAATATGGTTTACACTCTTCTCAGCAAGCGAAACCTTCTTTGGTTTGTACAGAACAAGAAGGTCGAAGGCTGGACAGACCCTCGTTTCCCCACTGTTCAAGGCATATTACGCAAGGGCTTAAAGGTTGAGGCTTTGGTACAATTTATACTCCAGCAGGTATGTAATTTGCTCATGCTTTATGTTTGTATTTCCTTTCCTATATGTTCAATCCTGATTTCATATATATTCTTATTTTTTTTAAAATACTATATCTATTTTGTTCATTGAAGGGTGCTTCGAATAATGTGAATCTTATGGAGTGGGATAAACTCTGGACAATCAACAAGAAGATAATTGATCCAGTCTGCGCAAGGCATGCCGCTGTGCTCAAAGAGCAGCGTGTCATCTTTACTCTTACGAATGGTCCAGACAAGCCATTTGTTCGAATTTTACCAAGGCATAAGAAATGTGACAGTGCTGGAAAGAAGGCTACAACCTTTGCCAACAGAATTTGGCTAGATTATGCTGATGCAGCTGCCATTAACAAGGGTGAGGAAGTAACCCTAATGGACTGGGGGAATGCTATCATTAAGGAGATCAAGATGGAAAGTGGAGTAATTACTGAATTAGTCGGAGAACTGCATCTTGAGGGCTCTGTGAAGACGACAGAATTGAAGATCACATGGCTAGCAGATGTAGAGGAGCTAGTCCCGCTCACATTGGTTGAATTCGATTATCTCATCAACAAGAAAAAGGTAATTTCTGCTTTCTTCGGCCGTTGCTTTATATGTTCTGTACTAGCACTGCGATGCTCAAAGATATGATTTCGTGCATGATTGTCCATGTTTCATGACTAGTTCGATTCCAGCATTATATATGACACATTAACAAGTTAACGTGATTTGTGTATTGTCTTATACAAAGAACACTGTGCTGAACTGAATCAAACTGCATGTTGA
>JADLZL010001856.1:0-51909 GCA_015844335.1 Chrysopogon serrulatus
TCTAACACTGTGTCATCATTATTTCTGCACAACGGCCTTATGTTTCCTTTGTAGATGGCGCTGATCCTTGCTTGGTCGAAAACTACATCCCTGGCACGAAATCAATCAGGCTAAGCGACGTTGCGCTCAGAAACACCAACAACAAGACGATGCGAGAAATGGTGCTCGAAGGCTACTCTGCTCTGAGAAATGCACAGGGTGTCCTCTTCACATCTTTCTACGAGCTCGAGAGCGACGCCATCGACGCCATCAGGCATGAACTGCCATGCCCGGTCTACGCTGTAGGCCCTTGCATCCCCTTCATGGACATGGCACTCCAAGTCCAAGAAGAACACCATGCCGACGCGGAAAGAGGAGGCTACACAGCTTGGCTAGACGCACAGCCAGTGGGCTCGGTACTCTACGTCTCACTTGGCAGCTTCCTCTCAGTGTCCTCCGCCCAGCTCGACGAGATCGCCGCCGGCCTAGCCAAGAGCGAGGCCAGGTTCCTGTGGGCTCTCCACGACGCCGGCGCGCGCTCCCACGTGCGAGGGCTCACCGGTGGACGCGACGCCGCCGGCATCGTCGTGCCGTGGACCGATCAGCTGAGGGTGCTCTGCCACCGTTCCGTCGGCGGGTTCTTCACCAACTGCGGCATGAACTCCACGCTCGAGGCGGTGTACGCCGGCGTGCCCATGCTGACCCTGCCCATTGCGTTCGACCAACCGATCAACAGCCGACTTGCCGTCGAGGTGTGGGAGACTGGGCTTGGTCTCAGGGAGAAGGCCCGGGCCGACGGCGTCATTGAAAGAGAGGAGATCGCCGCGGCGGTGGACACGCTCATGCGTCGCGACACGGTGGAGGCCGACGACAGGTTGATGAAAGCGGCGCTGCTGAAGGATGCAGCTCGCGCTGCGTGTGAAGAGGGTGGATCCTCGTGGAACGAGGTCACGTCTTTCCTCAAGTTCATTTCGGAGTGAGATTCAGCTATGAAAAATCGCAACCTGTCGTGTTGAACATTGAGGAGTGTCAATTCTTAGTGAGTCAGTGTGATCTCTGTATGTTAACAGAATCTTCAGCTACACAGGAACTTCAAAGTGGCATCATGATAGAAGTCTTGGTTGCAGTTTGCGAGACCAAAATCGTTAAAGCGTGAAACTTTAGATACAAATTTATGGTTCTCTTGTACTCCCTCCATCCCAAATTATAAGTCATTCCAAAAATTTTAGAGAGTTCAATTTTATGTTAACTAAAATTATAGAAAAAACACAAAAAATTATGGCATTAAATAGATATACGATAAAAATATAATTAATGAAGAATCTAATAATCTTAGTGTCATGAATGTTATTATTGTATTATATAAATTTAGTCACATTTGAAAAAATTTGACTCTTCAAGATTCATAGAATGCTTTATCATTTGGGATGGAGGAAGTATTATTGTTCATGATAATAGTAAAGCATAATGATTTATATACAAATTTACAGGTTGACTTAACCTATTTTTCATAATAGGGGTAGACATCTTTTCTAACAAAAAAAATGATCAGATGCAATGGCTCTTATAGATGATAATGATAGAGCCTACCAATTAAAACAACAAGTTTTTCTCATTATAGTGTTTCTTGTCATAATTAGCATGGTGTTCCAGACTCTGGTGGAGATATCCAATTAGTAATACTACTATTATAAGAGCATCTCCAATAGTTTGAAAAAAATAATCGGTAAATCAATAAGCTCTCTATAATACGCACAAGATACTCAAATGACTCTTCAACTGATGATTTAGAGATCATGTTTTTTTAAAAAAAACTATTTGAGTGCTCTTAGATCTTAAACAAGAACTTTGCTGCAGTACTCCCAAATGGCCGAGTCATTCATTTATTTTGATCGGACGGTAATATATAAAATAATTATTTATTTATTTTTTAAAATTGTAAAATAAGAAAAAGTAAGGAAGTTTTAGATATACAACATCTTTTTCCTAAATTTGATAGATGCATATGTGATCCGGCGGATTTGGTGACTCTTTCTTATTATTTTGCAACTTTCAATTTATCATATTTTGATTATCACTGGGTAAAGGTGTGTGCGTTACAACCAGTGGCAGATCTAGGATAACACCTCGGGTCAAGCTAAACAATGAAAGTTAGAGCTAAAGTTAGAGATATAATGGTGATTTAGAGGCTAATGAACAGTAATTTGCATGTAAATCAAGGCTCCAGGGGGGCTACAGCCCCCCTGATCCGCCATTGGTTACAACGAAAAACATAATACCACAATAATATATGTATGAGTGCCTGTTATATTGTTACACAAAAAAGATATTGTTACCAAACGGCTTGTGCGCATGCTTGCTTGAAAGCATGTCATTGTGTACTTGTTTTTTACAACAAGTCTTTTTGTAAATGAATGGTTCAATTAGAGCATATGAAAACCACTCATACACAATAATTTAATTTTGCATTATTAATTTAATTTTTTTAATGCTTAATAGATTAGAAAACTGAATCAATAAAAAGAGGACACTTGGCACTTACTGTTGGGGGAGGCTCTAATTTCTAGAAACCACGTTCGCGTAGTAGATAGTGTCTGGAGGCGTGGTGTGCTCCCAAGCCAGCCATCCCCTGGTGTCCAGGACGTCGGAGATGGCGGACTGCATGAAGAATGACCTGCGAGTAGGCCTTCCAGGGCTGCCCGAGGTAGGTCTCCATGGCTTGCTTGGCGTGAGCGAGATCGTCGTCGGCCTCCCGTCGGCCCAAAACCACCGAATTGGCGTGGGCTACCGCGCCCCGCTGCAGCGAAAGGGGCATCACCCCATCCAAACCGCTCTCACTGGCCCCGTGTTATTGCTAGGGTGCCAAGGGCCCCTCCCCATAGTTGGGGGGCATGTCCTCGCTATGGTCTCGCTGGGCAATGTTGTTTTCGGTCTGGCGAATTTTATCCTTGCATGGTCATGTCCGGCAAGAGGGCCCGCCATGCTTTGTCTCGAGCCTGCCCAAGGAGGGGCAGGTGAGAATGGACAACACAGCCCTAAATCTTGGACAGAAGTACCCTCTAGAGATTGGGGCGCGGAAGGGCGACCTTCCAAGTGAGGAATGCGGTGAGCAAGAGGGCAAAAAGGTCAGGGCTCCATCCCTTTGGGGTGGTCGTGCACCTATAAATACCCCTCCTGATGTGCTACTTGACACACAAAAATCGTTGGAGGGGCTCCGCCCTCTCTAGTGCCAAGTTCGCTACTCCATCTTTGGCCAGATACTAGAACAACACTCACCTTGAAGAAGTGACCCGTGAATTTGTGACTGAATCCAACTGGTGGCAAGTTGCCTCTGGATCAATTGATATGTAGCGATGGATTGGAGCGGTGGCGGATCTAGGGGGGCATTGCCCCCTCCCTAAAAAAATAGTAAAACTTGTTTAATATCTATAAAAATCATTTTTTTAATGAAAAAATTCTTATTTCATCATTTTTGTTTATGCTTATGAGTATAAAATCCTATAAAAAACATTGAAAAGCTGCCGATACATATATTTATTGTATGTATTTTTGGTATATATGAAGTGTCATCGCATTGTCTGCCCCCTTGTCAAAAGTCTTGGTTCCGCTACTAGATTGGAGATGAATGACGACAAGTATAGCTTGCACACCAACTCACGGTGTTAGCTACGTCTAGATAGATATGGGAATCATTGCTGACCACACCGCGTCTTATACATCGATAATAATGGGCAGTAGGGTAGGTCATGGAGGCGTCTGGCTGTGGCGTGTCTAGTGGCATCGAGGCGGAGGCGGAGGCGACAGCGGCAGCGGCATGGAGGGGCGCAAACGTGATCGTGATTGATCAAGATTTTATTTTTTCCATCCACGTTTGCGTGATCACAGGGTTGCGGGCTTGCTGTGTATTAAGAGACGTGGGCCTGATCGTGCATGATTGCTGGGAGTGAGGGAGGGGTTGCGGCCTTGCGGGGGAGGTGGAGAGGCGGGCGTGATTGGTGTCGGGTTTTTTTTCTACCCGGTTGGATATGGATCACCTGTTGGTTTTGGTTCTACCAAATAGATGTTGACAATCCGTATGTTTTAGTTGTAGAGATAGAGATAGAAAAGAGATAGGGAAAGACATATAATTTTGCATGTGATCTCATACACTTCGATTTTGCATATGATATGATTTTCAGGTGTACATGATTACTGATTGTACGTGATTAGCATGTGTGTACATGGATAGCATGTGTAATGTGTGTATACATTTTTTTTTTGTCATGTTTTTTTGTCTTATGTTCGGGTTTATCTTATTAGTTGGACTTATCTATTTTTTTTCATAACAAACCAGCCGACTTGTCTTGTATCACCAGCAGAACGCCTGTGTGCTGTGTACACTGTTAGCGTATCAGGTGTGGGTGCATCTGACGCCAGCCTGCCTGCCCGACTGCTGCTTCCGTGCCCCGCGCCATCGGGATCCCGCCGCTGCCTTGCCCTGTACTACACGAAGAGAGAAAGGAAGCCTCTGATCTTTTTTTTAAAAAAAAAAAAAATGAGAGAGAAAGGAAGGACAGCTTGTGCTTCTATTTCTTCCCAAATTATGAGGATAAGCTTCCATGATACCCTCACCTCTCTACGCACGGTCGGCACCGAGGAAGGTGGACTGCTTGGATGTCTATTTCTACCGTGATTTATAGGAACCGGAGGATTTTCCTTCTTTTCCTAGTAATTTAATTCATTTAATTTAGTTAATTCATAAATCCAAAAAAATCAATGACTCAGGTTCATTTAGTTAATTCCGTAATTTACAGGTTATATATTGCATTAAAAAATCGTATAAAAGGTAAAGGATGAAATCCGGTTCTACTCTATAACAACCAGGATATAGTTATAAATCCTTGACATATGCTCTTAGCATAGAATAGAAGATATGCTTTGCATGATTTGTACTAATTTATTTATGGACAGTGATATGTGAGTCGAGAGTATTTTTATCAGTCTTAAAAAAATGAACCAAATTTTGGAGTATCTCCCTGATCCAAATTGGGCTGAAGTTTCCAAAGCCCGGCTCTGAAAACCGTGTTCCGGCCACCTCGCACGCATCGCGTCGCGCCCGCCGCTCTCCTGACTCCTCCCCTGCCCCCTGCTTCAAGTCTTCAACTTCAAAACAGCACGCGCTTCCGCCCCCCTGCTCGCCTGCCTCCTCTTCCCCGCCGATGGAGCCCGCGGCCATGTCGAGATCCGCGTGCTCCATCATTTCGCCGGCCTCCCTATCGACGGCCCCGCTTCTCCCCGTGCGCCTCGCCGTCCGGCCCCGCCGCCGCGCGCCTGCTTTCGTCGCGCCCTCCGGCAGGCCGCTCGTCGCGCGGCGCGCCGCGGCCGGAGACAAGATCGAGGCCGAGACGCCCATAGAGAAAAGTGGGTGACTGTACTTTCGCTTCTCCTTGCTATGCCTGCCTGTCGTTTCATTTGTATTTGTGTGTTTGCTGTCGCTTTTCGAACTTGTTTAATACTGATGATGATGCGTGTGCTTACTCGGGCGGTGATCCCGTTTCAGGATTCCCTGCCTTCCCAACTGTCATGGACATCAACCAGATCCGTGACATACTGCCACATAGGTGAATCAATTACTGTGGGTGCTATTTGTTCATTTGTTCCTAGATAGATTTGCTTAGCAGATGTTTAAAAATGTGTGAAATGTAGGTAAGAAACTTCTTAATTACAGTTTTAGTTTTAGGGCTTTGCCATTTTATAAATGGCCTGTTAGGTTTTTTTTAGCCTAAGATCTTAGTCTGTCTACACCTTTCTTCTCTTTTTTACCAGTTTTATGTATCTGGCTGTTTTTCATTATTTTAATGGAAATGGCCTGTTGAAAAAAAAAAAAGGTTTTTTAGCCTAAGAATTTAATTCTGATCATGTGATTTGCTTGTATATTGTATTGATTTGAATTTCTAATGAACTTCCTACTTATGAAACTGTCTATTTGTCTGACTTCCCTCCTTTGATGGATTCACATCTTGCCTAACTTGTTCTATACAGTGGTTTCCTGTTATTTTGATTTGAGTTAACGTCTTTAACAGCCATGTGGATTGTGAAAATGAAATAAATAAATAAATTACTCTGCACCACTGCATTAAAAGGGCTATTCATTAACATTTCTGAAACAATCGTTATATGTTGATAATGACCAAATGGCACCATTTCTGGCTTCGGCTGTAATTGTGTTCTTGACCCATGCTCTAAAGAAAACAGTTCAGAGCTGCACATGTGCAGTTAGCCTAGCCATTGCACATTCTAATCCTTTTTTTTTCTTTTTGAACAGTGGTTGCCATTAAACTTGTAGGGCAACCATGTATGTATTTAGTGATAGAAATGGTGTAACTAGATTTTTTTTTATTTCAAATTCTGTTTATATGGTCGTGATTTTTTTTATTGGTGAAATCATTATACAAGAGATATTTGTAGTCAAGTTTCAATTTGGAACACCATACCAAGCCAAGCCGCACCTTCTAAAATGGAAAGCACTCAGTGCTTTTTGTGTATTTCCTAACAATAGTGATGATGCTTAATAGGTGAGTAGTCTGGCTCATTGGTTGCCTTGGTTTTCAAATAAATGGAGTCTAGTCATTATCTACTAAACTTTTTTACTAACTCCCTCTGATCTAACCATAGAACTCTAAATCATCTTGTTACCATATCACAAAGCAAATGAAATCATATAGGATCCTTTTTATTACATACATATGCATATAATAATCAGTCAATGGACAATCCTCTACCACCAGCCACCACCACCAATTTTGGTTTTTTGTAAGTAGTGAAGATACTAGACTTCCAGTTTTTTGTGTTTAAGTGTTTCTATTCTTGGTTGATATGCATGTAGGTTCCCATTCCTTCTGGTTGACAGAGTTATTGATTACAAGCCAGGAGAATATGCTGTTGCAATCAAGAATGTGACAATAAATGATAATTTCTTCCCAGGGCATTTTCCTGACCGGCCCATAATGCCTGGTGTTCTCATGGTTGAGGTATATAGTATTCTTGTTATTTTTCGTTTTTTGGTACCTACATTGCCTACTGAGATTCAAGTGTTTCATCGTTATTGACATGTAGATTAAATTGATATTGCATCACCATACATTTTTTTCTGACACTATACTGGTTGAAGTCTTAGATTGCCACTCTTTTTGGTTTAATTCAGAACAAATTTAATAGAATTCACCATTCACAAGTGTACTATGAATTGATGAATGCTAGTGCGGATCTTGTCATTCAATGTCTCTATTCGAGCATTTTTCATAACTTTGTAAAAGTGAAGCACATAGTTTCAGATTGTTGCAGGATGAATAAACTAATGAGAGAATAAATTGCCAATTATACTTGTAAGGGATCAGTATTGCCAGTTATACTTGTAAGGGATCAGTATGACTAAGGTCTTTGTGTTTACATGGATGTAAGCTATTGTAGCAAGCGTGGCCAGTTCTGCTGCTTGATGCCTTTTGGAATAACAATAGCATAGAAGTTTCTTCTGAAGTCTGTTTATGTCTGTGACATCTGTTCTGCTCTGCGTTTCTTCTGAAGTCATTACAGCTGCTTATTGTCTCAAGCAAACAACTTTCTAATTAACAAGTACAAGACAAAAATTTTATTACCATGATTTGCAGGCAATGGCCCAGGTTGGAGGAATAGTGATGTTGCAGCCTGAAGTAGGTGGATCTCGAGAAAACTTCTTTTTTGCTGGGATTGATAAAGTGAGGTTTCGGAAGCCTGTGATTGCTGGAGACACCTTGATCATGAGAATGACTCTGATCAAGCTGCAGAAGAGATTCGGAATTGCAAAGATGGAAGGGAAAGCTTATGTTGGTGCCGACCTAGTATGCGAAGGGGAGTTCTTGATGGCTACTGGATCAGAGTGAAGGCAGGAGACACATCGTTGCTGGATCAGAGTGAAGGCCCGAGACATATATTAGTAGTTTTTAGGTGAAATCATCTTTTCAGCCTAAGTTTTGAACTGTGTCTGTAATAGCGATTTTATTGTCTTTGCCTTCTAGTCTTGGTCGAGTGTTGGTGTATTCAAGTAACACGGCTAAGGTTACAACTACTGTCGATGGAACAAATGGAAACTCGTTCGTTGCCCTTGCCGTTGCGGCATGAGGTGTCAGTCTTTTCTCTTGCCTGTCTGTTTTCTGTCCCAGTCCCAAGTTACATGGAAAAAAGGTTAATCATATAAAATTTGGGGTGGGTTGCTTTGAGTCGTGTTGGTAAAGGTGACATGCTGTAAGCCTCTCTGGATTGCCATCCATTTTTAGAGGATTAAATGGAAATCAAAGCATGCCCATAGTCTTCTGTCGTCTACTTGAGCTACAACAGGGCCATCTGAGATTCTGAGAGATGATTAAAAGGTCAGTGACTGTAATCACTTGGAATGAAGCTCATAAATGATGTATGGTTTTATGCAAAGTAATTTTCGTAGTGAACAATTCTGTATGCTCAGTTGTTGTCAAGCTAGCTTTACTTGCCTCAAGCTTAAATCGAATTGATGATCAAATATATATGCTATACGTCCGGATTCTAAAACTGTTCTGAGCTCACGGTAGTTGCGACAATCGGGCTTCTGACGGTGTACTTGCCCGCGTCGTCCACCCACGTCAACGCACCATGCAACACATCTCCGTTTTGCTCGTCATCTGCCCCCGGATCACCAGCGTGTACTTCTGCTTCTCGTTCTTGCCGGCGAAGGCCAACTTGTCCGGACTCACAATCACCGTCAAGCCGTTCAATCCCGAAACTTTGGCGCTGTAGCTCGCCGGCCCGCCGCCGACGTTGGTCACGGTCCTAGTGAACGTCCGCTCGACGGCGCCGCCGTTGGGGTCAAAGAACCCTATGAACGACGGGTAGTTGAGGTCGAGGGACGCGCCGGAGCAGTCCACGGCGTACGACGACGGCGACTGCGCGACGGTCCTGATCTGCGCGGCCGTGAAGTTCATGGCGCACATGAGCTTGACGTAGTCCCCCGGCGCGGCGTCGTAGACGAGGCCCGGGTCGACGGCGCGGTTCGGGTCGATGTGGCCGGACCCCATGGCCAGCGGCGACGCCGGGTGGTTGCGGTTGCCCATGTCCTTGATGGACGCCCCGGTGTTGTCCACCGCGCTGGCCGTCGTCATCATCGCCGACCGGACCATCGCCGGGCTCCACTCCGGGTGCACGGCCTTGAGCAGCGCGGCCACCCCGGACGCGTGTGGGCACGCCATGGACGTGCCGGAGATGATGTTGAACTTGCTGTACAGCTGCGTTGATCCGACGAAGGCGACGCTGATGTTCTCCGCCCACGAGGCCATTATCAGCGAGCCCGGCGCCATGAGGTCTGGCTTGAGCACCGTCGGGCAGCTCCCCGACGGGCCGCGCGACGAGTACGCCGCCACCATCGGCGCCGGCTTCGTCCCCAGGATGGTCACCTCGAACTTGATCGCCGCCTTGGGTGCGCGGCTGCTTCGTATGTACTGGAGCAGCAGGGGCCCATCTTGCGGGCTCAGGATGACGCCCGGGAACGAGAACGTCTCGTAGAGCACCCTGATGGAGTCGTTGGACAGGAACAACCCGGCGCGCACTTGGGCCTGCACCAATGCCGAGACGGCGTCGCCCAGGGAGGCGGTGGCGTCGCAGAGGATGACCTTGTCACGGTTCTTGGACAGCAACGTGAAGTTGTCGCACGCGTCGAGGAAGACGAGCGCGGTGGCCGGAAGCGTGACCGGGCTGCCCGGGTACAGCGATTCGCCGATGACGGTTGAGCTGTCGCCGAGGGTCACGACGCCCGAGAACTCCCGGTCGACGGTGCCCGACGCGACGGTAAGCGTCCACGGCGTGCCATTGTGGAGGAAGCCGAGGTCGGGGCCTTCGTTGCCCGCCGAGGTCGACACGAACACGCCCCGCTGCATCGCGGCGAACGCGCCGATGGCGATGGGGTCCTTGTACAGCGGCAGACCGTTAAAACCGAGCGAGAGGGAGATGACGTCGACGCCATCAGCGATGGCCTGGTCCATGGCGGCGAGTACGTCGGACGGGTACGCGCCCTCGTCAAAGAGGGCCTTGTACATGGCCACCCCAGCCCGCGGCGCCATGCCGCGCGCGGTGCCCGGCGCGTAGCCAAAGAAGGACGCCCCCGGCACCGGCGAGCCGGCAGCCGTGGACGAGGTGTGCGTGCCGTGTCCATCGGTGTCGCGCGGGGAGTTCACAGCGATCGTCACGTTCGCGTTGGCGATGAGCCCGTTACTAAATTTGCGCGCGCCGATGAGCTTCCGGTTGCACGCCTTGGCGCCGTCGAACGCCGTGCCGGACTCGCAGAAGCCCTTCCACCGCGCGGGCACCGGCCCGAGCCCGTCGTCGCGGAAGCTGGCGCTCTCGGGCCACACGCCGGTGTCCACGACGCCGACGATGACGCCGTCCCCGTACCCGGCCGTCTCCCACAGCCCGCCCGGCTGCGCGCTGACGCCGAGGAACTCGGGCGTGTGCGTCGTGTCGCGGCGCACCACCCTGGCGTCGTCCGGGTAGCACGACACGAACCCGCGCGAGCGCCTGAGCGCCTCCAGCTCGTCCGCGCGCAGCCGCGCCGCGAACCCGTGCGCCGCGTGGTCGTACACGTAGTACATGTCGGCGCCCGGCGCCGCCGCGGAGAGCGTGGACTCGTACCAGCGCTCGTGGCTCGCGAACGCCCGCGGCATGGCCGACTTGTCCATGTGCACAATGTACGCCGACGCCGACGAGGCGGTCTGAGCCTCAGCCGCCGCGGCCGGCGCGCACAGCGTTGCGAAGGCGAGAGCGGCGAGGCATGCCAACGCCACGCAACGACGGTGCGTCACTACGATGGCCGCCATTCGTTCCGGCGCACGACTGTGAGACGCGCTGCGACGGCGTGCACGCACACAGGCGACTATTTATCGACGGGGACACGCCATGTAAGACGTGGCTACATTGGGCACAATGGGTGATTGCTCTCATCAATAGTTTGACGACGGACCGGCCGGGGACGACCGTACCCGATCCGGTGGTTGCCTAGTCCAAGTTGGGGAGCAGAAGACGCCGGCGCGAGCTGGCTAGGATAGCGGCGGAATGGGCACCGTGTCGCGCGCTTCGGCATGGGGCGATCGAATTGCGATTCGCGAGGCGAGGCGCGCGGTGGAGCTGGACGATGTGTCGTGTACTGCTGTGCTGTGCTGCAACTTTGCAAGTTTATTATGGCTATATGATAGCGTATGGTGCAGCTACCGGAGTCCCATGTTCATATGATCAGAAAGCAACAAACCTTGATAATTTAGTGATGATTCCACTGGAGACCTGTCTCGTCTTGACAACATGGCCGAACGAACGAACAAGAAGTGAGTTTTCATAGAGTGGTTACACATGTAGAGCGGCGGCGATGGAACATGGAAGCTCGTACGTACGTGACTGCATGCCATTATCGAAATCGAACAATGTCTTATGTATGTACAGCAAGTCGATCGGTGAGTGCAGTGTGCACTCCTCATGAACTTCCTGAAAAGAAAAGGACACAGTCTAGTCTAGTCCTAGAGGAATTACACGAACAAGTCCCTCATAACATCTTCCATTCAGGATACGAAGCAGGAAGCACTGTCCTCGTGGGCTGTCGGTGGTTCAGATATGTTCAGCTCTATTGCAGTTCTCTTAATCTCCTCTTCAGAAATCAGAATTCCGAAACCAGACAGCGATGGGCAACCGATAGAATTGGATCATGCATGGGCATGGTTAGTCCTTGATACGTACGTACTTGGTGCTTCCACGATTGCCGATGATTGGCCTGCAGCCGCCATGCGTCATGCGAACCAAGTAGTAGTTAGTCAGTAGCATTCCCTCGCCGTGGCATCACGCCATCACCTGCATTCACTGATGCTGAAAGAAAGAAATATAATGGACCACGAGAACATCGAAGGGAGCAGAGGCAAGCGCAAGGCCGCACGCAAGGGCATCGGCCATCGGCATCGCATCGCGTATGCGCACAAGGACTGAGTCGACGGCAGCGATGGACACTGATCGCCAAGAATTGGATTTGGACCCCAAGAGCAAATCCGATGGAATGGAGGGACGGCTGGGCAGAAGAACAAGCGATGTGATTTCGTGGCCACTTGGTCCGATCCGCACTGCGGCATGCATGCACTGCCGGTGGCTCTACCTATATGGTTGCCGCTAGCGCTTGGCGATTGATGAGTGCGTACGTGGGGGCGCTAGGCTCTTGAGTGCGTGTGGCGTGTGAAAGTGTGGTACGGTGTCGTCACGAAACAGGGCGCCGCAATCACCGGCTATTATTTGTTGATGATGGAAACCAGGGGATTTCCTTTCCCGTCGTGTGACCCGCCGGCGCCAAGACAGAGCGCGCTGCACAGTGGAGGCCGCCGGGCCGGCGCCGTGCGATGTGGCCGGCCGGCGTCGATCGGTGTGGGTGCGGTGCGCATCGCGGCGCAACCACGATTGCTGGTGTGGTTGCATTGGTGCGCCCCGGCGTCCCGTCACGGTACCGCCGGCCGGTGCGGCGGCCACTGCGACGTTGCTGCTGCGTTTGCCGCGCCCGCACGGCACATGTCGTCCGTCGTGCGGCCGAGACGTCTTTGGCTGCAGTGCCATGGGTCCGACCGAGTCTGGCTGCAATGCTTTTTAGAAAAGGGAATATATTAATATTTCAGCTTCTGCATCGGACCGATGCATATAGCTATTTTTTATTACACCACAACACTTTAAACTCACACAAACTCAAACACAAGGCACGTACACTAAAATTTCTGGACCTAGTTGCCTCATCAAAAGATAAAAGTGCCATACACGTTCTCCAGCTGCCAGTCGGAACACCTCCTCGCGTCGAAAATAGCCACGCAGGTCATCTTGGTAACTCAAAACCGCTGACCATCACCTCCCATGCTAGCCTCTGGCTGCACTGCTTGGTCGTGCAAGACTGGCAGCGGACCAGCGACGGGCGCAGGAGATTTTTGTACAAGCCACCGACAAGTTGTTTCACAGAGGACACTGAAAGGTCAAAAACTCCATAAACCAAAAAATAAAATACGACTACTTCTATAATAACGATCTAACATGGCATAAAATGTAGTTTTTTCCCCCTCGAATAGGCAAAAGGGTCAAGAAATCAGTTTACAACGATGCGCCTTTGAAGGCGCACTAGGGAGGATAAAGACTACACTCGGCGTTTCCTTCCTAGCTTCCCGAGTGGAGATTGTCCTTTGGCGACTACTAGCCTTTCCTAGAGCAAAATCGCAAATCACCTTGTGTTGTACCAACCCTTTGCTCTAGTGTCTTTGTACAACTTTAAGTTAGGCTATGCACTCTCCCTTTAACCATTTAGAACCTTTCACACGTCGACCGGCCAACGCAGAGCTCTTGCTGATGGGCGCCGCGCAGGCCGTCGCACCCGGGAACACCGGCTCGTGTGGGATGGAGGCATTGTCACAGATGTGGGGCTTGCGCGCGTGCGGGGTGAGGGGGCAGCCGGCTCGTATGGGGACGGAATGCGGGGCCTCATGCAAGGGTGGCATGGCCTTATGGCAGCGGCCGCCATCGTCATGCTCCTGCTCGGAGCCCGCCTGGCATGACAGAGACGGGAAAAGGAGAGGCAGGGGCAAAACGGTCATAGGAAGTTAAAAGTTGGGCTGGAAAATTTTCTAGGTTGCTCAAAATCACAAAATAGCAAAATAGCGTGAAGCTAGTTTTATAAAGACATTCTTGTAAAGCCCACAACTTCGATGACAATTGAGCAAAACCCATATGGCACGAGAGCAAAATTCCCATTTTGTCAATACCGATAGTCCCACAGGAATGCTGGTCTCTCAGGAATGCTGGCTTCTGTGTGCATCACTGGGCCGATTGCCAACAAGAGGGAGTGCACCTGTGTGCAGTCCAGCCCATCACAGAGGGTGAGAGAGTACGCAGAGGACGGCTTGGACCGGACAGCTTCACAAATTTGGGCTCAAATATGTATACATTTTCTGGCCCAGCAACGAATATGTACATATATTCCTTAGAGAAGAGAAAAAAAAAGAAAAAAGTCCAATCTACCTTCCTCAACTTCCTCCCCAATATTCCCTAAAAAAAATTCCAAACATACAAACCTTTTTTTTTACCTCTCTCAACTTTTGAAATCCTTTCACTTTTGCACCCCAAGTTGTTTTGATAGTGGTTTTGTTGATATGATGCCAAATTGGACTAAGTTGACTAGAATTTTTTCTATAAAATACCTAAAAATAAAAAAAAAAAAAATAAAATATATCAAAATATATTTTTATATGAAAACACAATTTAAATCCTAAAACCTAGCTTAATCTTAAAAATCAATACAAAATATTCCTACATTAAGTTCAATTTTTGAAATTCAATATTCGTAGTTTGAGTTCAAAAATTCATATAAAAATTCAATCTACGTTCCTCAACTTCTATAAAAAAATTCATTCTTGTTTTTGAGGAATCAAACAATTTTCATTAAGTTCCATTAAATCAATAAAAACATTAATATTTATGGTACATAGTAAGTACAACTAGATTAATTATAGAACATATTTTAGATTAAACCTATTTTAAGACATAATTTTGATACTATTTTCCATAAGCTTGAATAACTTAAAAGGACTTGGTTCAAATCAAGAATTATGTTCTGTTTACGATGGAGGGTATATACACCTCAACTACTAAACATGTGCTAGCTAGATCACAATTAGATGTAGAAAATAAATCTACACAATCTGGAATTTTGTACCCATCCTCATGCCATCTAATAAAGTTACAGTCTATTTGAGAGCAACTCAAAAATCCGAATGGATCTAGTCTGCGTAGTGGTAACCACCTTCAGCTAATGATGAATGTGGGCTTTGAACGTGTGCATTGCAGCATTGGGCCGGACATAGTGTCTCCATCGCTGCACAATTACGAGGGAATTAGGGAATTGTTGGTCACTTCTTTTTTTATTGGCGCCCCTTCTTAGCTTAGTCAATGGTGTTAATTCTTATTCTCAAAAAAATGGTGTTAATTATTTTAGAAATTAGGAGTGCTTAACCAAGGCGATGAAGCTTCTAGAGTATAACCCATGTGTGGATCCAATAGATAACCAAATGTACCCCAAAGGTATTTTAAATAAACATGCACCAAATCATTGCTGCCTAACCAACTCTCAAATATATGAGGAACATTATGAGGTTGAGGAATGCTTAATGCAACATGTATGGAGCCCTACACCATACGAACAAACCGGCATTCAAAAGAAAAGGTGCTTAATTGTCTCTTTTTGCTCCTAAGTCTTGTCTATTGTAAGTAATTTAAAAAGCCATTTTCATAAGAAGTGCGGTGTTCTTAGTCCGTAGGTCATGAATTCCTACCCGTTTGATCTTTTGGCATATGCTCCATTTTGCAAGGAGATATGTTTTCTTAGAGCTAGTTATTAATTGAGGCCAAAAAATTGTTAACCACCTACAGCCTGTCCTACAAAATCCGTTCGGCTTGTTCGTTTCCATGGGATTGAACCCCAGGAATAATTCCTATCCGGATTCGTTATTATATAACAACCAGAATAATTTCGGCTAGAAACGGCTCGTTCTGAATAAAACGAATGCAACCCTGCAATACCTAAAAAGCACAGCTACCGGTTACCGGCGCCAGCGCATGCACAACCTACTTATTAGCAAACGAAATGCAGCTGAAGAAATGGTAGGATAGCGCAGGCACGCAGCAAATGGCCGGCATACGGTCCAGGTGACCACAAAACCGTTGCCCTACTATACTCATGGTGTGGGGCCTGGTTGCTTGAGAACCTGGGCTCCAATGGCTCTGATTGCCCACAGAAGTGATCTCTCCAGCAGTCCAGCGCACCAGCTACCTGTTTTGGAGGTCAGAGCTCGTAGCATTGGAGTGCTGCCGCTGCTGCGTACAGACTGGATCAAAGGTAAGGGCTGGATCTTGCCGGCCGAGTGCGACGAAGGGTAGAAAGGTGCTTCTTGTCCCCCTCCGTCCGCCGCCAAGATCCGTCACAAAAGTTGGTGAAACTTTACGGTTCAGAACGGATGCTCGGCTAATCATGAGATGGCACTCGCCGTCGCCGGAGAATCGCGCGACTCACTCGTCCAATCGTCCTGTGGCGAGGGATCAACAACGGCCTCCCTGCCGGCGAGTAGTAGAGGGCAGCGCGGTTTTGGTCCAATCTTGAACTCATGATGGGCTTTGGGCTGGACGAGGAAGTGGGCTGCCTCCGTGGAAGGCTACCGGGCCCAGTCTGGCATTTTGCTTCGTGGCTAAATTCAAAATCCCCATATCACGATCCGACCGACCAGAACGACAATGATTCTCTTGCCAAATGCAGCGTCAATTTTCAAGCAAACAGCATGAACATGAAAAATCTTCAGTTCAGGCTTCAGAGAAACATTGCTTGGCAAACGACTAGGTGTACTTAAGTTACCGGAGACATGCTTCGACCGGTGAAGGTGAAACTGCGAAGACAGACAAGATACACGAGTTGGACACACGCTTCTTCTTTTCTTTTTTATTTCTTTTTTTTTTTTTATACATCAGAACACGAATCAACGAACGAACAGTCGAACTTACGGCCTGAGATAAGAGCAGTTCGCTATACAAACAGTTGGGCATCCGGCAAAATCTACGTCAAGTCACAGTAAAGTTTCAAAATAATAAAAGAACTAGGAAGGCAACCACTCCATCACGAAAGGTTATGCGTCGACAAGGCAGCAGACACAGAGAGAGAGAGAGAGAGAGAGAGAGGTTGGGGGGGGGGGTTGTGTGACCGGATCAAAACGACACCGACGAAGCAGAGTTGCAGCAGCTACATGTCCTGCACTAGTCTGGACGGCGTGCTCGCGGTGGTCGCGTTGCCGCCGTAGCAGCTGCTGTCGCATGACCCCGCCGCTGGATTCCCCGGCGTCCTCGCCTTCTCCAAGGGGCTGCCGTTGCCCGGCCGAAGAGATCGACGATCCTGCAGGAGCACAAACAGGTCTCTGAAACTTTCTGTAGATAGAGTATACAAACAGTACGTAAAGCATCTCTTCATCTGACCAGCAATAGTTTAGGAGCCTATGGGTAGCAGTAAAACATGGCCCGGATGGTGATATTGTTTTCTTTGAGATAGTTAAATTCGTGATGACAGAATGACAGATTAGTTAACATCCCAACGGGTAGTTCAGGCACTGTCCGGACAAGTATTTTACACTTGGTCAGTGGTCAGACAGAGGGCTAAGTAATCAGAGCAACGTTGTGCTATTTTAACCCTGATGCGTCTGCTGCCCATGTTTCTTAAAACCCGGGTGCAGAAGGTACCACCATTTTACTATTGGCAGGCATGAGTGAGGACTTCATATAGGACAGGGTAAGCGCCACATTATTATTTTAACCGGCGATTGCGCCGGTTTCACCCCATGGAACTTGGGATCGACTTCAGCATGCATAGAGTATGTTCTTGAGAGCGAATGAGTAGCATGATTGACTTCATTTCGTACAGAGAAGTACTGCAAAGAAGCCACTAGTAACAGGGCTCACCTCTCGATATGGGAAGTCGTCGACTTCAAGCATGTGGATTACATGCCCCATCTTGGGCCGTTTATTCGAATCGGGATCCACGCACCTCAGCGCCACCAAGAGAGCCTTCTTCAGCTGCTTGGAGGAAGGCTTCTCTGGCAGCTTTGGGTCCAGGATGGCCTCGTAGTCCCTGTTGGTCACCTTGTTCTTGAGCCATTCTACAAGGTTCACCTGTAATAATAGTACATCAGAATCAGGAACTCAGGCAAAATTCAGAAGCAAATTTCGCATTGCAGCGTGTAGCATGATCTTATTGCTTCATTGAATCAAAAACACCACACTGACCTCTCCGGCAGGTCTGGCGTAGTCGACAGGGCTTCGACCAGAGATTATCTCCATTATCAGGATGCCGAAGCTGTACACATCACTCCTCTCATTCAACATGCCGGTGCTAGCATACTCTGGCGCCACATACCTTACAAAAACAGAAGCATTTTGAGAATTCACATCAGTCATTTCAACCGGAAGAAGAAGATCAAACATGATTCATCATAAATGACCTAAAACCGCCGGCTCACCCAAATGTTCCCATCACTCTGGTGGTGACGTAGTTGCTGTCTGAGCCCAGGAGCTTGGCGAGGCCGAAATCCGAGACCTTAGGGTTCCACCTCCTGTCCAGCAGGATGTTGCTGGACTTGATGTCCCTGTGCACCACCTTCGGCTCCAGCCCCTCGTGCAGGTACGTGATCCTGAATCATCCCAGTGCAAATTAAACATCCCATCAGAGACCCATTACAAACACCACTGGTTCAGGCTTCAGAGGTACTAGCACATGAGCAAAACGAAAGCAAAAAAAAAAAAAAAAAAAAGATTCAGGCACCCTTTGGCCATGCCGAGCACGATGTTCATCCGGATGTCCCAGGTGAGTGGGCTCACAGCTCCGACGTCGCCGTGCAGCCACTGCTCGAGGTTGCCATTATCGACGTACTCGTACACAAGTATCCTGAGATCGCAAGCAACAACCGTAGGTACCATGTGCACGAACAAATTTACCACAAGAAGCAATGCAATTATTATGCAGCCGCCATCAATGCAATGCAATGCGCAGAGGAGGTTTCTGTTTCTGTGTGTACCGCTGGGCGCCCTCGGCGCAGTAGCCGAGCAGGCGGACGAGATTCTTGTGGCGGACGCGGCCGATGGCCTCCACCTCCACCTTGAACTCGCGCTCGGCTTGCCCCCTGTTGTTGAGGAGGTTCTTGACGGCGACCTGGTAACCGTCGGCGAGGACGCCGCGGTAGACGATGCCGTACCCGCCCTCGCCGACGACGTGCTCGGGGGCGAACGCGGCGGTGGCCTCCTCCAGCTCGCGCAGCGTGTACCAGTGGCCCCAGCCGAGGTGCGACACCTCGGGGCCCAGCACGGCCCCCGCCGCCGCCGCAGACGACACGTCGGACGCCACGGCGCCAACTCCGACGACGTCCCCGTCGGCGGCGGCGTACGCGACCATGCGGTGGCCCTTGCCGGCCTCGATGTGCACGCGCTGCGACCCGTGCGCCACGGAGTCGGCGTCGCCGTCGTGGTGCGGCGCCTGCGCGCCGTCCTTGAGGAACGCGTGGCCCATCTCGAGGTAGTGGCGGAGCGAGCCGACGTGGACGGCCACCTCCTGGATCTCCTTGGACACGGGCGGGATGGTGGCCGGGGACAGCGGCGGCGCTGCCCCCGCCGCCGCGTGCGCGTGCGCGACGCCCTTCCTGGGCCGCCTCCGCCGCGCCGCGGCGAGGTGGAGCGAGATGAGCACGAGGAGGAGCACGAAGGCGGCGCCCACGGCGATGCCCACGAGCACCCACAGCCGCAGCCCCAGCACCGCCGTCCTGCGCGACAGCTCGTTGCGCAGCAGCGGCGGCGGCGGCGGAGGCGGCGACATTGCCGGCGCCCGGCGGTGCTGCTCCCTCCTGCTCGCCGTCGTCGCGGCGGGCGCACGCACACTTGGCGCTAGTACTGAGTCCAAGAACCACCACCAGGCTCCTCGCTTGCTACAGCCGCATGGTACAGTCACTAGCTAGCTCACTGGTGGTCTGGTCTCTAGTGAGTGTCACTGCCGCCGCCTATGGCTATGGCTAGGGAAGAGCGACGAGCCAGGACGAGTGACGACTGGCGACTGCGAGAGCACGAGATGATACAGGAAGTTTAGGCGAGGCCCGAGGGGGGGTGTGGGCCCGGGAGAGTTGCGCCTGGGCCGCAGCAGCGGAAGGGTTGTCCGTTTGTGTGCGTGTGGGCCCGTCTGACAGGCGGATCTTTGGGTTAAACTAAGCCTGGAGTAATTAATCCGTGGTCAGAAAGTCAGAACAGAGGATCTGATGGGATGATCAAAGCTCGAATTAACTGGCTGCAACTGTAGTAGAAGAAGGTTGGTGATGTTGTCCGCATCGATTTCTCCAACTGCATCTGGACCGTCCGTTGGCAGATCTGGACCGTCGTCTCTGGTGCAAAGACCACAAAAGTGGAGCGATGCAGCTACAGGGAATCCCTGGACTTCTTCTCTGCACTCCCTACTGTTCTGACTTTTGGCTTCGGCTGGGCAAACTGGCAAAATGCGTCGTGCATTTTGTCAAAAAGCTTCACTGCTCGACGGCTCGTCAGTCGGCACGACACCAAAAGGATTCACTTTCCCCAACTCTATCTTTTTTTTTCTGAACTGTTCACCCTACACTGTTCAGTGTACGCTGCCACTCTGCCAGCCTGCGACAATAATCTCCATCGCTATTTTCTGATATCAGCTCGAGCATATGGATTTCCCCATTTCTTCACTTCAATCTACACTTGTAAATAACTTTGTGAAAAAAAAAAAGTGTAGAACACGATTATTGTAAGGGGACCGAGGACACCGAACGTATGGCGTTATGTTAGTTGGCATATTTATACGCGTACCTGTACGGGCGTACGGGCCATGGACAAGATACTAACCAACGAGTGGCCAAGGCCAATCCATCAGACGCATCTGGTTAATTGGTTTGGTCCTATACATTTTTTTTTTCTTTGGTGCAATACTACATTTTATACTTGCATATATGCAATTATTATGCCTGCGGTGCCTGTGCCTACGATGTAACTGTACCGTCTACCGTGTACTCTGTGCTACTATGGCAATTGGCCAGTGTGCTGCCACTGCCACAACGCAAATGGAGAACAGGTTGGTTGTTTCTTGCCACCCGCCTCTGTCCCCTAGTACACGACTTTTGGTACGCGTCGTCGTCCGCGGTCGCATACATACGTTTTCACCCTGCCTTATACTACTTTTGTGGTAGATAAACGGAAGAGGGGGAAAAAAGGCAAAAAGGAACGCGCGTCGCCTTCTCCGGTTTGCCGACAAGTTTTGTGCAGGGCGGTGATGCGAAATGACGCCGAATGAGTGGCGCTGTTGCAGCACGCAGTACCCTTATTTCTAGCGTGCATCATGCATGCCTACTACACAGGCACACAACAGAGAGAGAGACAGAGGACCCTAGACACAGGACCCTAGATTATCTGTTGCGTTGTAGCGTTTTGTTTGTATTTGACAAATATTATCCAATCGTGGCCCAACTAGGCTCAAAAGATTCGTCTCGTGATTTACAACTAAACTATATAATTAGTTTTTTTTTACTTACATTTAGTGCTCCATATATACGGGTAAAAATTGATGTGATAGAGAGAGTGGAAAAAGTCGTAAGTTTGGAGGAAACCGAACAAGGCGTGAGCGCCATGTCTCGCGCGTTGGCTGAGTGAGGCGACGGGGGAAATGTAGGTCGCGTCAGTGGCTAGATTCCGACGACTCAGCAGTGATTAGTGTTGGTAATAATGAGTGTGGGAGCACAAGTGGCCACTGGGTGGGTGATTAATTTTCTCCTAGCACCTCTTAAAAAAAAGTTTTCTCCTAGCAGCCTGTCTAGGTCTCCAGATATTATTTGGATGCAGTAACAAAAATTTTGTTTGTGTCACATGATCACATCATATGTTATATGGGCATGTATCGAATGAGGTGTTTAGATACTAATAAAAAATAAACTATAGAACTCGTCAGTAAACTGCGAGGTGAATTCTATAAGCCTAATTAATTTATTATTAGCATATATTTACTGTAGCACTATATTATCAAACCATGAACTAATGGGTTTGAAAGATTCGTCTCATAAAATAGTCATAATCTATATAATTAGTTATTTTTAATCTATATTTAATAATATATGCATGTCTAAAGATTGGATGTAATTGGACAAAACTTTTACCGTCGAAAAACAGAGCAAAAAGGGAGCAGTTACCCCATGCATGCATTGCTGCCGAAAAACACCAACTCAATCAACGATGACCGGCAACAGGCTTCTTGCAAATTCGGGAAGGAAGAATGTGGTGTACGGAGTACTCCGTAGCAGTAGTATTTGTACTGTATCTACTGGTGGTAGCTCGTACTACCAGCCTTGTAGTTGTAGGCAGCGATATATAGGTAGCCACCCCGGCCGGCATTGCCTTTATCAGCGAGCGAGGACGTACCTACCGTCCTTTGGACCGCGAAAGATATGGCCCCACGTTTACGATCCGTTGTCCTATACGTAACCGGATTCGGTGTGTCTCTCGGAGTCGGAGGTGATCTCAATCAATTTCAGCGTCACGGATAGATGAGATGATCCCCCACGATATATACACTACTAGTAGAATGTAGATAGATCTAAGCAGACAATGTACTAAAGATGAGCAGTAATTGTGATGGATCAGAGCAGAGGACTCATGCATGCATGATTATCACCCGCGCCATCGTTGTCAACCTCCGCTTATTAGCTTCATTTCAGGCGCCCTTGAGCGCGACGGAAGGGATGGGGCTCCGTTGGACGGAGCAGCCACGCCAAGAAGTGGCGAGCTGGCGTGATAGCTGCTAGAGCAAGCAGTGTACGTCTCGCTCTCAGAGCTACTGCTAGTGCTAAGCCCATGACCATGCTGCTCATCTGCTGTGGTAATCAATCAAGTGAGGATATAGCCACGACGAAATTGGACGTTAAGTCGCGGGCAGCGGCACCGGCACCGGCACCTGCTGTGCTCCCTTGTATAAATCCACCACGGCAGGATTGCTTTGCAACAACGGCGTCCCCGGCCGCCTGGAAATTTAATTAATCCGCAAAGACGATCTTGGCCCAGTGACGCTGCCTGGCCAGTGGCACTCTGACACGGCCGGGCTGGGCTTCACGTACTTGCCCGTGCAGTTGTCCTCATGCCATGGATTAAACACATCTCAAGTTGACTACTGCCATTGCTGCTGCATCTTAACAGCGGGAAGAGCGGAGTCCCTACAGGCAAGAGAAGAGAAGCTTCTTCGCTGCTTGTCGACTTGCGCCTGCGGCTGCGGCTGCTTGTTGTGGATATAGGTTAGGTAGCTGTGCTGCTGCCGTGCTGTGAATTGGTGTGCTGCTGGTCTAGGTCAGCTGATGCGCGAGCACGACGACGCCGTGGACGTGTGCCGCGCGCCTCATGCATAGCCACGCGTGACGCGCCCCCCATGGACCAGTGCATCCTGTTGGTCTCTTGCGACCTGCGTTGCGAGCCAATTTTGCAGCCTCATGAGTCAAGCGAGCGCTCTGCGGAAGAGCCGGCGGTTCAGTTATGGGTCGCTGTCTGTCGCGCCGGCCGGCTGGGTGCTGAGTTCTTCTTTCCTGTCCTGCTGCTTCTGTCTGCAGTGCACAGGATCTCGTACAGCGAGCGCAGGCATTTCCGGATCCGCCGTTTTTTTTACACGTTCGCTTTTTTTTTTTTTTTTAAATCGAGAGCCGCTTCAATGCAATGCTGGCGCTGACGGTTTTTTTTAATCTTGCGAAAGAAAGAAGAGTGCTCTTGGGTGCTCGTCCTAGCACTGGACACAAACACAACGGCCAGTTCAGTTGGGACTTGGGACAGTGGGACACCAAGGCATGGGCCGAAGGAGAGGAGAGGACCCGCACCGGAAACCCGAGTTAAAACCGCCGGCGAAATTTGGTCTGGGTGCGACCACCAGCACCGATGACTATGGTCGATGGGGCACAGCCGCACTGGGCAGTAGCGGTATTGACCATGGACGTGTCCGTGTTCCGCGGCCAGCAGGCCAGTGGCCATCAATCCAAATCCATCACGCATCATCAGTCGTAGGAGCCATAATTTGATCCATCACCACCGTCGTCCCCATAATTTGAGCCATCAACATAGCCATAGGCGCGGGGTCACCGCAGAGCGAGATCGCGGAACGGAGAGAGACAACCGCACGAGGCTAGTCTAGTGATTAGTGGTCTGCTGTACCGCGCTACAGCTGAGCGCTGCACTTTCTCGCCACTCGCCGGTGCCACTGCGTTCTCCGCGGGGTCAAACGGGGCCCTCGACGGAGGACGTGGACTGTGGAGCGCTGTGTTGCACGACCAGGACGGCTTTCTACTCCGTCCCAAAATAACTGTCGTTTTTTTGTTTTCGTGCCGCAAGTTTGACTCGATTTATAGAAAATACGTGTAATATTTATATTTCCGAATAATTTTGTTAAAAAACTAGATTTAAAGATCTTTCCGATGATACTAATCAATAATATTTATTATTTATAAAAATTGCCGGTATTTGTTTTTCGGAAGTCGAAAAGTCGACAGTTATTTTTGGGACGGAGGGAGTAGGTGGGTAATGTGTTTGGTTTTAGACTTTTGTTGGGCAAAGTTTCAAATGGTTCAGGTTTTTAGCCACACAGTGCACATATATTGGTCCGTTTGTTTATATGGTCAAATGTAGCTCCATCCTCTTCAGAGCAAGTATAATAAGATTGACCGGTAGGCTGTAAGGTTGTCCATATTATAAAAATATGAATTGGAGAAGAGAAAAAGGCGAAGCGAACTGCCCAGCTACTGCTGGACTGAGACGCATGCTACGAGGCAAAAACCGTCTGCTTCCGGTCAAGACTTGTTTGTTTTGTTCGCATTTCTCCTCTCTCTGGATCCTCTGTGGTGCGTGAGCGTGTATTTATGTGGTTTGTGCAGATGACCATATAGATATAGCATACAAGAGATCTCAAAAAGGTGTGCACATCTAAATATTAAATATCTTCTCTACAACCTACTTTATAGCATGTCCACTATATGAGTATTTATGATGAAGGCTTGACATGGTAGTGTATGCAGCCAACTTACAACCTCCTGCTGGCGTTCTTATTAGCCTTGCTCTCACAGTACCTAAGGGCATCCGTGATGGTGTCATCCAAGTCGCTAGCGTACTAGGAGAGAATAATAAAAAAAGCTCGTGTGAGACTACAGTTCTCGAGAAATGTGCGAGACTACTGCTTCGTGTATCGCTAGCTAGTTGTCATTTAGGGATCCCCTAAACGTATATAGCCTATTTGGTTACCTGTTTCTCTGCGTCCTTGGCTCATCAGATGCAGGGGCATAGCGATTGATTGCCTGCACGAGCACCGAGCCAGGCTTCCCACGTGCAAATATTGCCGCTCAGTCTGGTACATAAAAAACGAATGTGGCAGAACCTTCTAAATTATATGGCCCACAAGCACCTGACATTGTCCTTAAGACCTCTGTCAGCCGTACTTGAGCACCACATAACCTAGAATGTTCTGTCGGGTGAATTCCCCGATAAACCAAAATTCCTCCGGGATCGATACTTACGAGAGATATCACAAAGTATTACAACAGTTTTCATACAAAATACCAGAGTAGCGGAAGACTTACAATAACTTAATTTACAAAACTTTTATTAAACTTATACAAACCAGAGTAGCATTATTACAAAACAGCGGAAGCATCATTACGTAACTTTATTACAATCAAACAACAAAAGTGCCCTGCCCACGGGCCACACAATCTATTCCTTGTCAGATACTTCTTCAACGACCGTCATGCAGCAAGGGCCGTAACACACTTGCTCACGCGGTTCACCAGCAACAGGGGTTAAACAAACCCTGAGTACAAAAGTACTCCGCAAGACTTACCCGACCAAAAATTGGGGAGAAGACTCAGAAATGCTGGCTAATAGGAATCAAGGTAAGGCTTTAGCAAGATCAAATGACACCTTTGCAAAAAGAGACTAAGCCAGTCCTTACTTTACTACATCAATCACTTGTCAATCATGTAACGGATTCAAAACTTTCCATCATCAACTTCCATCATTACTACGATGCCGGGATTCGGATCAAGTCTCCCATATCGTGGAGCACCGACGATTCGAATCGCTTTATATACCCAGCTGGGGCTTCCTAGCCACACGATGTATGCAGGACCGAACATCTCATATACATCAACTCATGCTTGCATTTCTCCAGACCAGAGCGGGTCCTAGCCCACGAGTACAAGTACACACCATCTCCCTACGCCGTCGGTCACAACCGTCGGCGAGGGTGCACTCGTAGTATGGGTACACGCTACTTCCCGCCCCGGTTGTCCGTTCTCGCCGTGGATAGTACAAGGGGAGCTTACCGCCATTAGCATGCGACTAGTACTATCCAATAACCTCATGATCCTAGGGCCAAACAACGGACGGTCCTTAACCGACTCACAAGTGGACGACACTACATCAGGGCACTAGCCCCTCCTGGTGCAAGTCACTCCACCCGGTCTTCATTTACTCATCATCATGCTCTTGTTGCGTACCCTTGACCCGATCAAAGTGAAGGGATACCAACAAGTAACATCAGGTTTTCATAATTGCCCTCATCGGAGATTTTGTTATCACATCTTTAAAAACATTTCGTAAAGCCTTTGCTATTTGCAGGGCTAAGCATACACTAGCATTTTTAAAATCAAAACAGGTATCCAGGGTATATATCAAGGTACGGCAAATGCATCAAATTAGGATACCACACAACTCCTGTTACCTAATGCATCTCATCATCAACATACAATATAAAAGATTTTCGAAATACAAGGAAGGGTCTGAATGCATCCGGGGCTTGCCTTGGGGCTCGACGAAGTTAGGAGTAGTTACCCACTCACCGAGATTAGTCCCAACCTTCTCAGGATGATCACCTTTTTCAGATACTGGAGTTGGATTAACTCCCTCCGCAGACGGCACAGCTACACGAGTGGAATGCATGATTATGATGCAATAGATAAAAGAGCATGCGATAATGATGCGACGATTGTTAACCTATCTTGAGTACAACTTTCCTTCACGGTATAGTTGCACTAAGAAGGTATAGCTAGCGTCGACGACGACGGACTAACGATACGCAATCAACATAAAATGCCGAAGGTCATTAGGGTTAATGACCTAGGGTCATTACTCAATCCCAAAATCAGACAACTCTAATAGTGATTAAGGGTAATTACTAATTTATTAACCATTTTTACAGTCGTTGAAAGCCACTAATTAACTTACTAATTGGAGATTAATTAAACCTTAATTAATCAAAGGATTAATTATTTAAACATTAATTAATCAAGGTATTAATTAAGCATAATACAAAAATTAATCAAAACATAACCAAACTTTACAATTAAGATCATTATCATCTAAATAGCACACAAAATAAATTTCATGATTTTTGGAGTTATATTTTATTTATTAAAAATCATGGAAGTTGCATTTATCAATTTAAAGAGCAATTTTATTTATAAACAAAAATTACAGGAAAACTGAAGTTAACATTTTTCATGTGTAGAGCATCACTCAAGGAATACAGAGCATATTTTTACACATTATTAACTTCCCAAAATAAAATTATAACAAAATTGTGAAAACTCAACATTTAAAATCATAAAAGAAAAAGAGAAACACTTCCTCCTCCTTCGCGGGCCACTGTGCGGCCCGAACGGCCTAATCCGGCCCAGCTTAGGCGCGCGGCCCGCTCACCCCCCGCGCGCGCAGCTTCTCCCTCTCCCCTCTCACTGACATGCGGGGCCAACGGGTCAGCCTCTCTCCTTCCCTTTCTTCTTTCTCCGGCTCACCGGAGGACACGACGGCGGCGGACGGCAGCGGCTCGTCGACGACGACTCTCCGACTAAATCGATCACAGAAATGGACTCCCCACTCCAAGGCGAACTCATCAAGCTATTATACGGCTACTACTCATCACCGGAGCACCCATACCGGCGGTTGCAGCGGCTCGGCACCTAGCTGGGGCGGCGGCGCAACGCCGGCTTGCCGGGGCAGGGTATAATCGACAGAGAAAACGATCAAGGAAGCTTCACAGGGACTCACCGACACTTGTTACTTCAGCGGAAAGAGATGGAGGCGGAGCAGAGGGGCTTAATCGGGAGGATCGGCTTCTGGCCGGGCCGCGCAGTTGGGGGAAGAAAGAGCGGGGAAGGCAACTCCGCTAAAACGGTGTGGAGCGGAAAAAGGTTCGGGGGGTGCGCTAAAGGCTTGCGGAGCTTCTACCAAGAGCGGGGGGGTGCGGCGGTGTAGTGAGGCCGTGAATTTCACCGGCGGAGGAGATGGCCGAGCTCGACGACGGTGATGCAAAGGAGAGAAAAAAGAACTTGGCGACGACGGCGGCTTTGGCTTTTATAGGGAAGCCCGACCACTAGGGACGCGAAAGCAGCGCAGCGCCGACGCGAAGGTGCAGCGGGGAGAGGTGGCACGGCGAAGCGTCGAGGCGGCCACGGCGGCCGGCGAGCCCATGCCGAGCTCTGTTGAATAATTTTTGAAATTGAGTTTAAAATAAAAGTTGTTCCATTTTTCAAGATCTACAACTTTCATTTAGAAAGTTTTTCCTGAAATTGAATAATTTTTGAAATTGAGTTTAAAATGCAAAAGGGGACTATTCCCAATTTGGAGAACTTTTGAAATTAGTTCAAATTTTATTCAAAAACTTGAAAAACTTTATATACCAAAGTTGTAGAGCTCAAAGAGATGCACAAACTTTATTTTTGAAGTTTTCCCAAATTTTGAATATTTTGAAATGAAATTGCAAAGGGGGCAAAAAAACACTTGAAATTTAGGGTTTTTGAAAAGGAATTTCAAATTGGACTTTTGGGCAATTAATTAATGATGTTGTGGCACTTTTCAAACCCAACCAATAGTACACTTTCAAAGTACAAACTTTATACTTTGAAATAGTACCAAAGTTTGGTAGGCTTTATTTAGAAAATTAATTATGGTTAGCTCATCAAATTTGAAAATGAAATTCAATTTCCCACACTTAGCCATCAAGCTAGGGTTTGGGATTTTGAATTCAAATTCAATTTGATTCTTCCTTGCACCTCATTTGACTTGTAAAACATGTTTGGGGTGTGAGTCAGGGTTAGCCAAACACTTGCAAACATCAAGGTTGATTTTAGTTGATTGCTTTTATAAATCAATTTAAACATGGAGATAAAGTTTAAATGGTATATGTATGCACATACGATATAAAGGGGCGCAAACAACCCTAGAATTGTAAACTCCTTTTATTCATTTGCATTAATGTTCTCTAATTATGAATGCTCATGCAATGATGATGATGACATGACAGGTTTAGGCTAACGTAACACCGGGGGTGTTACAACGAATTTGGTTTTGGTTTCTTGGGTGCCTAGCTCCAGCAGACACGAGCGCAGACAACCGCATGAGTGGCTAGATCGAGAGATGAGGATGCAGCAACAGGCCAAAGAATGAGTAACCAAATAGTTGTTCTTGTGATCCAGGTGCTATGGAGGATGACAACCAAACACTAGTGGGTTGCATATCCAAAGCTTGGTCAGCGCCAGCGTGGCTAGCTACCAGATGCAATGTAGTTTATCTAGAGAAGAGAATCAACCTAGCTAATAAATATATGGTCTACTCGGCTATAGGTTTTGCAGCGCTGCCGTTGTAGCTGTCATGTAGAGAGTAGACAACTAGCAAATGGTGTTGCATAAGAAAAAGTAGATCCTACATCATGTAAGGATGGAAATAGGAGATTGGTTTTAGTAGTCTAAAGGGGAAAAAAGTACATTACCTATACTAGAGAATTGCTAAGGTCTATTTAGAAGAACTCCATTTCCAATCAAAATAACACTAGTTATAACTTCCCTTATTGAAACAACCTTTTCTGGCTTCAAATTCATTGATTAGAGAAAAATGTTTGGTAGAAAAACTTCTTCTAGGTTTGAAAAAAAATATGAAATGTCTATAATACCTCTTTTTCTTTCTTTTTTTTTCTCTCCACCTTATCCTCTATCATGATTGAAACAAAGTGCACACCTCCTCTGCTCTTCTTCAGTTTCCTCTTACCACGCCTACAACATCGTTGGCTTGCCTCTCCCCTCCTTTGGGCCAGGCCATGTCGTTGTCTCCTAACCGATGTCATGCCACCGAGACATGTTGCTCGCTTCATCGTCTCCTAGACCGATGCCACGCTGCACACGTCACGTCTTGGTCTCCTCGGTCTGAACCACGTAGTTGTTGGCTCTCCTCTCTCCTCCTGATCCGAGTTCTCATGGCCCCACATCAGTCTTCCTCACACCACGGTAAATCAAACATTAGCCGAGCATTGGGCCCACAAGATCAAGAGGGAGTAAGACTATGTTGTTTTTTTGCTCCTCCTATCTTTTCTCGGTCCTCTCAATCTGATTTGTGGAGCTTCTTCATGAAGCAAGAGTGACCGGAGGTGTTTGGTCAGTGCTCACATAGACACTTGCAAGGCGCTACCAAATATGCCCTTATACATATATTTATATGTTGTGGGGGAAAGGTAATAGTTGCTCTAAGGCAGCCAAAATACCTTTTTTTTTGGCTATTTTAATTAGTTTTGGCCATATTTGTCGCCAAAATTGGCTTAGCACACTCCTTGTTTGTCCATTTTAGAGTATCTCTAAATTTCTTTTAGAATTATATGGTAAATCAATAATTATAGAGAGGTGAACAAAACAAATGGAGTATTTGGATTTTATCTTTCTATAATCATTTTCGATAATTAGCTTCTTAAAACATGAAAACAAGGTAGGAGGAGCAAAAATCACGACAAAAGAGGTAATCACGAGAAAACCAAAAGCACTATGTAAGAGTATCTCCAAGAGCTATTTTAAAACTTATTCTAAGTTATCATTTAGAGAACCATTTAAGTAAAATTTATTTTCTTATCTTATCAACCTCCAAACAGGTTCTTTATATCTCGTGCATATTTTAGAAAGGCAACCCGTTCTTCATCTTTAATTAGCGAGGAATTCGAACAAGATGATTTACTGATCTAATTATAAAAGTTGTTAGAGGATAATAATTTTTATTAAAAGTCTTTTTCCCATCAATAAAAAAATATAAAGGGACTCAGTTGCTAATGCAATGGAGCTAACAGCGGTAAGATTTTCTGTTGTAAAAAAAATAGGGGTAAGATTTTCATAACATTTGAATTGGTGGTATCCTTCGCTAGCCGTTCATCTTCATCAGTTCTTGACCCCCCTAGGGCAGCGTTCAAGCGGAGCAGGAGCAGTGGTGCCTGGTGCGGCAGGCTACCGGCAGATCTGGCAATCGCCGGGGCGCGACGCTACCAGTGAATTCCTCTGAGTGCTAACCCGGCCGGCGGCTCTTGGTCGCCGCGCCGCCGCATTCTGCTGCGCGGTCGACCAGCCGTCGGTTGACCGGCGGAGGCCGGAGCCCGGGGCGGGGGTGAAGTATCACGAGGGCAGGGCGGTCCGTTGCTCCGGTGAGCCGAATGATTCCAACTCAATTTTATCTTGCGTACTCCGTATCTACCTGTTTTCATATCAGATTCATCCTCACCTTTTGAAATGCTTCAAATTTTTAAGGCGTAGTACATTTTGGCATCGTCCTGTTATTTTAGCTTCTAGTATAGTTGTTGTTACAATGCCCGGGATAAAAAATCAGCGGATCGTAGGGATAAGTGGATAACTGGTGATTTTAACCGTCTGATTTACTGCTAGCTATCAATTTTTGGATGCCGTTGTTTTTCTATGTTAACATTGTATTACTATTGCCCTCATTCCTAAAATTATTTCTGTCCACTACTATGAACCAGGAACCCTCCACCCTGGCTGCTGGCTGGACGCCATGGAAGGGACGGCTGCGCTCTCACCACATGACCCTCAAAGTTTTCCCGTTCAGAGGCTCCCCTTGCAGACCAATAACCTGGGGGAGGAAGAGGATCTCCAAACATTGAAGAAGCAGGCTCCCCCAAGAAGGCAGTGAGAGGTTCTCACGCTAGAGCTATTAAGGCAATTGCTGTGACTCAATGGAAGAGATTCTGAGCATCCAATCGTGATAGACAATGAAGTCAACGAGGTAGGAGCTGCTCTTGCTTGACTTCTATTTTTCCTATCAATTCCATGTATTTCATTCTTCAATGTTATCATGTTTGTTACTTAGAAAGCTTGATTCAGTTCAAACTTGATTTATAGCTTATGAGAAGTAGCGTTATAATTTGCACTCCCTCTTGTAGGAATATAATGTCAGCTGATCAATCAGCAATTATGGTTCTCTGCAGATTCCCACAATTTCATGTAGAAGATAAGAGTTTGGGCAAGCTGCTGTGGCCACCAAATTGCCTGGAGACCCCTCCTGACAGAAAGACTAAAAGTGTTCATTTGAAAGAAAAAAAATCAAGAGTCTGAAAAGTGGTAGTAGGAGAAATGCTGGATTGGAGCCTTTGGCAAGGATGAAAAGGCAGAATGAGCCCCAGTTACTTCGTCAAGATCCCCAGGGCATCACCCCCCAGGAAAAATATTGCAGATGTATCTAACAAAAAGAGTGAGAAGCAAGAACTAATGCCCACTAATTGTCAAGTGTTGACAGGAAAGAGAAAGAGAGGCACAGAAAAGTGGTTGTCATTGAAGAAGCAAAGTTGCCAAGAGCCAAACCCATTGCCTACATATTGCCAAGAAATTGTACCTTGCAATGAACCCAGAAAATCTAAAGGTGGTGATGACGAATTGGCAAACATTGATGAAAACATCAGCAAACCAAGTGGGACTGAAAGAGAAGGAATGGAAAAAATTTTTTGTAGTTCTGATGATTGGACAAAAGAGCAGGACATGGCATTGTGGAAAGCTTACTTCACTGCTCGACCATCCCCACATTTCTGGAAGAGAGTTTCAAAAATGGTATCCAGTCTTTGCATCAATTGCTTTAGTGGTTCTTTCATTTCTTGTAAGTTGCTAGAGCTGGACCAAAGAAACATTTATTATATATTATTACATGAAAAAGGATGAGAATACTGAAGTATAGTGGCCAAAAATGTTTTTGCATTTTTCAGAAATGGATCCCAGTGCACATGGTTGTCCACATGTTATTTTGTTTGATCAATCCTTTTTTACTATCAAAGTTTTATAGTTATATCTATGATATGGGTGTTATATGAAGATTCTTAGCTGACCTTGAGGATTTGGGAAGATAATTTTCCTTAAGGAAAATTGCAATATGCATGAGTCTGCATAGGTATGGCCCTTGATATACTTAACAGCTTTGTGCTGACGAGTTTGGTTCCTTTCTTCTGGCATATACAAAGATTCTAATGCACCATTTTAGTGGAAACAATATCCTCATACATCATTAAGTTTCAATATCAGTTCATCCTTTTGTTTTAGTAGTCCACAGATTCACTAGTTCTATTGAGAAAAGGTTATGTGGTATGATTAGACAGATTCAAATAATAAAACATATAAAAAAGATGTATATCTTGGTGCTCAAATCAACAAAATTACCATTGAACTTTAAAGATTTAACTGCACAAATCTTAAAACTTGGGTACTAATGGGCTTGATCCCACAATCAAAATAACCTGAAGTTTCATAGTTCTAGTTGACTTTTCTTTTTTGTATCTCACTGGAAGATTTTAATGGTAGGTCCTGTTTCTTGTTTGGCATATTTCTTTTCCATGTGTGGAATTCTACCTTTGTCATTTATTAGTTCAGTGATTTTTGTCACAACTCTTTTCAGGTGCCAGGGAGATCTGCTAAAGACTGCTTCAACAGAATTCATGCTGACCTTACGATACCAACTCCAATAGCCTATGCCCGAGAACAAGTAAAACAACATTTTCTCCTATAGGAAATTTCACATTGTCTGATCCAAAACTTCCAGGTCTCTTGGAACCTAGATTTGCAAGGCAAAAGGACCGCTAAACATAAAGGTTTAGCAGCACACAAGACAGTGAGGCATTTGTTGCAGAAGCGTTGTGTCATTGACCAAGCTCAAGAGGGTGATCACTTCTCAGCTTTTGAAAGCTCACCAAGTGCCTTACAATTGATCTTTTTTTTTTTTGAAGATTCTCATGGGACTCCTGACAATTACACGAATTCAGGTTCTCTAGGCAAATGCAGTGGAATCTCTTCAGCACATAAGAAACCAATTTTCAAGGTTAAGAACTAAGCCATCTGAACTGAGCCCAGCATTTCTAAAGCCTATAGAGAATGGATCTTACATGAGAAGTACATTGATCAACTGTCACGTAGAGAAGGCACAAAAAGGCCTCACAAAAGGACTCCAGGCTCTAAAGCTGCTGATTCTGAGAAGAATGCTGGTAGTCTGAAGGCCAGTAAAAATGCTCTCATCTCAGAAGAAACTGACTTTATAAGCAGTTTTAAGAAGCTGCAAGCCTATTCCCATGCACATGTTGTGGAGAATAGTGAAGATGGTGAGATCAAATGAACATCAGTGATTATAGCCATGATGATAAAGAATAAGGTTCTTACAATGTTAATTCCCAGCAACCCTTAGCAATTATTTCTTTTTTTTGTTAACGGATGTTAGTCATCACTCATTAGTGCCTGGTGCTGCAATAAGGCTTGGCAGTTACCATTATGGGTCGTATGGAGGTGTATTCTGCCTAATATGCTGTCTCTTGTTCCTAGTGCCCTCAGAACTGTAAGTGAATTGAGAAAGTGTTTCCTTCATCATGCCTTATGATTGAAATGAAAATCGAACCTGTTTCTCTTGTGTTTGCATAAATCAAGAGGCTTCATTAAACATAGTTTGTTGAGTTTTTTTCCCCCTAAAACACACAAGAGAGCTGTGTATCATTTTGTTAATGGAGAAAAGAAAAAGTCTGTTCAATTCATAAGAAAGTTTCTACTAGGTCTGTGTTACATTAGTGCAATGTTTTTTTAAAATACTCACCATGTAAGATCCACAATACTTTAACTCTTTTTCAGTGACTGGCCAGGGTAACAGAGTGTCTCAGAAGTAGTCTCCAACACCGTTTGAACTTTATGCGTCATTTCCCATTCTGAGCTTACAATATGATGATGGCATGACACTGATGCATTGACATTGTTGGTGATTGATGCATGAGGAGCCATTCAACATTAATTCAGGAATCACTTATAGTTTGAGACAGTGAAATAACACTGCTTTGCTGTATTGGTATATGATATTCTGGCCAGTTGAAGTATTTATATTTAGCTGGTTAGTCTCTTAAAATAATGTTCCACACTTTAACTTGTGACTTGTAGTATATCTGGCAGATGATCTACTCTACCCTGTTCAATTTTGTTTCTTAGCTGTTTAGGATCCATTGAAGCAGCATTGTTTTGTGGTTCTTAACTTACAGATTGTGGTATGAACTCATAAGAATGAATCTAACTGAGGCTTTCACTTAGATGATTGGAAGTGGTGTGATCTTTTGACCAAGGTAGGAAGTAGCAGTTTCTAGTGCAGTCTATTGTGCATTTGCGTAGAAGTACTTTTACCTCATATCCTCAATCCTCAAAGCTTACTTTCTAAAAGTTGCCTCAGTATTTAATGTTTCACACAAAATGATTCTTCAGTATTATTAGGTCTGAAGTGTGAAATTTCCATTGGTTTTGTTTGCAAATTTGTGAGCACAAAATTGGCGGGAGCACTTGTTTTGTACAATTAAATATGGTTTGCATCTTATGAGATATTTATACTCTGAAGAACATGAACTTCTCACCTAACAGAGAGAAACGTACCAGGCGCAACATGGTTTTTTGCATTGTGAAAGGAATCAGTATACCCTTTCCTTTAATCAGATAAATCTGGTGTAGGCTGCTGTCAAAGTTCAATAATATTCCATGCGTAGGCTTCATTACTACTTCATTTACTGCCTCCACTGCAGTAATAATGTTACACAATTGATGCATTGTTTCCTTGAATCAGATTAATCCTGGGACTATTTTGTGTAGTTAGCTTCTGATAGAAGTTTTAACAACCAATCCTTTGGGATCTTATGCTGCCGATCAAAGATGAGGTATGGCAAAATAGGGCTTGAAAAATATAGGATCATAGTGTTTATTAGTTTTATATGCAAGATGATGGTCATGCGGTGGGTATCAGGTGGCATTCAGCTGGGACAAGATTGTTTTTTCTGTAATGAAGTAGATGTCAGAATGAGTGGGGTAGAAAAAGGTAAAACATAGCTTCTATGGTAATCTTCAGAAGTCAAGAATAGAATCAGTTGGCCATAAGCCTACGAACTGTAATGTTGGTGAAGAGCCTGCTCTATAACCGACATTTCTGGAATTCTTTTCAGGATGCTTGAAGACTAGAGCAAAATGGTTTCTCTGGCTGTTCCTCTGGCGATATAGTCCATTCTGTATTTTTATTTCAGCAGGTATTAGAAAAATTACTCCTTCATTTTTTTTACTTGAATTACTATTTTCTGCCACCAAAAGAGGGAGGTGGTCGTGTGGTGGTGTTGTCCCTTGGCTTGGCACGTCTGTTTGTAGTCTCGAGTGTGTGTTGTGTATTTGGGTGGGGCTTCCTTTAGCGTTTTTTTTATGTGCAGTTTGTATATTTTTCTTTTTTAATGAAATGACATGCAGCTGTCGCATGCTGTTCAAAAAGCAAAAAAAAAAAAAAAGTCGGTTCTACACTACGTTTTTCCCCGTGGAATTTGAAGATTGGCAAACTGCTAAGTCTGACACGAAATATAAGGCCTTTTCAGTTTTCACATGCAAAGCATCATGTACTGGCATTGTACTACACATTTTTATGTGAATATCACAAAGAGCTAGTAGTAGACACTTTTGTGGAGCCCAGAACGTACCTTGAAAGCTGGGTGATTGACATTGACTGTTAACTGTAGGTGTCATAGCATGTTCCCCTTTTCATATGCTTTTGCTTGCACGGTTGAAAACAAACTCATGTGTTCTCTGTGCACTTACATTGATAAAGATCGGTGCAGTGCCAATCAACAAGAATATTTTGGTTCAGGGTGGCTCTTGAACTTCGTTTTCTAAGAGCAAGGAGCTATATTTGAGTGCTTTTTGCTTGTACCTTAGTCCCTCCTTCCCAGAAAAAATGCAATTGTAGCTATAGTTCTTAGTCAATCCATCTTCAGCTTGTCCAATTTTTTACAAAAAAGTTACTAATATTTATGATATCAAGTAGTATCATTATATTTATCATGCAATATATTTTCATAGTATATCTATTTAGAATCATAATTGTTACTATTTCTATAAACTTAGTCAAACTTAAAATATTTTGACTTATTCTAGGTCTAGAACTGCATTCTTTTTGGGATGGAGGGAGTAAAAGTTAAGTGTTTTATAGCCTATTATTCTGTGAAGTATAATTGCCCATTTATGTTTATGTTTCATATTTAAAAAACTGGATTTCTATGGTTTGGGGTCCCCTGATTATTTCTGATATGTACTCTGCACCTTCAGTTACATAGCCTATTATTCTGTGAAGTATAATTGCCCATTTATGTTTATGTTTCATATTTAAAAAACTGGATTTCTATGGTTTGGGGTCCCTTGATTATTTCTGATATTTACTCTGTACCTTCAGTTATCTTGCAATGGTTCAGTACATAATGTGTTTTCTGTCAGTTTCACACAGCTATGATCTTGGATTTCAGACTTCCATTCGCCTGAGCTTGAGTTTTAAGTTGCAGTCGCTGTAGCTTTTCAAGTTCTATCTACAGTACCAGTAAACACCCCATGTTAGGTAAACAGCTGCAGCGGCCAGCGACTGCAGCGAACACCTATTTGATATGCGATGGGTATACATGGGAAGACTGCAGCGAACACCTATTTGATATGCGATGGGTATACATGGGAAACTCAAGATATGCGATGGGTTCAGTCTTCAGTTCAAGCTCATATCAATTTTTTGTTTGCTGGATTGCAGCTTTTCATGGATCAATCATACAACGGTCAAATTGGACAAGAATACAAGATTACTCATGGACATGGACTAGTCTATTATAGCATGATGGCACTGAAGCTGGGTTCGTTTTTGAGGAATGAAAAGGGAATTATTAAATGCTGTATTAGTTAATAAACAAACATTGGCTATATGTATAATCGGCCAGTTGCCGTAAACGAATTATATGCAGAACCCTTGAAGTGTTTGGTTTAGATTTGATCCTACTATACACTTCCATTTGTACGAACATAACTGTTCAGGATTCTGGGTAGGAGTTTCTTCATGGGCAGGACACGATGTTAGACAAACACAAGCTGGCTCAAGAGGCCGAAAGAGACTAACCTGTGCATACGTGAATAAGTTGGGTGTCAACCTGTCCACATGTTTACTCTGCATCACTTGTGCCCTATATGATTTGACTAAATACATGTGTTGCCTGATTCTCATACATATGTGTCAAATGATGGTTTTATTCTTTAAAATCCAGAATTGTTCATCTGAAAGATAGAACTGCAGGAAAAAGAGACACTTCGTTTCAAGCATATGCTCGATAGACTAATACGGTTGGCCTGAGAAGCGATAAAAGAAACATGAAGGCCTTTGTTCCAAGCATATGCTTGATTTGTTGTCTTTGGTCTAAAGGATGGAAATGAGAAGGAAAAAGAGACAAAGAGCATTGTTACAGGTATGCCATTCCTTCCCATACTTTCTAACCTTTAAATTTTCTAGTAATGCTGCACAAAGGCGTTTAGCCTGATCATGAGCATCTCTATCTCTGAAATCCTTCCTTCTTTTTTCAGGAGAGGCATCTCAAGTCCTCGCCATCTTGACTTGTCGCCTTGTCGGTAGTCTTGGACTCCGGGCCGAGTAAGTGAGCAGCTCTTGCAGCTCGGCCTGCTTGGGCATTGATGCTGCAACCCGTATTCCAGCTCACTGTGATTCCACGGTGGTTGAGCAGCAAAGAGCCAAAAGGTCGGTACTCACTACTCGGTACTACACTCCCAAGTGGCCAAGTCCCAACTGCTTTACCTTTATTCCTACTACTATTATATCTTATTTTATCGGCTTTGCTTGTTCTGAAAGTTTTGAGAGAGATCGTCAGAATGTTTATACAGCTGCCCACATTCCTACCAACTGCACGAAATGTGCTGTCCACGAGTGGATTCTGGATTTGTTTTTATTATCTGATTTCATGGACCACACCTGCTATTATTAGTTCGGAAAAGGCTAGAATGAGAACGGTACAGGTAAAAAAAAAAAAACACCGGAAAGTGCTGGCTAAACATGCCTTGATAAATGGTTGAATGGTAGCATTAGCCAATAAATAAATAAATCAAAATAATGCAGCAACATATGGTTTATTTGGGGTTTTTGCAGCAGATTGAAATGCTCCCTTCTAGGGAAGACTCAAAAGGGTGAATGGGTTGGAGTCTTGGAGATGATTCTGTTTGGTTATTGAGGTAACTGTTTGCTTCGAGGAGCCAAGATACGATGGAAGGCCTTGTCTATTTTTTTTAGATTACATCCAAATAAAACACAAATAAATAATCAGATAATTCATACGTTCCAGCTAAAGAACATGACTAGTCATTGAAGTAATCGTGAACCGGGAGATGATTTTGTCAACAATTGATGAGGTCAAACTATGTTTTCTCCAAAGGAGCCAATGGCCAAAATGTGTTTGGTTTACAGATATCTTGTCTATTTTTTTAGATTACATCGAAATAAAACACAAATAAATAATGAGATAATTCATTCGTTGAAGCTAAACAACATGACTAGGCATTGAAGTAATCGTGACCGCGAAACTACACATCTAAAGTCCAACAATAGGGAACCAAGACTCCAAACTAATTTAATGCATGTTCTCCAAAGACAACTCAATGGCCAAAACGAAGCTTTTTCTTCAGCATCATCCTCCCCAGAATGTTTCTTAGCAGCTGCAAGTTATCTGCCATCCAAATACAACCTAGTTTTCTTCTTCCTCCTCCCCTGCTTGAAGGGACCCTCCATTGCCAAGGATGAGACATCTTAGTTCAGCCAGGCTCTGAGCATATGACATGTTAGATAAACCCAAGTCCTCGCATGGGAGAAAAACTCTTCATAATGCGCTGTTTGGAGCACCCAGATGCTCGAGTGTCTGGTGTTACAGCCTTCTCAAGCCAGCTGTCAAGACGGCGTTGGTACCTTGCGCTGTTTGGAGCACCCAGATGCTCGAGTGTCTTCACGCCAGTGCCTGAGTGGTTCTTCATAATGCGATCAACTCTGTTGGTAAAATCTCTTATCATCTCATCGTCCTTTCCACCAGCAATTTTTTCATCCAAGCCCAGTGTTTGGTTACTGAAAGTAAGGTTTGGGAAGCTCCTCCAATAATCTAGAAAGGCACGGCACACGCAGGGCAGCAGCTCGCAATGGCATTAACGAATGTATGTGCTGCCAGATGTCCTCTGGAAGGTATGGCCATGAATGTATGCAATATGTACTGCTACCACCTTGTTGGCCGGGTGAGTTGCGGGCTTGAATTTTGCGGCGGCGCATTCGCCGGCGCCGATCCATGGACCTAATTATAAGCCGCCTGAGTAACAGCCCCATGGTGCGACGAGAAACCCACCTGATACGAAACAATAGCTTCGATTAACAATCTGGTTTGGGAGGCGCAAAACAATCTGGGGGACGATTGGACGATTGGATCTGTGGTCGAATTTTATCCGTTGCCTTTCCTCCCTATGTTCGGCTGCAAGCCTGCAATCCTACCCAAACTCCGGCAGAACGATCTGGGAAGTACAATCGGGACTTATGGGAAGTACTCGGCCACCTGAAAGATGATGGCCTCAGGCGAACCGATTGTATCAACTGTTCCAGTATAAAATCGTGGCCAAAAAACAATTGTTCCAGTATAAAATGGTCTTAAATAAAAAAAGTAACGAGCTATAGAGCTGTACATCTCATTAATCTTTACAATTTCATATAAATTATGTTTCTAAGCTCACGTGGAAAAAAAGAGATGTTTTTTCCAAATATACTACACAGAGAAGAAATACCTTTTTTTTTCAAATCATAGTGCTCATCTCCTATGAACACGCACATGTATATCCTATCTTTACGAGTACTCCTCAGCAAATGATTGTTGGACCCCGCCATTTAAAACTACAAGACTTAAAATTTTCCGAATATAGTGAGAGTAGTAGTATATTTCTGCAATTTTGATACGGGTAATAAATTTTATAAAAGTTGAATGAATTTTATCTCTATATCTACATCTCCGTATCTTTTCTTCTACATAAAAAGTTCTCCGTGTCCGCATCCGTGTACGAATGCTTAAGGTTTGGTAAAAAAAATGATGACCTTAGTGCAACACACGGCATGTATCTTATACAATGTTACTATTTTCTATATATATTCAGTTAAATTGTTCGATATTTTAAAATGTGAGAATTACATTTTTTTAGATGGAGAGAGAGATGAGAGCTTCAGCTTAGATATTTATGCTGAATTTGTAGTTTTTTTACTAAATCAAAGTGATTTAAATATTATATCCAATCTAAATTCGAAATAAAAAGAGTCAGTTAAATGCACTTGGTATGCTTAAGATCCATGGCTTCCCAGATTTAGAACTCTGCTATTTTTTACACATCATTTATACTCATATTTTCAAAGATGTTATAATATTTTTATGTAAAAATAGTCATCCTTATTTTTATTTGGGTTGATTCAAGGAACTTAAGGACTAGTAAATTAAATTATTCTGATCCTGACATCCTCTGTCTTTGGGTCAGTGGATGTGGATTGGCGAAGCCACACGTGCAGTTTTTTTAATTAACTAATACCCTAAGTATAGGAGTAATAACAATCCAACTCTTCATCAAATCATGTGCGTCCTTCTGAGATTAGGCTGATCTGACGAAGGCACAGGCCACTAGAATAGAATCAATTAGTTATTTTTGTTATATAGCCTGTGATGAAGAGAGAAAAAAAAGGGCAATGTTGTTTAGCCGTAGGGCACTCTTCGCCGTAGGCCTCTTCTGGCGCCTGTCCACTGGGCCCACCGGCGGCCGCAGCCCTCCGAGCCAACAATATTTGCTTATATAAAATCGAGATGTTTTTATAGTATTTTGATTTATCGATGTCCCCAGCAATGCCGCCAAATAAGCAAAAATACTATGTAAATATTGGAAATACTGGGCTTATAATTTGAAACAGCATTTTAACTCAAGCGAACAGGCTATCGATTCCCCAGCAATTCGCTGGCTGGGCCCGGTGCACCGTGCATTCCCAACAGTGCTGGCCGCTGTTGACCACCCGTGGACCCCTACACTACCCACCTGGCACTGGCAAGTGGCAACGCCCGTTGTAGAGTGTAGACGCGGTGTAGCTGGACTGAAGGCCTGCCGAGCATTTTTTGCATGTAGCCCCTCACAGGTGTTTGGATTCAGCATTACGGATCCTTTGGTACTTAAGAGGTCAACCTGCGTGTTCGGTCTGACCAAACTGAACTGATTGGTTTTTTGATGTTTTGGAAAGTTTGGTCATCTAAACACGGAGACCAATCAGTTAACTGTAGAACTTAGGACCATGCAAGTTCGATCTTACTAGTCATGACCATACTAATCGAACTAGATAAAATTGCTACTAAATATTATAATTTGGAGCAAATTTTAGTAATATTTTTCTATTTCAAAGCCAAAATAACAACACAATATATAGATTAGACAAAGTGGTAAGGTTGATGGTTGATATAAACATATTAGAATAAATTTTATATGATAATAATAGTCTAAAATATGCATTATGTCAATAAAATCTAAATGTTTGGTTGGTTCGATTACCTGATACAATAACCAAACTAACCGTAAAAAGTTCTGGTAGTATGGACTCGAAACCAAACTCGTGATCGAAAACTTTGATCTTAGTCTCAGTTAGTTTAGCTCGATCTTTGGTCTTCGGTCTCCGCTGGTGAGTGGTATCGGTGTCTCTTCTCGGGTATCTCTTGTTTTCTCTTTGGAAACTACTTAATTGTTAGTAAAAAAAGTCTTTTATGTTATCAATGGATTTGATTAATCATCACTCACGATTTGAACACTAGTATTGTGGATCATATACATGAGGAAACTAATAGGATGCCCCGCGCGTTGCTGCGGATATAAAATAGAAATGTAAGAAATTTATAATAGTCGAAACTATGAATTAATAGATACATATATGTGGATGTAGTAAGTTAATTGTGGAGGTTGTATCATTGACATACATAGTATAGATTATTTGAACTGGATATCACCCAAATCTTATCTACCCGAAACCCCACCCTTACTATAACTGAGGTTCATCCCCTCCCAAAATTTTAGGAGTTTTTGTTCATAAAATTATGCATGTTACGGAGAACCACATGTAATCTATGTGATATGCAGTTTTGTTAGGTTTTTCTTACAAACAGATTTTTTGCTTAGAAATAGTTTAAATTTTTTAAAAAAAATTATCGAAATATATTTATATGGGGTCTTATTTTGAAGAGTTTATTGCGAGGAACACGATGGTGCAATTGGATTTTAATTACGATACTTGATTTAGGTGGTAAGACTTTTTTCTATTTCAAAATGACATAGCTAGTGGGAGATAAATGAGTCTTAGTGGAGGTAACTCCTTTGATGATGTCAGCTGACATCACTTTTGAAGGCTCAACCAATCACAACCAAGAGAATTAGCTTACTGGGGTTTAGACTTATAGGAGTTATAGATGGGTGCCAGATGCACTTATAACAATTAGTCATTTTACACTTCCATATTTCTACACATTTTTCCTATGAAATTGAATTTATTCCTCTACGCGCAAATCATATAAAATTCCTCGTTCCGGGTAGACATTCAATGTGAGATCATTTCTTTAAACTATTTCGTACAGAGGTTTAGCTCTCCTAGTGATAGTGCAACACTATGCCCATTTATAGTGAATAGTGCATATGAATGTTTATTTATCATTCAAGTAATAACATACGGCCTTTTTCCCGCAAAAACAAAGATCCATATTACTATTAAGATTTAATTTAATCTTCTATAAGGAGCGTTTCCTTCCTAAAAAGGGTAGTAACCGTTTTCATACATGCGCATTCATTAATTCTATAAAAGCCAAGGTGTCATGTGCAATAATAACACTGAGCCTGGCGCCCCCTCTTGTTCGGCTCCGGCCGCCGTTGCCAGGTTGTATCTCGTAATATCTTACTCATTTTCTGCCGTTCAAAAAGAAAAGCCTTTCATTTTACACCTCACCGGCACCTCCCCGTCCCCTCGCACGCACAAAGGCGACGCAAGCAGCGCTTGCTTTCCTCTCCCTGCCCTGCTGTGCTCGGCCTCGCCGCTTCCTCCTCTACCCTGCCTGCCTCAACGATTCCTCCGCTTTTCCTTTTTCAAAATCGCCCTTTTCTCGTGCGCGTGTCGACTCCTTCCTGGCTGCTCGCCGCCGGGGTCTGGGCTGCGGGGACGCTGCCTCGGATGAGGCCGCGCTGACCGGAGCCGGACCACCCGCCCACCCATGGCGCGCCCGCAGCGAGTGTACGAGGCTTGGAAAGGGAACAATGTAAAGATCCTGCCCTCTCTTTCCTCTGCTCCTCTAGCTTCATCTTGGTAGTTCTTGAACCGGGAATCTGGGCTGCACTGTTCGCTTCTTTCATGGGGAATTCCGCTTCTTGCTCTGTATGGGATCGTTTTGGTAGAGGTTGGTTCGCGTCTGTACTTATGCCAGCCTGCGGTTTACTACTTTACTGTTCTTGGCGATTCCAGGCGGGCACGAACAGGACCAGTAGGTTGCGTGGGTGGGATCGTGATTCATGTCGTCTGCCGTGTGCTGTGTCCCTGTTTGTGTGGAACTGTCAATGCGCGGCCCTACGGCATTCTGACGGAGTTCGTTCGCTGTCTGCAGAAATTCTTCTTTGGTGGGAGGCTCATATTCGGACCTGACGCCAAGTCTCTGATCCTGTCTGTTTCGCTCATTGTGGTCCCGGTATTGTTCTTCTGCGGATTTGTTGCTCGGCATCTTCGCCACCATTTCCCGGCTTACAATGCAGGATACGCGATTCCTGCGGTGGCTGTGGTGTTTATGATTTATGTGAGTTCTGTCTGCTGATTCCTGCTGGTTCTGATCAGTAACCATTTGCGATATGCGCTTGGCTGAGCACGGATCATTGTTTTTCTTCTGTTTAGGTGCTAGTCCTGCTCTTGATTACATCAGCGCAGGATCCTGGGATCGTTCCCCGTGCGGCCCATCCGCCAGAGGAGTTTTCTTATGGGAACGCGCTGTCTGGGGGCACGCCTGGGAGGCTGCAATTTCCCCGTGTAAAGGAAGTAATGGTTAATGGGATGCCTGTGAAAATAAAGTATTGTGACACCTGCATGATTTATCGGCCTCCTCGATGCTCACACTGTTCGATATGCAACAATTGTGTTGAGCGCTTTGACCATCATTGCCCCTGGGTTGGACAATGCATTGGACAGGTAAATACCCTTATTCCTCTAATGTAATCTATCGTGATTTTCTCTACTGTAATCTAGCGTGATTATTATGATTTGTTTCTTTAGCAAACATCAAGAACCCATGAACATGTTGATTTCATATGTCTGTCGAAAAAGCCTGTACCTTCCATATGAGCATGTCTTGATTCCTGGAATGTCTACGCACCAAGAGAACACACACAAACTTCATTGTTCCTCTGATTACTGCATATGAATGCATTTGCTTGGTTTTGCACTTTTGCAATGTGCTATGATGCTAGTCAGCCTACTTTTAGTTAAGGTATTTCAAGTACTCTAGAACACACGCAAAAAAAGGGTATCGAGCGAATTGAATCTGAATCAAATGGTTCAATGTTGTGCAAGCATTATATGAGTTTTCCTGTATGGGATTTATCTGTTGTTGGATTGTGTCAGACCTATAATTTCAAGACTTCTTAACCAGTGTTTTCCTAAATAGTAAACGGTACACAGTCGGCAAGGTCTCATGTAGTGTTTGTACTGTGTACACGGTTTTACACGGATTACACATCTTTGTACTATATTTATAAAATTGACTATAATGACACGTATATAATCATTAGATTGATATAAGCAGAAGACATCCTAAAAAACAGCATAGCACAAATTACTAATTATTAGCATAACATTGGGCACAATAACATTCATGTAAAGTAGAGAACAGAGCCATTGCGATAGAACAAGGTCATTGGAAGTTTGCAAGCAGACAACCACATAACAGAATCATTTTTTAATTTGCTAAATAACAATCTAAAATTATGTCAAACCTTAGTAGCAAATTAAATATGCAGTTGCAACCACAGACATTTACAATCCATCGATTTCTGAGATTCTAAACAGGGACACGAAAAATAGGCCTCATTTGTCAGTCTGCACTAGCAGACAAAGCAATTCGAAATATCTATCTTTGTTCTTTACTAGGGCACACATTCTTTATTTCTGGAGAACAAAGCACACATTGATTTCTAGAAAGGATAATGGAGTATCAGTAATATAGAGAAGAGAATGTAGCATTGCTGCATTAGTACTAGTCTGCACATGCTGGAGCATATATCAATTGATTTCTAGAGAGGAGAATGGAGTGCTAGTACTAGTACACAGTACGCACATGCTGGAGCATATATCAGAGAGAGTACCTGGAGCACTGAACTTGTTTGTGCCGGAGATGTAGATGAGCTCAACCTGAAGCAGACAGTAGAGACGGAGGTGAACAGGTGGTTGGAGAATACTATGGCTTCATGGCAGAGAGGCCCTGACCAAGAAACCACGGTGGCCAAAGACTGGAGAGTGAAGGGGGGGCAACGATTGATGGAGAATGGGGGTGGAGGAAGACTTGGAATGCAGCGACAGCGACAACAGCAGCAGTGGCAACGGACAGTGTATATTCAGTATGATTTCAAAATTGGGGTTCAATTACCATGGGCCGATGCACGCGAGACAAGGGCCCAAATTTTCACTCTCCCACTGAAAAGCTGCCATTGCCTGAACTTTTCCAGCTGCCATTGCCTGAACATCCTGCTACTCGCTTAAATCACCGCGGAAAAGAGTTACCACCGAACCGTGCCGACCGTGAAGGCCATGTACGACCGTTTTTGACTGTTTACACGGGCTCACTGTGTAACTTACCATTTGTGGCCTAAACTGAACGCTGGGCTGCCGAGTAACGTTTACACGCCAAGTAATCGTCTACACAACCATGTAGGCAAACACTGTTCTTAACTAAGGTTATATGCATACCAATAAGCTGCTCTCTTTTTTTAATCCTATTGATGCATAGTGTGTTCCTTTGAAATTTATGGTCAGTTCTAAAAATATGGTCTAACGCTTCCAATCATCTAGTATATTTATGTCTTCCATCTTTGGATTTGGGATTTGGGTAATAGTGATGAAATCATGTGATGTGGTGCTCTCTGATGTCTCCTTTTGAACTCAGCTGTAGCATAGAAATAGATGGGTTAAGAAAAAAAACAGTCGTGTCATAGCAACATTTTTAATACACTTGGCACCATTTTGACATGGTTAACACGTTCGCGGTGTTACCTACTTAGTATCCAAACACGTAACTGTTGTATTTACTTGACATAAATGTGACAGTGACACACAATCTTTTTAAGCCTAAAGAACCTTTGGTAGACATGTGACATGCTTCTTTACTTATTGATGTATGCTAGGTCGACATGTAACATATTTCTGTACTTATTATTGTACTCTCAACATGGGTGCATGATTATGTTTCTATTAGGTGGCTCAAATATGCATAACTGGCAGTAAATCTTAGGAACCACGCATTGTATTAGTGCTCCATGACAGTTTGTATAAGTTATGCACTTGCAAAAGAACTGTGAAATTTTGTAATCCAACTAAAATCTCCTCCATGACACAAGATCAGCTACTTGAAATATTTAGTTCTAAGTGAGAGGTGATTAGAACTTCCATGTTGAAAGGATGATTTTTTACGATCTCTAGGAAATTTTGCTTCAGTTTCTCTTTTGTTGCTTTCTTTTAACCTGATCTTTATTGGCTCACTTCTACATTGTGCAGCGCAATTACCGGTACTTTTTCATGTTTGTTTCTTCCTCGACTCTTCTCTGCATTTATGTATTTGCAATGTCAGCCTTGTACGTCAAGTTTCTCATGGATGAGGGTTATCCAACAGTATGGAAGGCTTTCAAACACTCTCCCGCTTCTTTGGGCCTTTTGATATATTGTTTCATTGCTCTCTGGTTTGTTGGCGGACTCACTGGATTTCATCTGTACCTCATTAGTACCAATCAGGTTAGTTTCTTGATATAAGATTGATTAATTAATTTGTTTTTTCTTGACCAAGAAGTTGTTTTCATTCGTGGATGCTAGTTCTTTTAAAATATGTACATGAAAAATCAAATGGTAGCCAGAAGTGTTGGTACATGCTCGTGATAATTGATGTCCACTAGTTTAATTGCATCTATTATTTTTGTGTTAGTTCCATGTAAAAATTTAAAATATAAAAGATCTCTATAGTTTATGATTTTTTTTAACGTAAAGTTTTATGAATTTATGTAGTAACATATAACTGTAGGGATACTTGTTATTTTGGTTGACCATTTGCTGTTTATCAACTTAAATACAAAGTATGCTTCAAAAATCAGAAGGACATGTTCTTATATATTCTGTCATGTGATGGGATTTTAGGTTATGAGTCTATATCTATATCTCTATCTGTATCTATAGGGTATACTTGCTATGTGTCCAACCTTGATGCTAGCTTTATAATGAATGAAGCAATTCTGCAATTTCTGTTCTGATGATTTGATTTTGCAGACCACATACGAGAATTTTCGATACAGATCAGACAGCAGGCCTAATATCTATAGTCAAGGATGTCTGAATAATTTTCTAGAAGTCTTTTGTAGCAAGACAAAACCCTCTAAACACAAGTTTCGGGCCTATGTACAAGAGGAAGTGCGACCTCCAACAGTTAGCTTTGGTAGGGAGGTTGAAGAGGAACCAGTTGGTGGTCCTCGGTCGAAAGTTGAGGATGATCTTGAAATTGGTGGCGATCTTTTGAAGATCTCTCAGCGGCGTAATTATGAGGATGTTGATGTAGAAATGGGAGGTCCTCACAGGCACAGCAGCGAGATGGAAGGCATTGCCCATGCCAAACTTGTGGCATGTTCAGAATCCCAGATTCCTGCAGTTGGGAGTGACATAAGAGTACGGCACTCAAGCTGGGATCGGCGAAGTGGGAACTGGGACATGTCATCAGATGTACTTACAAGAAGCGCATCAGATGTAATTGAACGTAGCGTGTTTCCCACGGAGGCTGCACATCCATCTCTAGCGGAGACTAAGTAGTGAATTGTTTGAGCAGTTTGGATTGCAAGGCCATCTAACTCATGGTGGCACACCCAGACAGCAAGGAAGAAAACGCCTGTCATGCATTTTGACTTTGACTGCCTTGATTGGGTTTTCTTTCCGACCCTTGTCAATTACTCAATTGTCATGTATGAACAGTTATTTAGTCAAAGAATTAGCCCCATTGTTGTGCCATATTCGTGTGTTTGTGTCAGTCTCATCTGACGTTGTGTTGCGTATGGCCGTGTCTGTAAATTGCAAATGCAGGATTCTCATCCAACTGTAATTCCTCTTCGGCTATTTCTTTGAGAATGCGTAATGTGCATGCATCTTGCAGGCTCACAGGCTTCTAAGGAGCACGGGTGCCGGATTTTATGTCCAGTTATTAGGTCTCCTAAAGACCTAAAACCGCGTGATCTGATGCCACTGAGTTGAATTCCTGGACCATCATTCAAGCAAGCAGTCCAAAGCATCCAACAAGCTGCCCATCCTCTCTTTGTTTGCAATTGCAACATGAAGAAGAATTCTTTGTTTGCTTCTAGAATTGACTCTTGGAACGTTGATGTCTACTTTGTTTCTAGTGGGAACCCATCCTGATTCCTCGGGAGTATCTTCTGCTGGTCTTCTGGATTCTGACTACTGCGGAGGACTTAGTGGAGGACTGGAGCATGAAGCCTGCTGTGCTGATGGTGACAAACCAGAAGAAGACCTCAGCAGTCCATGCCTCCGACCAGGGCATTGAGGCCAGTAGTTAAGGAATTAAATGATCCATGGCTCTTGCAATGGTTGTTTTCATTGAATTCTAGAATGCTGGGAAGCTTGTCCTTTCAATCATTTTTTGCACGCAAGTTGCAGCATGTTCTGAGAGTGACTACCACTTGCTGACTTCGCAGTTGGCCTTGAACCACGTCGGCCAAGTCCACTGAGCAGTAAGCAGTCGAGCGGCAAGTTTGTTGCTTTGCTGCTCTTGTTTGTTGACTGCACAGCTGATCAGGGCGCCGAAGTTCTGAATTTGGAGATTGTTTATGCTGCATTAGTTAAGTCAATTAAGTGGACATTGGCGATTGTTTATGCTGTGTTAGTTAAGTAGAACGGAATCGTGGTGCCACATCCTTGTTTGGGCTTGGTTGATCTTAAAGAAAACAGCTTTACTGACATAGGACTGGGGGGGGGAGGGGGGGAGAGGGGGGATCTCATGCTTCGAACTGAACCTCTCTTTCTGTTTGGTTGCTGACAAACCCTCATGCCTCATTAACCATTCAATCAATCGGTAAATTAAATGGCTCCAATCACTCAGAGCGGCTGCCAAAATCAAAAGCCTCTAATCACTTACGTGAAGCATTCTTCTAGTCCTTTCATTTACTTGTAACGAAGCCGTACGAAAGGTTTATACGTGAAGCATTCTCCTTGCCTTGCCTTCCATTAGAAAACAAAGCGCAGGTCCTACTAATTACAGTACTACTAAGCAAACATTGGGTTCCCGACTGTCACTGTGAGAATCTACTTTGTTGTGGTAGTGGTACTATGACTGGTTCCAAGTTACGGTAAGAATCTTGCGGCGCAGTAAAGCTGCCACACCCCTTTTCGCCATTCCTGACGCGTTTTCGATTCAACAGTGCTAATCCACCATGACTGGAGACTCACCTTTGGTGGTGATCATTCCATGAAAATTGAAAGCTACCTTTGCTCAGTGACCAAGACCTCAATGCAACCACCACTACCACTTCGTTGTCCAATCCTCTCGCATAAATTCCGTGTGATTGCCACATCGGATTGGAGCATGCAATGCTGCGGGCCCAATGCAATGCTGCGCCATTAGCACGCACACACACACTCCGCCACTCCCTGCACACACACACAGTGAGAGAGGAGGAGAGAGAGAAAAAGAGAGAGAGTGAGAGAGCTGTCAGGTGAATCCGGAGCCGGCTGGATTGCAATGCAATGCAATGCAATGCAATGCAGGCCCCAGAAAACAGCAGCAGCAAAGGAGGAAATTAAAGAGGCGACTCTGACTGACGGTTTGACCGGACGGCTGTTTTGTTTGTTCCGTTTCGCCTTGGCGTGGTGCATCGAACGTGTCCATGCCGTTATGATCCAATCCATCTGAGCCCTGACATTCTAGCTGATGTGGTTTGAACGATGAGCTGGCGTTGAACCTTGAACGTGATGGACCTGTCTAGTCCTGTGCCAAAGGCGGCGCTGCAGTGGGTTGACCTCTCTGTCGCTGCCTCAGATCAGAGCCTCGGACCGACTTTGAGCCGTGGGCCGTGTTTTGTTGCCATCACAATCGACAGCAGATCGAAACTGAAACTCGACCATAAACCTCACACAGCTTGGCATCATCTACACGTGTCGGTATATTAGCCTCTGTCTCCACATCCTGATCTGAAGCCAAGGGTTCCGATCAAATCTACTCTCTCTTCCCGAAATAGAAGTTTTTTAGCAAGTTTAGGATATATGTATGTATTAGCAAATAAGAGAAGACCTTACTGCCCTTTATGTTTCTTGACCTTAACTGCACTCACCACTTTGAAAAAAAACTTGAGCAAAGAGTTTTGGTGTTTCCAATAATATATTAAATGTTATTATATCCACTATATCAATTATTGGAGCATGATGTCCAAGAGCAATATAAATGAGTACACTAACCGTTGAAAACTCTACCTGATGAACGGTGAGGGACTAGAGGTTATTTTATTCAGGGACAAATTTTCAACCTGGAAATCTGTTCTTTTCATGATGGAGTAAATAAATAGCTAAATGCCTGGGTAAAAAATGTCACATCTAAGAGACACCAGCGATGCTATATATTTGTTGGTTGAGATTGACAAATCCCATATAGGTTCTTTGCTATGGACTGATAGGTCGCACAATAATAGCCGTGTTAGGCAGGCTGGATGTCAAATCTATATAGCTAGTCCCTTCATTCTAAAATATAAGGGAATCTAAATGTTAAAATTTTTTAAGTTCAACTATGTTTATAGACTAGAACAATAATATTTGCAATATCATATTAGCACCATTATACTCTCTCCATCCACAAAAGAATACAATTATAGAAAG
>JADLZL010001857.1:0-115109 GCA_015844335.1 Chrysopogon serrulatus
TATGCTGGAATAGATTATGATGAAAATTAAATAAGCCCCACCATAATCCACTCTAACACACATGACTTATGAATATATGTGCATTCAAATCCAAATAAAGCCTAACTATATAAGATGCATCCCGTATTCATATCTCTTGTTTCTTGGTGGGTGGTGCCATGAGAGGAGAGAGACGAGGGAGAGGAAAGGGGAAAAAAATGAATTGCCTTGTCACATGGTAGGTCCACATGGCAGATAAATGGTGTGGATGTTTTTAGTATACTAGAAGCATACCCTTGGCGTTGCCGTGGAAATTGCCGATAATTTGGAATAAAGTTATCTATAACTACTATAAGGCTAAACCCTACTAAGCTAATTCTCTTGATTGTGATTGGTTAAGCCTTCAAAAGTGATGTCATCTTACATCATCAAGGGATTTACCTCCACTAAAGCTAATTTATCTCCCACTAGCTATTTCTTTTGAAATAGAAAAAAGTCTTAGCACCTAAACCAAGTATCGTAATTAAAATCCAATTGCACCATGGTGTTCCACGCAATAAACTCTTCAAAACAAGACCCCACATGAATATATTTTGATAACTTTTTTATAAAAAAAATAAACTGTTTCTAAGCAAACCCATTTGTAAGAAAAAAACCTAGCAAAAGCGCATCACATGGATTACATATGATCCTCCGAAATATGCATAATTTTATGAAGAAAAACTTCTAGAATTTTAAGAGGGGATGACCCTCAGGTATAGTAGAGGTGGAGGTTCGGGTAGATAAGATTTAGGTGATGTCCAGTTAAATAATCTATACTATGTATGTCAACAGATACAACCTCCGCAATTAACCTACTACACCCATATATATATGTATCTATTAATTTAAAGTTTCGATCATTATAAATTTCTTATATTTCTACTTCATACCAACAAAGCAACGCGCGGAGCATCCTACTAGTTTATATAAAAGGGATAAACAATTACAAGTTAATGTTAGTGGATGACGTGTCACACTGATGAGGGCAACTAAATGTATGTTAGATCATAATTGTAAATGATAGTTGGCCATAAATGCATCCTATAGTGTAGTGATGAGGTTAGAATAAATTATTTATATATAGGAATTAACAATTATGAGTTAATGTTGGTGGATGACATGTCACGCTGATGAGGTTGCAAATACTAGTTGGCCATAAATGAGTCCTATAGTGTAGTGACGAGGTGGATAGGTTGTATGTTGAGAGAAATAGCTAATAAGATTTAGCTTTATAAAAGTATATAGATATAGATATAGATTGGAGGTGGTGGCTAAAAATACATTAGCAATAGTATGAAATCACATTATATGCAATTTTTCACGATGAAGGGTTTGCAATTTTTGTAGACGCTTTAAGCCAAACATCGTTTAAATTCTTTAGCAAAATGCAGTAACAACATCTATGACACTATATTAGCAAAAAAAATCTACTACTTTTACTCTCTTTCCCATCTCCTATCTATCCTCGTTCTTTATTGTGTGTTGCATGGCTGTGAAACAATTACGACAAAGGTCTAGAGCATTTAGGCCAGCTAGGTTAGCCCATGGGTGCCACACACCTCGACGAGGTCTCTCTCAGGTTTCGGGTTTCAAGAGACAATTTCAACATGTTTTGCGTATTACACACTCTCGATGAGAATCCTTCGGCGACGCATCTTGTATTATGCACTCATTGCTTGAGACACCATACAAAGTGTTCGTATGCAAATACACTATAAGCGTTGACCGACCTAAAAATTGGTTAAGCCACAATACAAGACATGTCAATTGACCGACCTATGTACAGGCCTACTATACTTGCTCTAATATGCACACCACAATCAAGCTAGCTTTCCCAAGCCATTTACATCACAAAACAGTCGTCAAGGATCGGCCACCGCAAAAAATGAAAAAACACTACTCACAAGTCACAGATGCCTGGTCACCAGCTCAATCCTGTCCGGTGTCCGCATATGAGTGGGAGGGGCGTGCTGAGGCCTGAGGAGGGTCCATTTCTCACGCGGCGCAACGCTTCACTCGTTGCAGGGTTTGCCGCAATCGTTGGCTAGATTGCCCAACTGTTTACCGGGGACCATCGCTGACCCTCGGCGTTTTCGATGCCGACGACTTGACTGGCCTAAATCGCCGCAATGCCGACTGTGCTAGCTGCTTGCCGTGTGTGTACTCGATCGATCTACAGTACTAGTACACTCCATTGCCATTCATTCATTCCTCTACATACGCGCGGTTGCCGACGACGATGCAGCTGGCGGAACACGTACGAATGGGATTGCCAGTGGCAATCAACTCGAGTACTCGACTAATGATCCTTGTCAAAAAAAAAAAAACTCGAGTAATGAGGGTGATGGTGGTATATATCTCGGACACGATTCACGCCAAGAGATTATTAACAAATGGTTGGTTGGCTGTGCACTTGCCAATTAACCATTGCTACGAACAGGGCCTGCGACGCCTACGGGCTACGGCGTACGTGACGTCTCTGCTCACTCTCAGCCTATTGCTAGCTAGCTCGGCATAATCCCGCGTCCTGTCGCAGTGGACCTCCACGATCGGCGTGCGATCTCGGCGGAAGACTTGAGGCTAGCTAGTCGTCTCTACGCGCTATTCTGACGCGGCACAATGCAATGCAATGCAAAAGGGGCAGAGTCAAGTCAACCATAGATAAGACAAATTAACATGAGCAGTACAGAGCAAATGTGCTGGAGTTTCCTTGCATTCTGTACTAGTACTATGCAAGATATATACTCCCAAGAGACACCATTCTGCCCTGTTCAATCAAGGCCTTATTCAGATCGAAAGTTTCTTTAACCGGAACTCCTGTACCACTTTTATTTATATTTAGTAAATATTATTCAATCGTGGACTAATTAGGTTTAAAAGATTTATCTCGTGATTTACAACAAAACTGTGTAATTAGTTATTTTTTATTAATATTTAATGCTCTATGCATATGGGTAGAAATTAATGTGATGGAGAGAGAGTGAAAAAACTTGCAACTTGCAGGGGAACTGAATAAGGCCCAAGGTTAAAGAAACTGTTTGTGCGTCGCTCGATCTCTAGTGCAACTTGTAGTGTACTTTACTTTAGGCGGCTTGCATGCATGCATGGTTTCGTGCGCCCACATGCATTGATGCATCCTCGTAGTCGTACTCGTGAAGTCGTCGCCTGCATGCCCTGCCTAGACGAACGCTGCCAGCTGAGAACATGCAGTTTGGTTTTGTTTTGCCATTACAATCTGTCATCAATGTCGACTGTCAATGCAACTCCGCTAACCGCTTTATAATCTTAATAAATAGACAAGGAGAAAGTCCACGAGGAGATCAATTCATTGTGAGAATCACTTCTACTTAGCCAAACAGTAAAATTCGTGCAGGTTCTAGTGAAAACAAGTTCACTTCTCCATTTACAATGCATGAGAACATGGAGTTGAACAATCGTGCTCTTCTCATTTAGTTTTCATTAGGGCCTTGTTCAGATTGTGAAAAACTTGCCTATGAAGCACTGTAGCACTTTCGTTTGTATTTGGCAAATATTGTTCAATCATGGTCCAACTAGGCTCAAAAGATTCGTCTCGTAATTTACAACTAAATGATATAATTAGTTATTTTTTTACTTACATTTAATGCTCCGTACATGCGGGTACAAATTGATGTGATGGAGAGAGAGTGGACAAACTTACGCAAATTTGGGAAAGAAAACATGGCCTAGAATCACTTATCAGTTACTCCGACAATACTAAAATCATAATCAAAGGTTGGAGCTTAATGTAGCTGTAGTAAACAAACGGATTAAACTTTCATTTACATTTAGCCAACACATCCCCATCCAACGCACCACGGCCGCTGACAATAATGGCGACTACTTTATGTTTAGAGAAGATATATCCTTCCAATAATGTGTCAGTTACGCACGGCCATTGACAATAATGGTGTGACTATATATACTTATATGTAGCATGAATGCATTTTCACTTTGGGTACGTTATTACTGACCCCTGGAACAAAGGAAAAAGAACATATAGAATAGAGAATCGAAGGTAACCCTATGGAGGGCCGGCCAAAAACCATCATTCTCTTCTCTATTCTTAATCGCCAACATGCATGTAGTTGGCCTCTGAATTTCAAAGAGGGTCGCCGTCTAGCCAGCTGAGCATCTGCCTTTCTATATACCAACGAATTTGACGCAGTCAAACCCACCCAGTTTCTATATGCCCCGTGGTTTCCTGTTAAAGTTAAGTAAATATATCCTGTGTACGTCCTAAGACAAGGTAGAAAGTACTAAGTACACAGCACTGGAAGAGTTAGTGAATTACCACGAGCAGCCGGGAAGAAGCATGATATACATGATATGATACGGTGGCTGTTTAGGCCCGGTTTGGATCCACCAACAAAACATTAGCATGCTAAATTTAACCGTGGAGAATCCAAACACCCTAAGCTAAACCAAACTAAATTTTAGCCGGATGTCAAAATGTACATAATGATTAGTTCTTTCAACTTAGCTAATGGTAGCTAAAATGCCTCAATAGACAAATTGCTCTAGCTAGCTAAAGTTTAGCTAAAGGATTCAAACACGGCATCTAAAATTTAGCTAGCTAAATTTTAGCTCTAACAATTAGTTAGCTAAATTTTAGTTAGGAGTGGATCAACGTTGCATCTTAATAAATTATTAGTAGGTGTATTTGATTTAAGCTCGCCCCGGTCGATAAACGGCTATACGTACAAACAACAGTACCCGTATCTATCGAGCTGTGCCCTCTGTAAATATAGGCGGCAAGCGTGTCTAACGCCTATATAAACGTGGGTCGACGACTCTGGTTCAGAGCCGCGCGCGGAGAGGAGAGTAGTAAGCCACGCCGGCAGCAGAGAGAAGCTAGAAATAATGGCGATCAGAATGGACAAGACGTCCATCATCGTTTGCTCAGTGATCGGGTCTCTAGGATTGCTGAGTGCCATCCTGGGATTTTCGGCAGAGGGGACAAAGCTCACTGTAAGCACTACCAATCTGCCTGCTATCTAAGTTTTTTCTTTCAGTTTTGCTGTTTTATTTCAAGATTCAAGTTCTCGGTTTGGAACCAAACTACAAACAACCACCTTTAGCTATATCTATCCATCAATCATATTATGCCACATTGCCACTTTATATCAGTATATCCAGTTACTTGTGTTCCCTTCTATACGTACTACTATTTTTTAATGGGTATGAGCATGATAGATCTTGTTCAGCTCTGAATTAAACTTTGACACGCATGCATTTGTTGCATGTTTAACTGATGAACTCGATTCATGCTTCCATGCACGCAGCCGTATACCATACTGGTGTACGGTGACGACTGCCTCTACCCGCAGAACCCGGCCATCGGGCTCGGGATCTGCGCTGCCATCTTCTTGATAGTGGCCCAAGTCACCTTCTCGGCCGTGGGCGGCTGCTGCGGCTGCTGCAGGTCCCGCTCCATCCCTTCCGAGACCAGGAGGATCGTCGGCATCCTCTGCGCCGTTTTCTCATGGTGAGTGACGGTGGGCTGTGCGTCTCCAACCATCTGGTCTCGCTCATGGCTTGTGCACTTACTATACGTACGTGTTGCGACTTGCGAGCAGGATTGCGGCGGTGATCGCATTCGCGCTGTTCATCGAAGGAGCGTCGTGGAACGCCAACGTGGTGCGGGTGGCCGCCGCGCCCTACTGCCCCTACCTCAAGGACGGCGTCTTCGCCGGCGCGGGCGTGCTCGCGCTCGTCGCCACGGCGCTCAGCATCACCTCCTTCATCATGCTGCGGCAGATCAGTAAGCCAGCTGCGGACGCGGCGGCGGCGGCGGCGGCAGCGCCGGCGTCCGCCGCAGGCACACCTGCAGGCGCAGGCGGGCAGTCGCCGGCCCCCGAGGTAGTGATCGGCCGCCCGCTGTTGCCACCGCCGGGCAAGCCGCAGGACGACTACCCTGTAAAACCCCAGGGATACGAGCAGCCTCCTCAGTCTCACCCACAAGGCTACTACGCACAGGCACCACAGACCCTACAACTACAACCCCCCCTCCTCCTGCTGCTCATCAGGACAATGTGTCCCACGCGCCGAACCACCAGCAGCTCCCCTCCGCGCCCAGCCCCAGCGGCGGCCGCGGCACCGGCGGTCGTCGCGGCAGCCGCAGGCGCAGCCTCGGGACCAGCAAGCGTGCTGCAGCCGGCGGTCGGGGCGGTCGCGATGGGCCAACCGCTGCCGCAGATCCCGCTGCAGTACTCGGTTCCTCTCCCGGCACCTCAGGTCGGCGGCGTGGATATTCCGGCCGCTCTCCCAGTCCCGGCGTCTGCTGCTCCTCCGGCGGCAGGGACGACCGGATCCACAGTGTCGACTGCTATTCGCAACGAATTAGCGAGACAAGGAATTAAATTGGCTGCGCAGGTGGTGACACATTCACTCTTTTCTGATAATAACACCGTTGGGGATGGCGTTCTTTCCATGATGACTGATTCTGCTGGAGGCGATGCTGCTGTTCAGGCTACAAGTTAATTGAGAGGATCGGTTGATGATGCCTAATGCTGTGTGCGTTATACATAGTCTTAATTTGCTTCCTGTATTTGTCAGTAGCCTCATTTGAATCATCCAAAGCTCGAACTTGTTATTGCCTTTCATTGTACCTGAATGTAACTTTTGGCCAGTATCCATCAGAATTGTGCAGCTACACTGTTTATGATAAGCTTTTTTGTATTTGGAGGCAACTGCATGCTCTTTCATTTCCCTCAATCTCACCACTGGGCCGTTTGACAAGAAAATGAAAACGGCTACCGTCGCCATCACCCGAAGAAGGAGCGTAACTGGACCTTACCACTACAGGACTCCGCTCCTTTGCCGAGTGCCTGAGACACTCGGCAAAGGCCCAAAAACCTCGGCAAAGGCTTTGTCGAGTGTAATTCTCGACAAAGAGCTGTCGGGAACCAAGTCATCAGCAAAAACTTCTTTGCGGGGAGCCATTTATCGGGCACTCGGCAAAGGGCTTGCCGACGACCAAGGTGGGCTCTCGGCAAAGAAAAGTAGTTGCTATGGTGGCAACTTGTTGACGGCGGCTTTGTCGAGTGCCCTGCGTGGACACTCGGCAAAGATTTTCTTCTTTTTTAAAAAAATAATTGTTTGGCGAGAGCCATTCAAAGGACGCGGTGGCGGCGCTGCTGCTGTTGCTTGGTGTCGGCCGGCGCCAAGGGCGGCCGCTTCGCTGTTGCTCCTGCTGCCGCCGCGGGCGCTGGGGCGGGGCGGGGGGCGGGCGTGGTGGCCGGCGCCGCTGCTGGGCTGGTGGCGGCCGGCGCCGCCACGGCTACTGCTGCTGCGTGCTGGCCGGGCACGGTGGGCGCGGGGCGTGTGTGCGTGTGTGGCGCGTGTGCCAGGCCGAAACGGCTAAGGGCGATCCTTTGCCGGGCGCCCGATCGGCCCTCGGCAAAGAAAAGAATTTTTTTGAAAATTGACATCCTTTGCCGAAAGTGCCGTGGGCCCAGGGCACTCGGCAAAGATCTTTGTGGCCCAAAAAAATCTTTTGCAAATACGAAATTATTTGGCAAAATCTTATCCGGCCAAAAAATATATATATATTTTAAAAAACTTAACTTTGCCGAGTGCCCATCACCAAGGCACTCGGCATACCACCTTCGCCGAGGGCTAACCCTAGGGACTCGGCAACGAATTATTTTAAAAATAATTAAAAAATAGCAAACAATTTTAAAAAATTATTAAATCTTGGCAAGAGCCCTTTTATACTGTCTTTTATTCATGAAAAAGTTTGGACATCAAAATTGACCGCGAGAAACGCTTGAACTCTGATTCTTCCTGGTTACTTTACATGTTTATGGAACTTCTTCGAAGATTGTTGGATTTCAACGCAACGTACATGACAACTTGCACAAAACATTGTCAAATTTTTATCACAGCCTCGACGCATGAAATGATGACACGGTGAGAAGTTTCTTGATTTTTGGAATTCATTTGCTTTTTATAGAATTAAAAAACAATGAGTCTGCAAGTAGGTCGTTAGGTTTTGTGATCATGGTGTTCAAAATTTTGGGTTTCATTCTGAATACTCTCCTACAATAGCATAAATAAGATTAATAGCATTTTTTAAATCATTAAATCCTATTATTGGAAGCACGTACAGTTTAAGTTTGTATTTTTTGAAACAATTGAATTAAATGTAATAAACTAATGAAATATAGTAAAATACTCGAGAATTGGGCCAAATTTGAATATCTACTATAGTTTAATATACAAAGTCCATAGAAAAAATTTCAAGCAAAAATAAAAAAAATAAATTTGTGCCAAGCGCTAAGGTAAAGGCACTCGGTAAACTCGCTTCTTTGCCAAGGGCCGGGGGCTTGCACTCGGCAAACCTGGCTCTTTGTCGAGAGCCTAACGTCTGGCTCTCGGCAAAGCATGATGAGGGTTGTCGGCCGTCATCTGGTGTCCCTCTTTGCCGAGGGCTAGCCTTTGCTGACAACCTGGCCCTCGGCAAACGGGCTCTGTGCTGAGTGTCGTCCTTTGCCAAGGGCCCGGTGCTCGGCAAAGCCCGCTTCACCGAGAGTTGTTCTGTGCCGAGCGTAACACTCGGCAAAGATTGTCTTTGCCGAGCGTCCGAAAACTTGCGCTCGGCAAAGCTCCTTGTACTTGGCAAAGACGGCGATTCCGGTAGTGTAGACAGGCTGATGTTAAACCGATAAGTTTTTTTTCTTTCTACTCCTTTGCTAAGCTACTAGTCTCCAAAGTGCTATTGGTGATCTGATTTCTCACTGTCAGAGTGTCTTCATCAAGCCACGGTGTTACATCCAAGACATTTTTTTTAACCAAACAAGAGGAGAAGCTCTGCTACTAGATTTATTAAAAGAAACAAAACCAGTCCAACAAAAGCAAGATTAAAGCAAGTCCATAATAATTGAACAAGGATATGGAATGAGATAATAGTGTATATTTAATCAATATTACAAGTGAATTAGACATTTATGAAAAGAAACCACATGAAACGTCTATGGCAGACAGATCTGATCTAGGCACCAATGTCTTGGCATGCCCATAAAAACATCAAGGCACATCGAATCCCTATGTTGCTCCTTCCCTCTACATCTTGCCATCTTCGCATGTCTCCTCCCTATAGCTCTAACGACCTCACGGGATTGCTTTACCCGTGTTCCTAGCCAAAATATTTTGGAATCACCAATTCACCATTGATATCGACAAAAGTGAAAATAGCCAAATGGAACGTGTCGATTCCCACTAATGTGGCTCAAATATGAAGTAGTCTTCTATAGCAGTGACCTAGGAAGGAACAGATTCATGTGGTCGAGATTGTGACCAAATCAAGAAAAATATCTGCTTTTGATATCCTACATGTAACGTACATCGCTCAGCTTTTTCTCTCTGCAAGATGTTGGTCACAACTAGAAATAAGCATGGTAGTTGACAGCAGTGCAATGGAAAGGTGTGGCTACCTTTCATGAGATCAACAGTTTATATATGGCCTATGTCATAGTACCACAATTTGTTTGGAAATACTTGAGGGCCCAATGGATGATGGCGCTGGCAATAATCTTCTTGAGGCAACTGTGGATGTGTAGCAAACATATGCAACATTGTGATGAATCCGATGATGCTTTACGACAAAAAGGAAACTATAGGTCTTCATGATAATGTACAAGATAACCCATAAACTAGTTTTGCGAAAGGGCTAAGGAACTAAACAAATTTGTTAGAGACATGGATAATGATTTTTTTAGGAATGGAGCTCACTAACAAGGATACCTTGATATGATGTCAGCATAAATTGTGTAACCACATAAAGTATTTGGAAAAAAAGGAAAAAAAGGAGAGAAGATACAATAATATCTTGAGTTTTGCTATTTTTCTGTCAACAGATTTTGTTGTTTTATATCTGTCAGATTTTGGACCATTGATTTATTTTGAGATTCGTGCGGCTGTCTGGCGTAGTTACGTTGACGGGTCCGCAAAATGGATCCTAAACCCGTTATCTTTATCCTTTGTTTTCATCTCCCAGCATTTTCCCCAATCCTTTCCGCTTCCTTTCCACTCGCGGCCTGCCGGCGGTGGGTGGGTTGAAGTCCTTGCCGCTCCTTCCTTGCGCCGCGCCGTGTCGCATGGCTGTCCCTCGCTTGCGTCAGCGCCCCCGCTGGTGAGGTATTTCGGCGGCGGCTGCGCTGTGCTACGGCGAGCTGCAGATGGGAGAATCTTCAGGTGACGACTACGACGTTGTGTTGCGGCGAGCTGTCCTGCGGTGGCTGCGCTGTAATGCGTCGTTCCCCTTGTGTTGCTGTGAGGGTTGCTCGGAGCGGAATCCTCGGGCCGCTTTCCTGTGCCGACGGATCCGGCCGATCGACGAGGTACACCGCTGCTCATCCTCGTCTTCCATAGATTGCTTGCATCTTACCTTGCACGTGCTTTGCTTGTACGTGGATGCTTGCCCTGAGACCAGCGTTCTCGGATTAGCTAGGCTTGTGTAGGATGACAAGTGATGGAGTGATGGATGACGGATGGAGCTCTCACCTGCCCAAGTGCTTGCAGTAAGTAGGGAAAAGTCTCATCGTTCATATGCCTAACCGGGCTTTGCTGCTTCTTAGCCTCTGGACGCTGTGTCTTTCTAGATGCAGTAGACTAGTAGTAGTGGCCACTCTCCGAGTTAGTAGTTGCAAGTGTTGTCCCTAAAGTGATGCAGCAGTTGGTAGTGTGTTCGCTTCTTCAGCACTTGATCATTGTTGGATTGGGATGTTTAGCCTACAGTCTGTGCTTACCCCAAGCATCTATGATGCATATTTTAAATCTCAGATCTCATAGATAGCTGTTTTAATCTCATATCTCGATCTGTAGATGATGATATTAATTGCTGAAAAGAATTCATCCTGTCTTGATTGCATCTCTCCAAGCTATATACTCCTATTGTTTAATGTTGGTTCCAGGTTGCTCTATGTTTAGCCTGGGCTGCCGTTGAAATTTTTAAAGTGTTGTGCAGGAATGGCTAATATGATATACTGTTCTCTAATTACAGGTTGTTGCAACATTTAACTGTAAGTGGACAATCATAGAGAAAGAGTATATTGTGTACTAGTGATTTAAACTACTTGACTTTCACCCTGATCTAACTGTGTCGCTATTGTGGTTCTATGATCTGAATATATGTATATATGTTGTCTTTTTTTACCTTACTGGGCATCAGTCTTTTACAGTTGGATATGCTGTCAGTTAATGAAAGCCTCAAACCTTCCTCTGTGTTTCTTTATCTAGCGCTTCTTCATGTTATGCTCGCTTTACCAAATATTTTGTTAATTTTGAATGTTTAATCGCTTTTTATATTGTGTTTCTTTGTATGTTGCTGCAATATTCAGTTACACTAGCTCAGGATTACAGTAGTGCTTGCTGAGTTGATGTTATTCCTTTTTTAGAGTTATTACTTTGTTTGATCCTCATGATGATTGATACTCCCTCTGCCCCCAAATTGAAGACGTTCGCGCCGGTTTTAAATGTCCAGTACAGAGAGGAGGTGCAGCATCCGGACAGCACTACGTCCAGGTTCAGGCGATTTGAGATGCACGGCATTGAAGGCTAGGACGTCATTTAAATTGGGACGGAGGGAGTAGCTTATTATTGCTAGTATTATATTGATCCTCATGATATTTTTAAATTTTTTTAGAACTATTGATGGCCTGCCGGGCATTTGAACATTCATTTTTCTACCGACTATGGTTCTCATGATATTGAATAGCTGATTAGATAGTTTTGGCAATGCCAAATCTGTGTTATCTATGATGTAGTTCACCACCATTAGTCAACATTGTGTTAGGTTTTGAAGCACTCGAGGAGTAAGATGAATCTTGACATGTTGAGGACCGTGGGAAGGCTGAAGGTGAGAGAGCAATTTATTGTGTAGAAATATGGATGCTTTTCTAGTTGGCTTTTCTTTCTGCCTGATTCAAAATTATTATTGTAGGCTGGTTCAAGTATAGGAGCACTTGTCAATTCTTGTTTTAGTGGTCACATAATTGCATTTTCTTTTTCCTTGCATCCTTGTTGTGTATGTTTGTGAGTGTGGGTGTTTCTGTGTGTGCTTGCCTTTTTTTTGGCGTTGCTATTGTTGTTGTCTGTGTGCGTCTTTCTCTCTTTGTTTGTGTACGTGTCTTTCTCTATGTGTGTCTCTCTCTTTGTGTTTGAGTTGTTATTTCTGTTTTTACAGTTGCAACTTTTTTGTTTGTGTGTGTGTGAATGTGGGTGTTACTATGTGCTACTGGTGTTTCTTTTGCAGTTGCAGCTTCTTGTGTGTGTATGGGTGTTTATGTGTTTGTCGGTGCATTTTATTTTTTGGCGTTCTTTGCTGATTAAGCCGCTAGAGTTCTTTGTTGGTTAAAATTTTGCTTGAGCTGTTGTATGTGTCTGTCTCTCTTTATGTTTTGTGTGTCGTATGCGTGTCTCTCTCTTTTACATTTCTCTCTACGTGTGTGTGTGTGTGTGTTTCTATGTTTGTTTGTCTTCTTTTTTTTGACACTGGTGTTGTTTGTTTGTTTGTGTGTGTATGTCTTTATGTGCATGTGTCTATGTGTTTGGTTGTGAGTGTGTGTGGGTGTCTGTGTGTGTTTGGGTGCATGTCTCTTGTGTGTGTGTGTGTGTGTGTGTGTGTGTGTGTTTGTCTGTGTGTTTGTATGTGTGTTTATGTAAGAGTTTTTTGCCTATTTTTTGGTGTTTTTGTCGGGTGTGTGTGTGTTTGTGTGTCAGTGTGTCTGCATATGTGTCTATTTGTCGGTGGTTATGAAAGCATGATCGGGAAGGATGTGGAATAGCTGTCTTCTCTTTGAGGAGCATACTCTTTTGAGTATTTTTATGGGAATTTTTGTGAATTTTCATTCTTATATGCTTGACACATGTGGCTGCTTACCATTTGAGCATGTATTACCTGTTGTTTTGTGTCTACTTTTGGCCATTCTGTTTGGTGTACATTTGGTTTGATAGCTGGAACAGTTTGAGCCTAGTTAAGCTGGTGTTCTTGGATGTCTGAATGTTTATGTTATTTATGCTCATGCTTCACTAAAAGGAATAGATGTGTAGGCCTGGAGTTGGAGCCAACATTGAAAATTTGCGCCACTAGCTGTAGTTTGTTATACATTCAGGCCTCCGGTTAATAAACTCAATTTTATTTTTTTATATTTGAACCTCACTCGGTTTATCTATATGTTAGTTTTTCATTGTCTTAATGCAAATGAAAAGCTATATACCACTGGAGAAGGGTAATTTAGCTTGTTTCTTTCATGGACTTTTTAGCATGCCCAAAGGCAGGGTGGGGCATTGATTTAGTTTGGTTGCGTCCTATTGCTCTTCTTGCATTGTTTTTGTCCCTGGTCAGTTATAAGGCAGTTGTTTGAGATGTGATACTGAATATGCAGAGTGATCTAATATACATGTGGAATTTAGATGGTCTTTTTTCGTGAATTCTCATATATATATATGCTTGAAATATGTCATTTGTGAGCATGTATGGCCCACTGTTTTGTCCATGCTTTCAGATCAATATATTTTACTGCTAAGGTTATCTATGTATCTGTATTTAGCCTTTATAGTTAGTATGAGAAGTTTAATTGACTCAGAAACTTAAATATTATAGAACCACCAATCAATTTCGACAATTTAACTCATGCTTGACTTGTTTCACTGTGGTTGGTGGGGGACCTTACTGATTTCCAAGTCCTAACCGCTTGCAAATTTTCAATAATAAGAGCACTGAGACTAAGATTGGGTTGCTATGAAATTTATGACTTAAATCGGTGGTTCCACTTGCCATGCTGTTTGTTCAGAAATTATTATACCAATGAAGTTGACAATGTCAGTACATATGCAATATTTAAGTTTGCTAGTTGATTACATGCACACAGCATTTAACCATGATGCCTAACTATTTCTGAGAGCTACATGTTGTATTGATTAATCTATAGTGGGGTTCATGTTGATGTTGCTCACTATATGTAAAGCACATTGTCATTTGTTGATTGGCATCGACCGTGGCATCTATATTGCCCGAACTATGACGCCCCAAACATAAAGGAGTTCATGTGGAGTCCGATGATGGGGGGGCCAAAGAGTTTGAAGAATGGTACAACAAGCGGGGGCAACGGCAAGAACAAGGATAATGAATAGCATTGGCCTGCAGTTGTGCTCCACCATCTTTATCTGTAGAAACCACCGTTTATAGGAAGCTAATAATTGCAAGAGCATTCTGAAGGCTTCTCTACTACCATGCCTCCCGAGGCCCTTCAAATTGCCCGCAAGTTCATGAATAAGCCAGAATCTTTGTGAAGAGAGATGAGCCGACTCTTGATGACCGACGTCTCATTTCTCTACGTGCTACAAACATCCTTGTAGTTTCTTTGTTATTGGGTTTCGGATCTTTGTGCAAATATTAATGGGTTCTGCAAATCTGACAGATTTTTGTATTGCAAAACTATCATTTTTTATTGGCTGACGTGTCAACTGTTGATTTGTCAAAAAATTGATAGATTTTGGGTTGAAAAATCTGTCACCAGATGTGTAGACAGTCCCTAATATCTTTATGTCAAGGGTTCAGTTGCCCTTCTGCATCCAAAAGCGTGACTCAACACCTGTATCACTCCTCTCAAGTGGCTCGGGCGGAATAGTCGCCTTGCCATCTAGGGGCCCTCCATCCTCCTCTCTACCTCGCCATCATCGGGGCACGCTTTCAGAAATTAGTGGCCATAAGGATAGCGAGGCGAGGCTTCTACTATTCTCATCTCGTTGGTGGTGCCATGGCGGACCTCCCTCGAAGCTTCGTGGTGGTGGAAGAAGTCCAGTAGCCTGGTGGCCAGATCCTATAGCCCAGAGGCTGGATCTTAGCTATCCCTATGGACGATGCCGTTGGGAGGTCTCGTGTGACTCCGTTCTCATACGTGCCTATGCATGTGTGCATGGAGATGGTGGGCATGTGTAGGAAGGACATAGTGATGGCAGCCGCCTTGCTTGCCACTTCACCATCGGCCGGGTTGCGGGGCAACGCCATCAGCCCGCAGGGGGGCTCAAGCACCAAGAGCGGCGACCTCTCGGCTCCTACCGGCAAAGCGTGCTAGCAAGGTGGTCCACCTTCTCCACCGTGATGACCTGTAGAAAGGCTGGTTGTGGGAGTAGTGGTCAGATCTAGCGACCATCAATGACTTCAGGTTAGTTCTTGGTAGTGGGACGCAGTGGTGTTAGTTATAGTGGTGATGACGATCTCCTCGATGAGCTAACAACATAGTTGTCCGGTCTATTCTTCGGTGATCCTCAAGGAGTTGGCGACATCTTGGTTGGTTATGGCCCATTTGGATTTGTGGCGCCATGGTGGATGGCCATGCATGTCTTTGCCCGATCTTTTGTAGCAGTGACAACCAGTTGAAGGCAACTCTTTGTGGCTAGATGCTTGTGTGGGGAATCGTCATCGAAGGTTGCAAGCTTTGGTTGGCCTGGTGTAACGGTTGTGGAGGAGGTTGCAGCAGCAGCCTGGTGTGGCCACGCACATGGATTTTCAGTATTTGGTGGGATAGTGGCGGCTGTGAAGCTGGCATTGTGTTGACAAGTCATGCTGGCCTGTGACTTGATCAACATAGCAGCATTTTCTCACTAACGTCGGCATGCTGCAGACATTGCCTTGGTGGCTAGCTTCGTAGGACTAGTTTTTTTTGGCGATAGTGGTCCTCTTGTTTTGGAATGGATTGGGATTTAGTTTTTTGAAAGCCCTGCTCGACACTATCTATCTGGCATAGTGACAACATGTTTTGCTCCATTTTCCTTGCTAAAGGCAATGCCATGATGTCGTCCATCTCCTAGGTTTCTTTTTTAGAAAGGACGGTAAAAGCTTTGCCGTGATTTCTATTAGACGAAGAAAGTGAAAAAGGCAAGTGTCAACCCAGTTTTTTGAATGGAAACTGGTCCAGAAAAACCATACAACTAAGGAGAGTGTCGCACTCATCCTGCACAACTTTGATACAATTGTCACAACTCACGCAGTTCTTTCATGCCAATGCCACAATAAAATATAGAAAGAACCTGATCACTAAGCTAGCCTCCAATGATGGATCACGGGCTACTGAACACAAGGAAGAAGAAAAATTCTATGGGACGACTTCAAGTCAAGATTGGGGGTATCTGAGTTTAATGGCCTTCTAGTTGAGCCTAGGTTGCTCTTTCAGAGAAATCACAACTTACAAGCTTTGGAACACCCTTTTCAGACTGAGGAAGTGGATGGCACCATAAGATCTCTGCCAAATGACAAGTCCTTTGGGCCAGATTGGTTTTGTAATGAATTTCTAAAAAAAATATTAGCCTATCATCAAAGAAGACTTCTATGAACTTTGCAGAGCCTTCTTCAATAACTCTGTGTGCTTGAGAAGCATTAACTCCTCCTGCATCACCCTAGTACCTAAAGTATATGGTGCAAGACACACAAATGATTTCAGGCCAATCTCTTTACTCAACTTCTTAGTAAAGCTTATCACAAAGATACTTGCTAACAGACTTCAGCCCGGTGATCACATCCTTAATACACAAGAATCAATATGGTTTCATCAAGAAGAGAACAATTCAGGACTATGTGGCATGGGTTTATGAATATATTCACATGTGTCACCACTCTAGAAAGGAAATTGTCATTATTAAGCTAGACTTTGAAAAAACATTTGACAAGATTAAACACCAAACAATGCTTTCCCTTATGGAACCAAGGGGTTTGGCCAAAGATGGATCAAATGGATGCAGGATATGTTCTCTTTAGGTACCTCTGCTGTTTTACTTAATAGGGTCTCTGGGAAAGTCTTTCATTGCAGAAGAGGAGTCATACAGGGTGACACCTTTCTCCTCTTTTATTTGTCTTGGCAGCTGATTTTCTGCAGTCTATGATCAACAAAAGAAAAGATTTGGGTTTTCTGCAGCTCCCAATCCCTATGGCTCATACTAATGACTTCCCTGTGGTACAATACGCCGATGACACCTTGATCATTTTGGAGGGGGACACTCAACAGCTCTTCTTTCTGAAAGCACTTCTGAATGTCTTCTCTTTATCAACTATACTGAAAATCAACTTCAACAAGTCAATGATGATACCCATCAATGTCTCATCAGATGAGAGGCTCAAGTTACTAGCTGGGATGTTTGGATGCTCAATTGGCAGTCCGCCCTTCATTTACCTTGGTCTCTCCCTTTGCATCTCAAGACCAAGACCACATGACTTCATGCCTCTGGTAAAGAAGTGTGAGAAAAGGCTAGCTTTGGTCTCCCCTTTTCTAAATCAGGCAGGTAGATTACAGATGGTCAATGCAGTCCTCTCAGCCTTACCAACCTTCTTCATGGGCTCTATTGTACTCTCAAAATCAATCATCAAACAGATCGACAAGTACAGAAAACACTGCCTGTGGAGAGGCTCTAGTATTAACACAAGTGGTGTACCAAAGGAAGCCTAGGGAATGGTTTGTGTCCCAAAATTGGAAGGAGGACTGAGAGTCATTGATTTAGAGAGACAGAACAAAGCCCTTATGATGAAAAATCTACATAAGTTTTTCAACAAGCATGATATACCTTGAGTCCACCTTGTTTGGGAGAAACTGTATCCCAATGGAAAATTACCTAATCACACAAAAAAGGGATCCTTTTGGTGGAGGGATATCCTAAAGCTCCTGCCACAGTTCAAAGAAATATCCAAACCCATTGTCAAGAATGGTGGCAGTATTCTCTTCTGGTTGGATGAGGGGTCTTCTAGGATTTTGTCCACCAGGGCTCCTGAGCTCCTCACTTTCGCAAAAAAACAAGCATATTTCTATTCAAAAAGTTGTTGGTTCTCAAGAATTGGCTGACCTATTTCACCTGCCCCTCTCTCAACTAGCTTTCAATCAGATGCAAAGCATACAAAACTTGTTGGGCTCTACTGCTGTGAGTGCTGACTCTGATAAGTGGACCTCTGGGGGGGGAGAGAGAGAGTTTTGCACCAAGTAAGGTTTATAAAACCCCTGTCGGTCACTCTGATACCCATCCTGCCTTCATTTAGCTATGGAAGAATCGTGCGTAGCCAAAACATAGGGTCTTCCTCTAGTTGCTCTTTAAGGACAGGCTGAACACCAAAAATATTTTAAGAAGAAAAAACATGGCTCTGAACTCATATCTCTATGCTCTCTGCAATCAGGTGACTGAAGAAATGTCTCACCACCTGTTTGTTGATTGTGCCATTGCAAGAATGTGCCGGGACATCATTCGGGTTAGCATTTCTGTAGACACCCCCTTCCCTGAAATAACCGTCATGATGAAAGCATAGCTAAACTCCCCTTTCTTCATGGAAGCAATCATCCTAATGTGTTGAACGATTTGGACAGCAACGAACGATCTTATCTTCAGAAGCGAAGGATGGAATAGAGCAGATTGCTACAGACTCTTCTTCAAGGAGTTAAACCTTCTTTAGCATAGGCTTAAGCAAGGCCAAGAACCACAGTTTACTTTATGAATACAAAGTCTGGTCATGCTAGCTGCCTAGAGCAGATTTTGTTTGTTTGTTTGTTTGTTTCTTAATTAATACCATGGTGCAATTGAATTTTAATTATCATATTTGGTTTAAGTGCTATGACTTTTTTCTATTTCAAAAGAAAAGGCTAGTAGGAGATAAATGAACCTTAGTGGAGGTAACTCCTTTGATGATGTCAGCTGACATCACTTTTGAAGTCTCAACCAATCAGAAGCAAGAGAATTACTTAGTAGGGGTTATAGTCTTGGCCCTGTTCTCCCTCTTTTTTCAGTCATTTTTGTTGTATGAACCCTGTTCCTTTTGTTTAATCTATTTTTACTGTAGGGGCTCTGGCCCTTCTAGGTTCTTAAAAAAATTGGTCGAATCGACCCAACTAAGAACAAACTACACAACTATCAATGATTTGTCCGAAGAAAAGCAACTTGGAGAACTAAGTACCCATTTTTATATAACAATGTAGCACCACTCTTTGGGCACCGAGCACCACCACTCGTGGGGAAGCTCCAAGACAAACGGCAAAAAGATCCGTAGCGAAAACTGGATCGCCTAGCATTGCCTTCAAGAAGGAAACGACGCAAGCACGTCGACAAGCTAGCCCGATAAGGGAAGGTTTTTACCTGTAAAATCTAGCTTGGTGTTGATGGCTGTTAATGACTAAATTTACCCGTTAACTAACTCCTGAAAGAGGCACATTGGCGATCACCAACATAGACTTAGGGTTTACACTAACGGAATTCCACGAGTTTTGGTGAATCCTTGTTTCTGCAGTACATATCGGAAAAGCTATAAAAAAGGACCAATGTGACAGATTGCAAGCACCTCAAATGATGAATTGGAATACACCATTGCGAAGAGCTCGTCGAGACGATCGAAACGGACATATCATTTGCCTTTTTCGGAGTTCCGGGTGAAAAGATATCAATTCCACAGCGGGGGTTGCACTAGAAGACTCCAGAAGGCGCGAGAAGACACCACGTCGAAGCGGACCGCGAGCGGCCCCAGGAGAGCCCGGCCGGGTCGGCCTGGCCCGGACCGATGCGCTCACATGGCCAAGCGGGCCCGGCTTCAGCCCACGTGCTCCACCGCCTTAGGGTTCCAATCTCGGCCCGTCCGCCAAAAGTCGGTTTGATCCAAGGGCTCACGTTCATCCCACCGGACTATAAAAGAAGGGCAGTGAAGCGAACCAGGATTTCAAAACTTGAAATACCGACTCTTTTGCCCCTCTGTGATAGTCCTAGGATATCTCGGCTATCACGGGCATCCACTTTTCAACTGATTACAAAGACATACAACACAGAGTACAATAATAAGCCTAATACATTATACTAAATACAAGCCCTCAGTACTAAAATCAACAAAAACACTGATAAACTACTCGTAGCAGCGAAGCTTGATGATCTTCCACTCCACAGGCATCCTTGAGAGTAGATCGCAAACCAACTACTAAATTCAACATCACTGCAAGTCAAGAAATTTACACGCCACCAGAAGTGTGCAGGCCATGGTCAGCACCAGATGAGCTTTGGTGAAAATAGTAAATAAAAGGGATCTGGTGATCCTAATAGTTTGGCTGTAGTTTGCATCCTAGCGCATGCAGAAAAGCATCAATAGTATAGTATAAATCTTCTGTAATTCTCATCCCAAATCTCATTCTCACATCTCAACATCAACATGTCTCATCACATATCTCATTTCATATCTCACCACTCATCATCCCCCACAACACCCTCAATCTCTCAGTCTAAGCGACGAGGCGACCTCCGCACGCCCCTCGTCTCAACGGCCTCAAGCCGGACCTAGCTTCGAGGGAGAGAAAGCAAAGCACAAGAGAAGCTAGTTAGCTGAACCCTCCACACGGGTAAGTGATCATATCCGAGATCGCGACTATACGTATAGATTTATAAACCAACACCATCGAAGAATCACCATCAACGGTGAACACCACCGCCACAAACTAGGCCGACTAACACCAGACCTGTCCACTAGCCGGAGCGAAGATATATAGACGCCACCATATAAGCTGGGGTCGTGTCGTTGAGGTAATGCGGAGTAACCTCCGCCCTCCTGACACTAATTGCACAGGGCCACAGACCGCGTGCCTACTATCTCCCACAGAGACTGGTGGTAGCCTGCACTAATTTGGGCAACGAGCCATACCCATTTAGGCATGTGGTGTGTACGAAGAGAACCCGTGATCTATGGTTGCAACCTACTCATTCCTTAAGTTGGCTAGAGCGAGCACCTTCCACCAAACCGTGTGCCTCACAGCACCAGATGCACCCCTCAGAGGTGATCTAACCACAAACTCCTCATCCCACTGCCCCTCGTGGACTGCCGTCCATCCAGGACTCTGTGTTCCTGCCACAGAAACTATCCTTGGTGCACTCCGTACACCACAGCAACCTCCCGCTCTAGCCAGTATCTCCAAAGAAATAGGTCGAAGGCAAGGAATGGCTCCAGAACTCCTTACATCACCACCACCCACTCGGAATTCACCGCTCCCGTCGCGTATCAAGCTAGCATATACCTCATGGGGGTGCCTCACGGCCAAACCCCAACCACCATTCACGTATCACCAATCCATCACACATCTCATAATAAAGGCATATATGCAATTGTGATGGAGTAAATGCAAGCAAGCAGACAGGCATAAATATAAGTGGCAAGCGCGGAGCTGGGTGTCGGGGTGAAATAGTTTCAATCAAGGCGACCAGGGCTCAGTCAATAGCATGCAACTCCTATTCTAGCAAATGATTAAATATAAAGCGCTAGCAATTCTACTTTGCAATGTCTAATAGGATTTTCTAAGTAAAGGTGCTGCCATGACACCTGCGATGTCGTGGAAGTAGTGGTATACGTCTCTGGAAATCGAGGTCGTCCACCATCAGGGTCCATCTCCTCCGGGTGTGTTGTCGGGTCCATCCGAGCTTGACTCGTTGCTACGCAAAAATAAAAGCCGGACACGACTAGCATTAAGAGCCAAATAAAACTGCAAATAAAACTAACCCAAAAGAACATAAGAACTGCACTAGGAGGTAGGATAGGATTTTAGAAAAATTATGAAACTGGTTTTCATAATTTTTGGAGTTGGGATGGATTTGATATGGATTTTTGAACTTGGAAATAATTGGAGAAAGGAAAAAGGCTAAGGGGTTCTGCTGGGCTGAAGTGCTGCTGTTGGTCCAATAGCGCTCGGCGCAAGGGGCCCGAACTGGGCCTGGCCTTGCCAGCCTTGTGGGCTTTGCGCCCCACACAGAAGAGAAGACCGAGCGACGGGGTCTCCCGGAGGGCGTTCGACGAAAGGCCGGAATGGCTCGCCGTCGTGTGTGCTGTTGTTGCACATGTGGGCGGTGTCGCGAGAGCACCGTCATGCGGATCAAGGGTGCGGCAGCGTGCCAGAACGGCAAGCGGCCCCCGAGAGGCTTCGCCTTGTCCTCCATGAAGCTAGTTTGCTTAGGTGAGGGCAGGGCCAAGGTGCGGCACGTGTGGCTGTCTGAGACGTGTGCATGTGTGTGTTTGCTAGTGCTATGAGTGTGTACGCTTGGCAAGGCTTCAGCCGAGAGCGTCCATCATCGTGGCGAGACGACAGGTCCTTGGTGTGAGCAAACTGGTGGAGCGCGCAGGAGCGGCATAGCAGAGACGCCGGCGCTGGGCAGTCTGGAGGCGTGGACGGCTTCGAGATGGCATTGTGGGCTAGCTAGGAGTTCGGCACCCGCGCGTGCGGGGTTCCGAGGCAAGGCGTCGTCCAAGAGCGTGAGCTCGTGCCTGTACGCAGCCTTGTGCCGTGCTGTGTTCGTGTGCTGTACGTGCCCATGTCCGTGCCCTTGCGGTGGTGTCGTGAGCAGGACGAGGCGAACCCAAAGCTGAAAGGCGAGGCTTTGGCTCGTGCTCAAGTGTGGTGGTGCTGTGATGCCCACGTGTGATCGCGTTCGTGGGTGAACGCGTGGCGTGCGTTTGTCCGCCGGCGCCTGGCCGCTCGGCGGGTGCCGTGTCGTGCGGGTGTGCCGAGATGGCACCACGGCGACGCAGGAGGCAGGGCCACCGGCTGGTTGAGGCTATACTCGCGTTGGCAGCAAGGCAAAGTGGATACCGTGGCAGAGGTTGGTGTGTGCGTACGCCGCGCGTGGCCGTGTTGGCGCGCGAGCACAACGGCGCGGTTGTGCGTGTGCCCAGGCGTTCGCCATGGCGTGCTGGTGCCGGGTGTGTGTGCGCGCGCGCGGCGGCGCGAGGCGGCCGTGCTGTCTGTGTGCACCTGCGCCCAAGCGTGGCCACGGTGACCACCAGCGCGGCACTGCGCTCCCAACTAGGAGATCGTGTCGGCACGAAGGCCGGGACAGGCAGACAGGGTTCGGGGAACCAAAAAGGTGGGGGTTGAAGAGCTCACCAGGGCCTTGCCGGCGACGGGTCGTGCGGTGCGGGTTGGCGAGAACAGGGAAGCCGGTGTCGTGGTGGAGACGTGCGGCTTCGTGGTGAGGTGGACGATGAGGCTCGGCGCGGTGGTTCCCAGGGGACGGCGCCGCGGTCTCAGGCGAGGGGGTGGCTCGGCCTTGCTGCCGGGTTCGGTCCTTGGCACGACGGCCGGTCAGGAGGTGGCGGACCAGGAAGAGCATTGGAAAGGTGAAGTTTTGGGGTGGTAGGTGCTCACCGACGGCTTGCAGATGGTCGGTGCCGGGGAACGGAGGCGATGCGGCTTGCTGCAGAGTCGGCACTGAGGTCGCGGTCGTGGTGGCTCGACGCGTGCTGGTTCGTGCGCCGATCGTCCGTGGCGGCGCGCAGGCTAGGGCTTCGGCTTGGCGAAGCTCTGCGGGAGTAGCGTCGCAGCCGTGCGCCGGCAGGTCGGGGCGTGCTCCTCACACGTCCGCCGGCGTCGGTGCGTACCGAAACGGCCACGCCCTATGGCAGAGAAGGAGTGGCGGCTGGGAAGGAAGAGGGTGAGGGCGACAACAGGGAAGGCAAAGGTGGGAGCTTGGTCAGGAGATAGGCTTGGGCTCACCGGTGGCTTTGACAGCGCGAACGGTGGGGGTGGTGCGCGGGCTCCGGGACGGCGTCGCGGTGGCCGTTGTGGTGTGGCCAGGAACGGCGCGGCTCGGAGTTGTCGACGCGGCGCTGCACGGCACGGCGTCGGGCGGCGTTGCCGCCGCGGAGGCCGTGCGCAGCTCTACTAGCTCCTGGCAGCGAGCATCGTGGCTGCGCCTGGACGCTCTGCGGCGAGAACGCAGCGAGAGCCGAGAGTCCAGAGAGGATGAAGGGGTTCCGGGTGGCTTTGGCTGTGTGGACGAGAGACCGAGAAGAGGTGGCGGCGGACAGAGGGAGGAGGGTGAGGGCCAGGCTCGCGGTCTGGACTTATATAGGGGAGGCGCTAGGGTTCCGCGATAGCACAGGGGCTATGGAAGGCGGCGATCGTCGGCTTCCGCGCCACCGGACGCGTGGCGAGCATCCGTGCCATGGCAGTTGACGAGGCTGAGAAGATTCGAGAAAGGCGAGGGGGGTTGGGCGCTCAGGTGCTGCCTTGGCCGCCCCGTAATGCGCGGCGCAGGCACAGCTTGACGTCGCGGGGCCCCGGCTGGCATTCGCGACGGAAAGCACAACTGGTGGACGGAAAAGCAGGTGGTTTCCTCTGGCTGCGACGGGAAACGAAGGTTGGGACGGTAGCAGGAGGAAGACGACGCGAGGAACGACGGAAAAAGGCGACGGCGTCCGACTTCTCTCTCCCATGCGGCTGACTTGCGGGCCCATGGGAACGGCGCTCCCTCCCGCTGCGTTGTTCTCACGCAGGAGGTGGCGGTGCGGCTGGCCAGTGGGTCCTAGCTTGACGCCGCGGCCTCGCGTGCGGCGCGCGTGAGTGGAGCAGCGAACAAGGGCATGCGGCGGCGGCTTCGTCCAGCTGCGTGCTGCGCACGTGAGCGGCACGGTGGGAGCTGGGCTGTGCGGCTGGGTGTAGCTGCTGGGCCCTGGGCCGCTCGGACGGTTAGAGTGCATGGTCACCTGCTTAATTACGCTCCTCACGTAATTTAGCTAACCCAAGACAGCACAGGAGCATGCAGGTCGAAGGCTAGCGACAGCGTGTCTTCAGGTGTGTACGTGAGTACATGCTGGCGTACAGGTTGCTAACTAGTATAACCAAGCAAGGAACATGTAGCTTGGTGGTTAGCAGATGGGTTTAGGAAGGAGGGATGCACGTTGGATAGGGGAAAAAATAAAGATGCCCTATTTTTGATCTAGGTATAAAAGACAAGGGATTACCTCCAAGCACAAGCAAGAACCAAAACACTCATGCATCTTTGCTAAATGTGGTGCACCAATTATTTAGGAAAATTTATCATGTTACGCTAATTATATTTTATTTAATTTTATAAATTGCGGTTCGGAGGGACAGAAGAAGAGAACATTTCGCAAAGCATTGGTCGGATACTATATGCAACACACATTCGGACAAAAATTTTAAAAAGTCGGGATTTTTATTACATAGGAATTTGCGGAATGTTACAGGCAGGACCCCCCAGGGCATGACACATTCATTTGCTATTCTCTCAAACCCTAACCGGGAGGTGTCCCTTGAATAGATAACCTCTCGGGGAGGGCCAGCCATTAAGAGAAGATTAGTCCTCTCTAGGATCTAGTCTTTTAGATAATAGTGAGATGGAGAGTGAGGGAAGAGTTAGGAGAAGGTGCCGGCCTATCGGTGCGCTCTCTACGGCTTGTACCTTGGCGGGATCAAGCTCTACTTGAGCTTGCTCCTGGGATGTCTCTGGTGATCAACTTCTAATGCAAGTAAGTTCTATGCCTTTATTGTTTATCTGGATCACGACTCTCTTTGAGTGCTTTATTCCTGTTCTAGAGGGAGTAGAGTATTATCGTAGGTGTAAGCATGGTGCTTGCTTAGGCTTAGGATAATCGTGGATGCACCCTACATTCCGGATTTAGTGGTAGCTCACGGAGGTAACTTTATAGCTCTGTTGAATCCTATGTATCCCACTATCCCGTTTGTAGGCCAAGTAGGACGCGGTTGCTAAGGAGATCAACATCCTATGTCGTTGTCTCTCCTTATGTAATATCCCCAGTTAGCAATAGAAGACATAGACTTGCCCAAGTTAGAAGAAGTGAACCATAGTTATCCTCTCTACTCTCCTATTATCATCAACCTTGATTGCTACGCTCAACCCCATTAATTGTCGCCCTAGTCCTATCCTAGTTCTATCTTAATCTAGTATCTATCTTCACCGTACTGCTACCACTAGTTAAGTTAGACCGTAGTTAATCTCACATGTTTCTCAGTGGAACGAAACCTGGAATACTTCTGGAATAAAGCTACAACGGTATCCATGCGCTTACGGATCATTCAGTGGATGTTAATAGATATCAACAAGCTTTTTGGCGCCATTGCCGGGGAAACGGTCTGCTGAGTTGACTACGAACCTAGCTTAACTTTTTCTTTTCCTTTTTATCCTTCTTTCTTTTATCCTTTACTCCTTTCTTCTTTCTTTCATTCTTTTCTTTTCTTTTAACTTCTGGTTTAGCATGGATCACATTCCTATCAATCAACATGCTAAACCCACGAGCGCAAACTTTAGGCCACTAGAATCTTCAGAGCCTATCTTAGCATTTAGTTATGAGCTGCGCCCATGTTGGGTAGACTTTATCCAAAAACAATCCTTCTCAGAAGAAGGCGATGAAAACCCATACTAACACCTATGGGAGTTCTTACTGAGATGCGCATGCTTTCGCATTGCTGGTATGTCTGATAAGACTCTACAATGGAAGTTTTTTCCATTCTCTTTGACCGGAAAAGCTAAACATTGGTACAACAAAACCGTAGACAGTATACAAGGAGATTGGGAAATGTTATGTTCTAAATTTCAAACCAAATTCTTTCCTATCTCTAAGGTAATTGATCTTTGGAAAGAGGTTCTACGCTTTAAACAGCTAGAGGAGGAATCTCTAGAAACATCATGGGATCGCATTAATGATCTCTTTACTACAGGCCTAGACCTTTCTATTCCAGATCCGGTGTTGTTTCAACACTTTTACTTAGGCCTTAGTAAGGATTCTAAGCAGTTCCTTGATATAACTTCTACAGGATCTTTTCTTTATTTGTCTGCTAGTGAGGCAAGGTCTTTGCTTGATAAACTTTATGGATGGACTCCCAGCCCTAGCATTCATTATGAGCCCCCCGAGAAAGAGAAGGAATTGTTTCCTAGACAAGAGAAAGTTTTGATAGCTAAATCGCACTTATTCCAATCCTATAATTTAGCTATCAGTCCCAAACCATCTAGATCCCAAAATTCACCAAGGGAAGAAGAAATTCAACCCTTGAATTTTAATGATGATGTCGGGAAGAGCCTAAACTTTCAGTCTTACAAGAGACCTTCGAGTGAACATAATTCAAATCCTCTTGAGAAGGAATCTCTTAGAAAGCATCTTCTTTGGGAAGAATTCAAGGATAGCATATCTAATGATGCCATAGAAGGAGAGCAAAGTAAATTTGATTACAACCCTATCTTCTCTTCTTCTATGCCCACATTAGATGTCATACATGAACCCATCTCAAAACCCATCCTTGACCCCAAAGAATTCCTTAACTCTTGTTCTCCTGAGTCTCATGATGACCTTAGAGATCCACGAAGATACTTAGAGCATAGGAATCATGATAGACTTAAGGATGACCAAGAAGTGCTACAACAATGGTTGGAATGCGTTGAATGGATGGACCATAAAGAAACCTTAATAGAATCCAACCTAGGCCTAGATCTAAATGATAAACTTAGGACTCATCTAAGTTTGGAGGAGGCCATTGACGAGACCAGCTTGAGAGCCCCTAATCCTAAGGAAATCTTTGACATTAATATGATTGATGAAAGTCATAGGCATAAAATAAAAAAGACAATATTTTCGCCTATAGACATTCATAAAGAATCACCCTTGGAGATTGGTAAGGATGATGACACCAATGAGCATGAATGCTACTTCATAAAGACCTCGTCAAAGCCATGCTCATATGGCACATCTTCTGAATCTCTTGGTCTCTCTACCATGACCACACTCGAGATCTTCAACCCTCTCATGCATCCTGTCCATAAAAACTTCAAAAGGGTGGTTGTAGATGCATATGTTTATCATAAGCATTGCAAATCTCGATGTGCGGATCTTGAGGTAGGTCGATAAAGTTTGGTGTTAGAGGGAAAACCACTTCACCATCTTGAAGCACGATTCTGAGGTTTTCTAAAAATGAGCTTTTGATCAAGAACTAGCACTTTCGATAGACAACATGAACTCTTGTGCGAACGCCCTTGAATTGAGTATAGAGATATAATTGTGAAAATATTTCTTTAGGTATTCTTATCACTAATCTTTCTAGGTCTAAGCAAGAAGAATGAAGGATGATGGTGCAAGGTATGTCCAACCAATTATTATGCAACATTAGATCACATCCATCTAAACTTGATCTTGCCTTGCAAGAACTCAAGTGTGGGAGATATGCTTCTCTAAAAAATCTTATGCCATATTGCTAATCTTGGTTGTCTCTACCTTTAAGCCATGCTCAACTTGCCATATAATAATCATACTCTTTCATCTCTACTTAAATAATGAATCTCTACAATGCTTTCATGCTACCTATGTTTACTATAGTATGTGTAAGGTTTTAAAGTATTCTCACACACCTTTTAAATTAGGCATGGTGCTTAGTTTAAACCGTTTTCTTGAATTAAATTAGATGTGGTGTCTAGTTTGATCTTAACCCAAGAGGTGTGCTGATATTGCTTCTAAAGGCTTTTAAATTAAGTGTAGTGCTTAGGTTGAAATACCTTCCTGAATCAAATTAGACGTGGTGTCTAGATTGGTTCTTGAACTGAAAGTATGCTTTAGTAGACACTGGATATTTTATTGGACTAACCCCCCTGAGAAAACTCTAAAATCCAATGCGGATAAGTCAAGAGATGAATTCAAATCAGAGATGAAGCAAGGCACATGACGAACTCCAATAACTTTGCACACTGAAGACACAGCTCATTCATCATTGATGGAGAAACTGTAAGTATCAAAGATTATTTACTTTGTCTTCAACTGCAAGTTACCTTTGCCTTAAACCATGATTGCATTAAACATGAGAAAAAAACTATGCTAAGATAATCCTAAACCCATGTTTCTAATAGCATAGAGCTAATACACATAAATTAGAGATAACAATCCCCCGTTCAAATCGGTATATTCCTTCGGGTATGTGTTATCCACTAACCTGTGCAGGCATAAAAATCTAAAATGGCAAAGAGTAAAAAGATGGCACGATAAAAAGAGCACCATCTAGAGAACAAGAGGCACTATGACAAATCAAGACGTGAGGCTGTCCAAACAAGAAAAACAATGAGCAAAAGGAAAGGACCATCAAGAATCATCTACTCTTCGTCATACGGTGTCATCGCACTCCAATGACAAAGGTAACATTCAAAGGTAAATGGTCACTACTTAAAGAGTTTCTCTTTGATTTTGGTATGAACATGAACAAAGGACCTAATATGTTTGAGTAACAATTATCAATGATCAATCCTAATTAACTCAACATATTTAGTTCTTTAACTTGTTCATAGCATCACTATCTTGATCTGTAGTCTTAACCAAATGAGTTAAAAAGTTGCACACCTTATGCTTGGAAGATGGTAGCCATGATCATATAAAAATTGACACATCATGTACAGATAGACAATCCTTCCTTAGGTTAAGCATTTCAACTCTTGTATCCTAATAAACTTAAATGTTACATCCTTGCTCAACCTTTTGATCCTACCTCTCATGATAATGTTGAACAAATCACATAAGATCAACTCCACGTTGTTCAACGTGACTATGGACAAGAGATGTGGAATAGAAGTTTTTGGTTCTCGGGCTGGTGTTTTCCCACGGTAGAGCCCATGCACTTGATCTCTGCCTTGTCTTCATGAGCAGGACACACTTTAAGCAAAGTGTGGGGAGTCAATTCTCTACTTTGTACAAGTGGAGGTCCTAGACCTGTCAAAGCAAAATCAAATCTCAAAATCAAGATGGGTTAGGTAGAAGAAAGTGATACATTATAAAGGGCATCATCATAGAAATCTTTGTCTTCACCGAAAGAGCTAGCTTAGAGAAGAAGCACTCCCTTGCACGCAACCAAAGAAACCCCAATCGTGTCAACACTTTGGAGGAATCAACAAGAAGGGAGAAGTCTTGTCAGGAAGACTTTAAAATCCGAACCCTTGCCATGAGGTAACATTGGTAGTTATCCATATTTACTTTCTTGCATTGCATGAATTATTTTCTCTTTAATATGTTTACTTTTTCTGCATTAGCATTGCATTGAAAAATAATAAAAATAAATATACATTCATCTTGATAGATAATTCATGCATTATAAAACTTGAAGCCCCATGTGAATAGTTCTATGGTGCGTAAAGCCCGTAGGAGTCTTCACTGTGGTGGCATAAAAATAACAAAAATAATCATGCATACATGTTTTTTTCTTGCATAATAAAATAGAAAATCTAAAAATAATTATTGAGCATCTTGCTGCACTGTATATACTATAACAACCTTTGAAAACCTCTCACAACAACCAGTTCGTGAAACGGCTAACCACTAACTGCTTATCCTAATCCGTTCCACAAGTTTTGGTGTTTTGTGAGATGTTGCGGCAAGATGACTCCAAAAGCTAGTCCACCTAGGAATCTTCATCGACATCACTCGAAGTACACCTTCCCAACACACAGCCTAATCACTGTGTGGAGGAAGCAACTTCTTGTTGGATAAGATCGAGATTCCCGGCTACACTTGCTCTTGTAAGCATGAGCTCAACCGCGAGGACTGCTCAGCTTCAATGCTCAACCACGACAACAACCAGCTTGGGGAAAGGCATGCCCTAGGTACCCAGGTAAGTGTACCTACGCGATTATCGAGTCAGTTATAAAAATGGAAAATACCAAAAATATATGGATATATGAAGGTACATGCTTTTTAGAGTCTTTAGAGTCTTATATAGTATGAGTCTTAAAAATGTAAAACCCAATAAAAATATTAGTATAGATATGAGCTAATAAATAGGCAAGCCCTGAAGATGATCCTTAGAGATAAAAATGATGAAAAGCTGCTCTGTCATAACACCTTTGAAGTGCCTAGTGTTTAGACATAGGTTTTCCTGAGTTTTGGCTTTAATTGTTTTGACATGAAGATTTGCTTTAAGCCACGAAACTTGTGGAAAATGCAAAACCTTACATGATGAGTTCCTATATGACAAAGCTTACATTCCCACCAAAGCCAAATATGATGAGATAGGCTAGATAAACTTCCACATATATGTTGCTTGCCTTGCATTGAGTTTTGTCAATCTTTGTGACCCTTGTGAGAGATTTGTCATACTCTGGAATCAAGATCCACTTACACTCCACCTTCATATGCACTACTCTACATTAGAGTAGACACAACAACATGCCATTCCATCTACACCCATCCAAAAATGTTTTGCTCCTACACTAGGAGAGAGCACTAAAAACACTTCCATTAGATCGCCACCCAATAAATGCTCTATGTTCTTGTTGCTATCTCTCAAAAATCTTTTGTGCCAAAAGGAGTGTTATAAACTATACAAAAGTTATCATGAAAAAAAAATAAACTAAGGGAGTTAAAAAAAAAATGGACAAGTGTCCAAGAGCAATGGGTACTTAGATGCCTGCCTCCCTGATGAAAAAAAGAGAGAAAAAATAATAATAATAAAAATAAGATAGCTCATACTCTCTGACCAAGTTTCAAATTCTAAAAGAGAGATATGTCTTCAAAGAGCATAGTAGAATTAGGTTCCACCACATATCCATCATATCCATACACTTGCACATCTTGATTCGATTGTATGACTTGTTTCTCCGTGGATCTATTATTTGACTTTACAACATATGCATTGCAAGTTTGCTCTTTCAAGTTTTCTCCTTACCTATGAGCTCCACATAAGCTTTAGTTATAGGATGAAAAGAAAGGTATAACATCATTCTTGCCTTGGTGAAAATCTACAAATACCACATACATTGAGAGATTTGAGAGTGTCATACATGGTAAACTCTGAGTTTTATTTGAAAACCTCTAAAACCTCCAGAATGATAGTTGAACAAAGAGCTTAAAACATAGTGCTTGGCTTGATCTTTCTGTCTTTCAATTGCTCAAGACCCAAGTAAGAGCTGATAAGCCCCATAGTCAAAGGTAACATAAGTACGTTTGAAAGTCAGCTTAGTTATTACTTAAGCTTGGAGAAGAATTTTTGTCTGAATGCAGGTATACTTCTGGGTAGTTACATCAAGATGGCTACAATGCTTGAACTCATGCATATCTTTCAATAGCTTTTCTGAGCTTAGCTTTGTTAAGGGACTAGCAAAGGTTAAGTGTGGGGGTGTTGTTGATGGTGTTAATGACTAAATTTACCCGTCAACTAACTTCGAAAAAGAGGCACATTGGCGATCACCAACATAGACTTAGGGTTTACACTAACGGAATTCCATGAGTTTTGGTGAATCCTTGTTTCTGCAGGCACATATCGGAAAAGCTATAAAAAAGGACCAATGTGACAGATTGCAAGCTCCTCAAATGATGAATTGGAATACACCATTGTGAAGTGCTCGTCGAGACGATCAAAACGGACATATCATTTGCCTTTTTGGAGTTCCGGATGAAAAGGATCAATTCCACAGCGGGGGCTGCACTAGAAGACTCCAGAAGGCGCGAGAAGACACCACGTCGAAGCGGACCGCGAGCGGCCCTAGCGCCAGACCGGCCAGTCTGCTACAGTGGCCAAACAGGCCCAGCTTTAGCCCACGTGCTCCACCGCCTTAGGGTTTCAATCTCAGCCGTCCGCCAAAGTCGGTTTGATCCAAGGGCCCACGTTCATCCCACCGGGCTATAAAAGAAGGGCAGGACCCCCCCAAGGTATGACACATTCATTTGCTATTCTCTCAAACCCTAACCGGGAGGTGTCTCTTGAATGGATAATCTCTCGGCCAGCCATCAAGAGAAGATTAGTCCTCTCTAGGATCTAGTCTTTTAAATAATAGTGAGATGGAGAGTGAGGGAAGAGTTAGGAGGAGGTGTCGGCCTGTCGGTGCCCTCTCTACGGATTATACCTTGGTGGGATCAAGCTCTACTTGAGCTTGCTCTTGGGATGTCTCTGGTGATCAACTTCTAATGCAAGTAAGTTCTATGCCTTTATTGTTTATCTGGATCACAACTCTCTTTGATAGCTTTATTCCTGTTCTAGAGGGAGTAGAGTATTATCGTAGGTGTAAGCATGGTGCTTAGGCTTAGGATAATCGTGGATACACCCTACATTCTGGATTTGGTGGTAGCTTGCGGAGGTGACTTTATAGCTCCGTTGAATCCTATGTATCCCACTATCCCGTTTATAGGCCAAGTAGGACGCGGTTGCTATGGAGATCAACATCCTATGTCGGCGTCTCTCCTTATGTAATGTCCCCAGTTAGCAATAGAAGACATAGACTTGCCCAAGTTAGAAGAAGTGAATCATAGTTATCCTCTCTACTCTCCTATTATCATCAACCTTGATTGCTACGCTCAACCCCATTAATTGTCGCCCTGGTCCTATCCTAATTCTATCTTAATCTAATATCTATTGTAACGTCCCGCCTCCTCGAGGCCGGGCCCACTTACATCTGACAGCTTTAATAGGACCAATACTACCCTCACAGACCAACACCGGTCTTTTTCTGCGCACTTTGTCCTCACTCATGCGCACAGGGAACGAATTCTGGCCGGTCACCCATCCCGAAATTGCTCTAGGCCAAGCACGCTTAACCCCTCGAGTTCTTTCGAGATGAGCTTCCGGAAAAAAGAAGTTGCAACTTATTGGTATGAGTATCATATTAATCCTATTAAGCCCCGCTGGTCGAGGGGTGTTACATCCTCACCCCTTAAGCGATCGGCGTCCTCGTCGATCACCCCCGAGCTAGGAACCTCCTCTCTTGGCCACGTCCGTGTGTCGGTGCCGGCGCATGTGCCATCTTTGTGTGACCACGACGGATCCACACCGACCATGCGCACCATGCTGCGCAAGCTGCGACACACGCGCCCGTGAAACCGCGAGAGTCGGCTCTGATACCATTTGTAACGTCCCGCCTCCTCGAGGCCGGGCCCACTTACATCTGACAGCTTTAATAGGACCAATACTACCCTCACAGACCAACACCGGTCTTTTTCAAGCACTTTGTCCTCACTCATGCGCACCACCCTGAACGAATTCGGTCGGTCACCCATCTCGAAATTGCTCCGGGCCAAGCACGCTTAACCACGGAGTTCTTTCGAGATGAGCTTCAGGAAAAGAAGTTGCAGCTTATTGGTATGAGTATCATATTAATCCTATTAAGCCCTGGTCCAGAGTGTTACATCTATCTTCACCTTACTGCTACCCCTAGTTAAGTTAGACCGTAGTTAATCTCACACGTTTCTCAGTGGAACGAAACCTAAAATACTTCTGGGATAAAGGTACAACGGTATCCATGCGCTTGCGGATTATTTAGTGAGCGTTAACAGATATCAACACTCGGTAGGAGACGAGGTTGAAAAGGACGCCTCCAAGGAGGACACGACATCCATAGACGCCATCGTCCAAACTTTCACCACAACCTCACCAACCTCCATACCGCCGCCACTAGAGACGCACAAAGGTGACCTGACCCAAGAAACCAGCCTAGGCAAGGGCAAGGCAGGTGTCAGGGAGGGAGAAGAGGGTCAGAAGAAGCCCTTGTCGCGTAACCCACCACTGTCCCTACCCTGTCAGTCAGTCCGAGCATCAAACCTCATCGTACAGGCTCCAGCAGCCCCCGCGAAGAACTTCTGCCGCCAGCACACTGGATCCAACAAAGGCGCACCCTCAGACCGGACTGCCGTCACCGTCGCTGCACGCCGCTGCTCGATCCTCCATGGATCTGAGCCAGACCATAGAGAGACACTAGGACTAGGCAAGAAGGACACCAGCCCCAGCCATGGAGGCTAGATCTCGATGCCGCTGTTGCCGCCCGGCCTGCGTCCAAGAGGTGGAGGCCACCGGCCAGCAGGACGGAGCCCCCAAATGAAGGAGCCACCACCACGGGCACCATGGTAGCCACACCACTAGGCACGAAGCAACCACGCCACCACCAAGACGCAAAACAGGTCGAACGCCGCATCCGCCTCCGCCCACCGTTGTCGAATGAATCGGACATTGTCGACTCCAAATTTTTAGGGTCCACTGTGCATCATATGTCAGTCCCTGGATTAGTAGCTGACACGCACAATTAGACAAGATTGATATCAAAAAGCATACTTTTATTGCTACTGGAAAAACATGATACATTGTTCGGGTTTACATAGCTTGGGCCACTGGCCTTATAGTTAAATCCGAGTTTTAAGACAAGGCGGTTCTATATTATCGTGGCTCCATTTCCCGCAGTAACCTGGAGTGCGGACGAAACCCTAGCTATTCCTATATCACGAACATCGTAGTCGTAAGCGTAGTCCTAGTGTAGCTTCTTCATGTAGTCATGCGGCTCCGTCTTCATGTATTCTTCGGCGTCCAATCCTCGCGTAGCTCTAGTAGTCCATCTTAGTGTAGGCTCCCGATCGGCTTCATCCTCGGATATACTCCTGCAGCGTCCTGTCTAAAAGAGATAGGGAGAAGGGGGTTGAGTACATATGTACTCAGCAAGCCCTAACTTTGGGTGGATGGAGGTTAAATGTGGATGGGTTAGTGGTAAAGGTAGAATTTATATTTATAGGTTGGGCCCTGGTAGGGTATTCACCATCCTCACCAGTTCCCGGATTAAGTTATGGTTACCAAAATATTAATACGTCTTACCAGATTATCCATTGTTGTTGTAGTCTAATCATAGCGTCTCATCCCGGCATCTGCCCATTCCAAGGACGTGGCTATTCGAATAGATTCAAGTAAACTCTGCAGAGGTTGTACACTTTTCCCCACATGATAGACGTAGTCGCCACTAGGGCCAATAGCGCGACAGGGCCTAACGAGAACTCGTACCCGATAGGGCGCTACCTTAGATATCCATACACTTCCACTACGGCGCGGGGGGGTTGGGATATTGGACGAGGAAGCCCACTAGCAGTCCTTCGCCCAATCGGGACATGGAAGACCACCACATGTCAGTCCATGCCCTCACACAAATCGTGGAAGCCCACTAGCATCCACATTAGAAAGATATAATTCGCGATAGTGCACCCAAGAGTTTTACGTGGAAGATCACTTAGCGCCCACGCCCAACCAGGCCATGGAAGAACACACAAAGATCCATGCCGTCTCCTGCTCTACCGTTTGCCTACTCCCGCCCCCTAAGTGGAAACATACTTCAATCTAACGGGGTGTGAGATCAAGCCTACCCATATAGGCATGTGGCTGTACGGAATATCTCACCAGTAATGTAAAGGAGGCTATGAACCGGTCCTTAGGGGTGACTAAAACAGTATCTCCGACCGGGATATTCTTCGCAGACATATCCGCCAAGTAATCTACACCTAGATTACCCCTACCCGTTTCAAGTCATAGCATATATAGTCACTTCATTATCTCATTATCACATTATCATATTATCATGTTATCACTTTATCACATCATCTTATCATAAATATTTATATGATCTTTATCAGAGGGTCGTTATATAAGTAGGATGGTAGATAGGTGGAAATTAGGACTTGCCTCCGCTCGCTGACGAGTATATCCAAGGGTCTTGATTCCTTCGCTTTTGTCTCCAGTGTCTTGGTGTAGCGGTACTTCGTCTTGGGGTAGTAGTAATCCTTCAGAGTCTTGACATCACCACGCTTCAGGGATCCATTGGGTCCTTGTACGTCTTCTAGTCTACGCGATCTATTGCTTGACAAACAAGAAGGCAAAACCAAACAATGCATACACAACAGGCATAACTAAGCAAACATGATCAGCCAAAACAAGGAGGGGGATCCTAACGGGGTTGGTTGTAGGTGGTGGATGGGTTTATTCTAATTCTATCATTACTATGTGAGCTTAAAGTAAGAGGTAGATAAAGATTATCTATCCAACAAGATGGCTCCTACGGGCTGGGTTAGTGTGGTGTGGTTATCTAATGGAAAACCAGACCATATTATTATCTTTCACTATTATGTGAACCTGAAAGGAGAAAGCTTGACCAAGTCATCATAGATGGCTTGGCCTACTTCTACAGGTCCACTTGGGTTTGGCGGGATTAGAAGATGGGGTCTAGGTGGTTAGGTACGGGCATATGTATTTATATACTCGTACATAGGGTTTAGGCTAGGTATATATGGATAGGTGGTGGCTAAGGTTAGTGGCACGTATGCGTATACATATATGCCTAGGGTTAGCGACACATACGCACATGATTATGTATGTGCCTTGGGTTGGTTAGGACAGGGAAAAGGACGCGAGGTTAGCTACACATTGGTATATGCCCAGTATATATTTAATCATATATACAGGACCTACCATGCATGTGTATATATATATATATACCTACGGGGTTAGTTACTATTATAGTGAGAGGTTATTACTAGGGTTAACTATGGCGGTGCGGAGTTAGCCACACGGGGGCGTGTCCAGGTTATCGGACATGTCCGTGCGTGTGTTTATATATATAGGTGTACCTATTTTCGGTGATTGGGTACGGACATGTCGGAGCATATGACATGTCACCAAAACCTACTCACCTTTATGGGTATGTGTGGTTAGCTAGCACTATGAACGATTATTACTACGGTTAGCATTTATATTAATTAAGTGGGTTAGCACTAATTATAAAAAGAAAGAGAAGCAAACAATTATTACTAGAATTTAAATGGGCACCAAAAATGGGAATATTGATGTGGATAAATAGGGCATGATTTAAGAAGGATTTTGGTGGTGGAATTTCTACAATCGGATTTAGAATGGAAAGGATATGAATTTCCAAAGTTTAATACAAGAAAGGGAGTTGGAATCTGCTTTGGAAATTATTTCTGGAAAAATGGATAATGGAAATGTGTTGGAAAAGGTTGGGTAGGATCTGGGGTGTACCTAGTTTATTTAAGAATTTTCTAGGAATTTTTCGGATAAGGAAAAATATATTTTCACTCCTCCGTACGCTCTCCGTGTGCGCGTAGCATTTTGTGTATGGCTGACACGCGGGTCCAGGGCTGTGGTCAGCTGCTGCAGGGACCGTGCTCATGGACCCGTGGGCCGATCCGTGGACTTGCTCTTGCTCTCTCTATTCCAGTGGACTGAGTCTACACGGTAGCAAAGAGAAAGGAGTGGAGGTCCTTTCCCTATGACGTGTGGGGTCCACGAGGCGAGGTGGCATGCTCCCATTGGCCATGCTAGCACAGTGGAGGGTGTCGTCATTCCTGGCCTCCTGCTGCTCACGCCCGTCCTTGTCTCCGGCCCTTGTTCGGCAAAGTGGGAGGAAAAAGGGAGAGAGGTGTGGGACCCGCAGGAAATGTGGTGTTTTCTTATTGGCTGACAACGGCATTGGAATGCCCTGGTGTGGCCCGTGCTCACCTGCTGCTCGGCTTCTTCCTCCTCGGAACAGAGAGGAAAGAGAGGGAGAAAGAAGAAGGAAGGAAAGAAGGAAGGGAATGAGAGAGATGGGGAGCTGGGAGGGAGCTCGGCCGGCGGTGGCCTCTATTCCGACGAGGTGGCCGGTGGTGGCACTGGATAGTGAGGGGGATTCAGAGAGAGAGAGAGAGAGAGAGAGAGGGATGAGGAAGAACGAAGGGGCAGAGCTTCGGCAATGGTGGCGCGTGGTGGCCGGCTGCCGGCGTTCTACTCTGGTGAGGCGGAGGGGGCAGAGCACAGAGAGGAGGGAGAAAGGAAGAGAGCAGAGCAGCAATTCGAGGAGGGGTAGCGGAGTTCGAGTTCGAACTCGAGCTCTCAAGCTTCAGTGTCCATGGCGGCCATGTCCCCGTCGGAGAGAAGCAGAACAGAGGAGGGGAAGAGAAGAGGAGAGGGAGATGGCTCGTTCCCGCTCAAGACGAAGCTCGTGGTGCTGCTCGTTGAGGCGGAGGTGCCCTCGCCGCGCCTATTTATAGGCGGAGGAGGTCGGTTCGCCGGCGGAGATATTTTCCGCCGCGCGCTGGGGTTCCGTGGGCGCTACTCTTCCTCGTGCGTGCGTCCAAGCTAGAGAGGCGGTGCGCAACAGTGCGCCCTTATCTATTTCGGCCGAGATAAGGCGGTAACGGCGAGCCCGAGGAGACGGAGGTAGACGACGCGGCCGACGCGGTATTCGCGTCGTCGTCTCCCTGGGGAAGACGATGCTGACACCCGGGTCCCACCTGTAAGCGAGAGGAGGAGTGAAGAGGGGAGGAAGCCGGATGGGCCTGCTAGGCTGCTGCTGTGCTTGCTGGCTGGGCTGGCTTGTGCGGTTCAACCGGTGGAGGCCCATTCGGGAAGAGGAGAAGGGGAGTGGGCTCGCGCGCTGGGCTGGCCCAGTGCGGGTGAAGAGGAGAAGGGAGGAACGGCTGGACTGGGCCAGCAAGGAAGAGAGGGAGAGATTGAGCCCGTGATAATTTCTCCATTAGAAATCCTTTAATTATTTCCCAGAAATTAAACTAGGCACTAATGGAAGGGGTTGGATTCAAGGATCATGATGGGGAATTCAGGAGAGGGTTCAACGATAGAGTTCAAGGGAAGATCAAGGGTGGTTTTCCTAGGAATTGATCAAGGGATTTATTTGGAGAGAGTAGCAAGGAATTTGGGAGAAGGTCAAGGAGGGATTAATTGGTGCCAAAATAAATTCTAGAGAGCAAATAATCAAGCAAGCAAGCATTCCACACAAGGCAATCAATCAAACATTCAAGTCACGATTAAAATGCATATGGTGAATTTTAATGCAGAGGTTTCAGAAAGAGGTTTTTAAATACGGTTTTGCGAAAAATAAACTAATCAAGTTTTAATTTGTTGTAAATTATAAAAAGTTCAAATTTTTAGTGATTTTTAAAATGGTGCAAAAACATGGGTGTTACAAGTCTACCCCACTTAGAATGAATCTCGTCCTCGAGATTCGAGCAACTAGAGGGAAAATCTAGAGGGAGGGAAAAGAACTATAGAGGGAGAGATTACAAATCGTGATTTCCTAACTATCTTACCGTATCATCTTCCATCTTCCCGAGAGGTCTTCAGTCTTCTACCGATCCCGATCCCTCGTGGGTTGTCCCGACATGCTTCTTGAGATCTTCTCGCATATCCATAGTCGTACCAACTTCTTCCGACAACTTCTAGCTCTTCGAGGGCTACCCCACTTAGAAAATTTGATCTTTCGGTGTACTTGAATTTTTGCATATCACCCTTTTTATTCTTCTCATAGCTATCATTCTGAGCTATAATACTACCCCACTTAGATGATTTAGTCATCTACGATTCACCCTTGTTTCTAGCTTTTTGAGCTATCTGGCTTTGTTCCTTCTGATTCTTCTAGCTTTGTGGTGATAACATTCTTGTCTTATTTTCTTTTGAGCAACAATCACAGTATCTTGGGGTTCCATTTCTCATCAAGAAATTTGCACTATTACCTTCTTAGGATTCCACTTCTCATCTAGAAAGCTTCTTCTTAAGTAGCTTGCTCTTAACTTGTTTCCGCCCTATCTAATTCATGGGATCTGGGTCTACCCCACTTAGAAGATTTTGCCCTAAATCTTCTATTATTATCTTGAGATATTTCTAGGCTGATATTATTATGGCCTCTTGGCATATCATGTTTCGATTTATTTCCCTTTCATATCGTCCTTATTTGTTTAGCTGGCATTTCGTGCGCATGGGCATGTCGTTCTAGGGGAACAATCATGGGGATAACGGGACCGCGCTCATATTAATTCGAGCACAACAGGGGTTACAATCATTAGGGAAGGAGGGAGGATGCAACTAGGCTACAACTACATCTCCCTAAGATGGCTAATCCACCTCATCGAGTTGGGTGGATGCATTCCTGGGCGTCAGTCGTCCTTCTACTGACGTAGGGTGTGGGTCGGCTTCTTCTCTTGGTGGTGCTTGAGTGGGCGGAAGGAGAGACTCGATGTCGTAGGCCTCCGATGGCGGCGGTGCTGGCGGTACTGCAGGGTCCAGTCTTCTTCTTTCTGGAGGGTAGACAGGGGTTCCTTCTAGGATGACGGGCTCTTGCCCGACCATGGCGAACATCCTTCTTCGGGGCCTGGTGACGAGGTAGGCGTCCTTCACCGCTGGGCGTGGCGGTCTTCGGCTTGCCGGGGCTTCGGCGAGAGTGGTCTCGCGACTTTGGGCGGCGGCTACATGGGCTTGTGCTGCGGCGAAATCAACTTGGAGCTTGCGGGCGAAGGTCTCGGCTTCTTCGGCTCGGCGAAGTTGCTTCCTCAGCTCGGAGGCTTGTCGGTCGTGTTGCTCATCAAGAGCAAGCAGGTAGGTGGCCAGGAGCTTGACGGCGGGGTTGTCTTCTTGTCGTTGCAGGGCTTCCATGCGGGCGGTCCATGCTGGTCGGTTCTTGTCGATGGGCGGGAAGAATCTCATGGGCGTACGGGAGATGGGCTCTTCGTAGATCTGGCACAGGTGACGTAGGGCTTTGCGGGCGACGGCTTGGTAGGTGTCGGCGAAATCCGGTGGTCGTCATGCTCCATAGCCCGGTGGTGTCGGGGAAGTCTTCACTCTTGGCGATGTAGATGGTGACTTCACAGCGGTCGGTGCCATGTTCTTCATACTCACGGCCTTCATACTCGGGACGCTCTCGGATGCCAAGTCTCTGCATGGTGGTGCAGAGGAGCCGGGGAAAGCCTAGGGTGTGGATGCAGTAGCTGCTGGTCCAGACTCCGGCCATTCTTGGCTGGGGGCTTGGTGGTAGTGGCTTGTGGGTGGATGGCAAGACGTGTGGTTGCTAATGGGAGGTGGAAGGCTAGCAATGGGATGGTTGGGGTGGGATGTTGAAGAAAGGTGGAGGGGTACTCTTTTATAGTGAGTCAGGGTAAGGCTTGCATAGGGTGCTTTGACTGGTCTTCAGGTGTGCGGTGGAAGGAAGTGGAGTGGGTGTGGGTTCCACTACACAGTGGGGTACTGTGGCGGGGTGTAGCCTTGATGACAGTGCTATGGTGGTGTAGCCTTGGTGATTGTACGGTGGCGGTGTAGTCTTGACGACTGTGCGACGTAGGTGTCGTCGAGTTGTAGTGTATATCCCGGGTGAGAAGGTGATTTCTTGGCCATATTTTTTTTTACATTTTTCCTTAATAATTTTGCAAATATTTCTAGTGCCAGCATAATTCTCCAAATATTATTCCAACTTCTTTAATTCAACAAGTAGCTTAAAGTCTTTCATATGGTAGCGGACGCATTACAATGATATACAAGATTGTAAATCCAATGAGGGGAGGGATTAGGATAGCCAGAAGGGTAGCAACGAACTCTTCTTCATCTGGGTCCATCTTGTAGGCTTCAGCTTCTGCTTCTGATTATGTACTTCGAACTCCTTCTTGTCTTCTTCGGCAATCTTGACTTGTATTCGACTTCTTGGATTAATCCTCTCAGTCGGCACTTGATTAGCAGGGTGGGTGTGGGTGTTTTTTTTTTGTTGGTAGTAGGGTGATTTGGGGGATGTTTTGGGTGATAGCAGGGGGCAGCTGGGGCGTTTTATAGGCGGTCGATGGCGGGGTCTGAGGAGGTGAGTGCGCGGCTGGGTGCGCGTGATCATCGGCGGGCATCGCGGCATCGGGGTGGGGAACTGAGGTGACGGCGCGAGCGGCAGTGGTGCGTGATGTCGGTCGTGCAGAGGGGATGGTACGAGCGGCATCACGGGGCGGTGGCGTGCGGTCTTGGTCGTGAGGAGGGGGGCCTGACGAAGCGGTCTTGGCGGCGCTGCGTAGGGGGAGAGGACAGCGCAACAGTGGACGGCATGCACGGCGTTCGTGGATCGGTAAGCGTGTACCGTCCGGTGTCTTCACTAATAATAGCAGTGGCTTAACTAGTTGTTGTTGATCTTCATCTTGTCTTCTTGATAAGTCTTCTTCTGATGGTCTTCTTAATACTCTCGGGTGATGATTACCTGCATGTTAGTTTAAAATCTACTCTACGAGGAAGAGGGGATGAGAGAGAAAAGCAGAATGTAAGGAAAAGGATCTATTCCTAATAGATATAGGTAGGGGAGAGAAGCAAAGAGCAAGATGAGAAAGGGAGAGATCTATGGGGTATTTGTAACAAAAGCAAGCAAAGATACAATCAAGGTTTGTCAAGCAAAGCGTATACTAATTTCGCGTAACCTATCTATAGGAGCACTCCAAGTCTAAACTCTATGCCACTCTATCTATACTTCTCGTAGTTTTGAAGGGGATGAGAAGAGAGAGAAAAGACTGTTTTTGAAATAGAAAGACAAGAAAAGATAAGAGTCAAGGTTATAAGCAAGATTTTTGAAAATAGTTTTTAGAAAAAGCGTTTCTAACTAAAATCCAACCTAAGGGTTTGTCCTACAGTCCAAGTATGGCTCTGATACCACCCTGTCGACCCCAAATTTTTAGGGTCCACTGTGCATCATATGTCGGGTCCCCGGATCGATAGGCGACACGCACAATTAGACAAGATTGATATCAAAAAGCATACTTTTATTGCTACTTTGGAAAAACATGATACATTGTTCGGGTTTACATAGCTTGGGCCTTGGCCTTATAGTATATATCGAGTTTTAAGACGGCGGTTACGTATTATCGTGGCTCCATTCCTACGGGCAACTTTGGAGTGCGGACGAAACCCTAGCTATTCCTATATCACGAACATCGTAGTCGTAAGCGTAGTCCTAGTGTAGCTTCTTCATGTAGTCATGCGGCTCTGTCTTCATGTATTCTTCGGCGTCCAATCCTCGCGTAGCTCCGGTAAGTCCATCTTAGTGTAGGCTCTCGATCGGATTCATCCTCGGATATACTCCCTGCGGCGTCTGTCTAAAAGAGATAGGGAGAGGGGGTTGAGTACATATGTACTCAGCAAGCCCTAACTTTGGGTGGATGGAGGTTAAATGTGGATGGGTTAGTGGTAAAGGTAGAATTTATATTTATAGGTTGGGCCCTGGTAGGGTATTCACCATCCTCACCGGTTCGGATTAAGTTATGGTTACCAAAATATTAATACGTCTTACCAGATTATCCATTGTTGTTGTAGTCTAATCATAGCGTCTCATCCCGGCATCCGCCCATTCCAAGGGCGTGGCTATTCGAATAGATTCAAGTAAACTCTGCAGAGGTTGTACACTTTTCCCCACATGATAGGCGTAGTCGCCACTAGGGCCAATAGCGACAGGCCTAACGAGAACTTCGTACCCGATAGGGGCGCTACCTTAGATATCCATACACTTCCACTACGGCGCTCGGGGTTGGGATATTGGACGAGGAAGCCCACTAGCAGATCCTTCGCCCAATCGGGACATGGAAGACCACCACATGTCGGTCCATGCCCTCACACAAATCGTGGGAAGCCCACTAGCATCCACATTAGAAAGATATAATTCGCGATAGTGCACCCAAGAGTTTTACGTGGAAGATCACTTAGCGTCCACGCCCAACCAGGCCATGGAAGAACACACAAAGCATCCATGCCGTCTCCCGCTCTACCGTTTGCCTACTCCGGCCCCTAAGTGGAAACATACTTCAATCTAACGGGGTGTGAGATCAAGCCTACCCATATAGGCATGTGGCTGTACGGAATATCTCACCAGAATGTAAAGGAGGCTATGAACCGGTCCTTAGGGGTGACTAAAAGCAGGTATCTCCGACAGGATATTCTTCGCAGAACATATCCGCCAAGTAATCTACACCTAGATTACCCCTACCCGTTTCAAGTCATAGCATATATAGTCACTTCATTATCTCATTATCACATTATCATATTATCATGTTATCACTTTATCACATCATCTTATCATAAATATTTATATGATCTTTATCAGAGGGTCGTTATATAAGTAGGATGGTAGATAGGTGGAAATTAGGACTTGCCTCCGCTCGCTGACGAGTATATCCAAGGGTCTTGATTCCTTCGCTTTTGTCTCCAGTGTCTTGGTGTAGCGGTACTTCGTCTTGGGGTAGTAGTAATCCTTCAGAGTCTTGACATCACCACGCTTCAGGGATCCATCGGGTCCTTGTACATCTTCTAGTCTACGCGATCTATTGCTTGACAAACAAGAAGGCAAAACCAAACAATGCATACACAACAGGCATAACTAAGCAAACATGATCAGCCAAAACAAGGAGGAGGATCCTAACGGGGTTGGTTGTAGGTGGTGGATGGGTTTATTCTAATTCTATCATTACTATGTGAGCTTGAAGTAAGAGGTAGATAAAGATTATCTATCCAACAAGATGGCTCCTACGGGCTGGGTTAGTGTGGTGTGGTTATCTAATGGAAAACCAGACCATATTATTATCTTTCACTATTATGTGAACCTGAAAGGAGAAAGCTTGACCAAGTCATCATAGATGGCTTGGCCTACTTCTACAGGTCCACTTGGGTTTGGCGGGATTAGAAGATGGGGTCTAGGTGGTTAGCTACGGGCATATGTATTTATATACTCGTACATAGGGTTTAGGCTAGGTATATATGGATAGGTGGTGGCTAAGGTTAGTGGCACGTATGCGTATACATATATGCCTAGGGTTAGCGACACATACGCACATGATTATGTATGTGCCTTGGGTTGGTTAGGACAGGGAAAAGGACGCGAGGTTAGCTACACATTGGTATATGCCCAGTATATATTTAATCATATATACAGAACCTACCATGCATGTGTATATATATATATATATACCTACGGGGTTAGTTACTATTATAGTGAGAGGTTATTACTAGGGTTAACTATGGCGGTGCGGAGTTAGCCACACGGGCGTGTCAGGTTATCGGACATGTCCGTGCGTGTGTTTTATATATATAGGTGTACCTATTTTCGGTGATTGGGTACGGACATGTCGGAGCATATGACATGTCACCAAAACCTACTCACCTTTATGGGTATGTGTGGTTAGCCAGCACTACGAACGATTATTACTACGGTTAGCATTTATATTAATTAAGTGGGTTAGCACTAATTATAAAAGAAAGAGAAGCAAACAATTATTACTAGAATTTAAATGGGCACCAAAAATGGGAATATTGATGTGGATAAATAGGGCATGATTTAAGAAGAATTTTGGTGGTGAAATTTCTACAATCGGATTTAGAATGGAAAGGATATGAATTTCCAAAGTTTAATACAAGAAAGGGAGTTGGAATCTGCTTTGGAAATTATTTCTGGAAAAATGGATAATGGAAATGTGTTGGAAAAGGTTGGGTAGGATCTGGGGTGTACCTAGTTTATTTAAGAATTTTCTAGGAATTTTTTACGGATAAGGAAAAATATATTTTCACTCCTCAGGTAACGTTCTCCGTGTGTGCGGCGTAGCATTTTTGTGTATGGGCGACACGCGGGTCCAGGGCTGTGGTCAGCTGCTGCAGGGACTATGCTCATGGACCCGTGGGCCGATCCGGTGGACTTGCTCTTGCCTCTCTCTATTCCAGTGGACTGAGTCTACACGGTAGCAAAGAGAAAGGAGTGGAGGTCCCTTCCCTATGACGTGTGGGGTCCACGAGGCGAGGTGGCATGCTCCCATTGGCCATGCTAGCACAGTGGAGGGTGTCGTCATTCCTGGCCTCCTGCTGCTCACGCCCGTCCTTGTCTCTGTCCTTGTTCGGCAGTGGGAGGAAAAAGGGAGAGAGGTGTGGGACCCGCAGGAAATGTGGTGTTTTCTTATTGGCTGACAACGGCATTGGAATGCCCCGGGTGTGGCCCGTGCTCACTTCTTTGCTCGGCTTCTTCCTCCTCGAAACAGAGAGGAAAGAGAGGGAGAAAGAAGAAGGAAGGAAAGAAGGAAGGGAATGAGAGAGATGGGGAGCTGGGAAGGAGCTCGGCCGGCGATGGCCTCTACTCCGACGAGGTGGCCGGTGGTGGCACTGGATAGTGAGGGGGATTCAGAGAGAGAGAGAGAGAGAGAGGGATGAGGAAGAACGAAGGGGGCAGAGCTTCGGCAATGGTGGCGCGTGGTGGCCGGCTGCCGGCGTTCTACTCTGGTGAGGCGGAGGGGGCAGAGCACAGAGAGGAGGGAGAAAGGAAGAGAGCAGAGCAGCAACTCGAGGAGGGGTAGCGGAGTTCGAGTTCGAACTCGAGCTCTCAAGCTTCAGTGTCCATGGCGGCCATGTCCCCGTCGGAGAGAAGCAGAACAGAGGAGGGGAAGAGAAGAGGAGAGGGAGATGGCTCGTTCCCGCTCAAGACGAAGCTCGTGGTGCTGCTCGTTGAGGCGGAGGTGCCCTCGCCGCGCCTATTTATAGGCGGAGGAGGTCGGTTCGCCGGCGGAGATATTTTCCGCCGTTTTGGGGTGGGGTTGGGCGCTACTCTTCCTCGTGCGTGCGTCCAAGCTAGAGAGGCGGTGGCAAAAGTGCGCCCTTATCTATTTCGACCGAGATAAGGCGGTAACGGCGAGCCAGGAGACGGAGGTAGGCGACGTGGCCGACAGCGGTATTCGCGTCGTCGTCTCCCCTGGGGGAAGACGATGCCGACACCGGGTCCCACCCGTAGCGAGAGGAGGAGTGAAGGGGAGGAAGCCGGATGGGCTGCTGGGCTGGGCTGGCGTGCTTGCTGGCCGGGCCGGGCTGGCTTGTGCGGTTCAACCGGTGGAGGCCCATTCGGGAAGAGGAGGAGGGGAGTGGGCTCGCTGTATTTGGGCTGGCCCAAAGGCGGGTGAAGAGGAGAAGGGAGGAACGGCTGGATGGGCCAGCAAGGAAGAGAGGGAGAGATTGAGCCCGTGATAATTTCTCCATTAGAAATCCTTTAATTATTTCCCAGAAATTAAACTAGCCACTAATGGAAGGGGTTGGATTCAAGGATCATGATGGGGAATTCAGGAGAGGGTTCAAGGATAGAGTTCAAGGGAAGATCAAGGGTGGTTTTCCTAGGAATTGATCAAGGGATTTATTTGGAGAGAGTAGCAAGGAATTTGGGGAGAAGGTCAAGGAGGGATTAATTGGTGCCAAAATAAATTCTAGAGAGCAAATAATCAAGCAAGCAAGCATTCCACATAAGGCAATCAATCAAACATTCAAGTCACGATTAAAATGCATATGGTGAATTTTAATGCGAGAGGTTTCGAGAAAAGAGGTTTTTAAATACGGTTTTGCGAAAAATAAACTAATCAAGTTTTAATTTGTTGTAAATTATAAAAAGTTCAAATTTTTAGTGATTTTTAAAATGGTGCAAAAACACGGGTGTTACAGACATGAGAGAGCGGGGATCCGGCGAACCCCCATGCAGATCCGGCCGCTCACACGCAGATCTATTTGCCAGTTGCACGGATCTGGTAGCTTACCAAACTGAGGAAACGAAGGAAAAAGAGAGGGAGAGGAAAGAGGAAGCTGCGACCGGGAAGCTAGGTGCGTGATGGCCCTCGCCGCCGCCTTCCTCACGCCTTCCGAGCCTCGGCGGCAGCCCGCTCCGGCAGAGGCTGGGAAGTGAGAGTGAGAAGCTGGAGGAAGGGGACGCGAGGGAGCCTACCGAGCCGCCCAGACAGACGACGCGGGGGCAAATCCGGTCTTTCGGTTGACGCTGGCAGCACCTAAGAATATCTAGCATCAATCGGATACACCACCAAAGTTGCCGTCGTCCTTGTCCACACATTGATCGACGGTCTTTGCCTCTGAACCAGGTCATCGGTGACATTTTTTTCCATATAGGGAAAATTTATTAGTTTCAAAATCCTCACATCAAGACGATACCAAGAGCTTAAAATACTACCGCCTCTGTATTGCCAATGTATCGGTAAGTGATGTCACTAGTACACAGAGCATTTGTGTTGACGGTGGGGTTTCATTTGTACAGGCGGTTTTAGTTGACACACGCCTCTGCAAATCGACCATCGTTTCCCAGCCTTAGAACCGCCCGGTGGAAAAGTAATATCACTGGCGGTTCATTATGCCAACCGTCGGTGTAAATGGTGACATTTACATAGGCGGTTTGCATAAGGAACCGCCGATGATATTGACCATTATCAGCGGCGGTTTCTTACATCGGCCGCCTGTGAAAACAGGGGCCATTTTCACTGGCGGTTGCCTTATATCAACCACTTTGTGCTGATATTCTCCTATATATACCCCCTTCTTCCTCCTCTCCGGCTCCAATGTAAGGCTGTAGCCCGAGCACAAGTGCCATGGCTGGAGCTTTGGAGGTCCAGATTTGAGCCAATACAAGGGAGAGGTTTTGATCCCGATTTCTTTGGAGGAGGTAGCTAAAAAAGGTTAGTTTATGTGTTTCTTGCCTCATTTCCTTCTTTTTCCTCAATCCCCATCACTTTAGAGATCTAGGGTTTCACCTCAAGAGAGAGAAGAGTAGCGTTTTTTTTTTTCAATTATTCTAGTCACTTTTTATTTAGGGGTTCACCATTTGTAGCTATGGTTTATCTTTTTTAGTTTTATTAGCTACTCTTAATTAATTATTTAGTGTTATTTAATTATATTTAGTTTAATTAGCTAGTAGTGATGCTTTTAGCTAGGTTCTTATTAATTAATCTAGTTTTAGTCATTTTGAATTTTTCTAGATCTTGAGGCTTTAAATTAGTTTTTGTTTAATTATTTAGTTATGTTTCGTTAAATTAAGTAGTGGTGAGGCTTTTATTAGGGTTGTAGTCTTGCTTTAAATTTTTCTGGTTTCATCTAAGAAATTGATGCTTTAACTATTTAGTTATGTTTATTTATATTTAGTTTAATTAGTTAGTAGTGATGCTTTTAGCTAGGTTCTTATTAATTAATCTAGTTTTAGTTATTTGGAATTTTTTTAGATCTTGAGTCTTTGAATTAGTTATTGTTTAATTATTTAGTTATGTTTCATTAAATTAAGTAGTGGTGAGGCTTTTATTAGGGTTGTAGTTACTAGTCTTGCTTTAATTTTTTTGATTTCATCTAAGAAATTGATGCTTTAATTATTTAGTTATGTTTATTTATATTTAGTTTAATTAGCTAGTAGTGATGCTTTTAGCTAGGTTCCTATTAATTAATCTAGTTTTAGTTATTTTAAATTTTTCTAGATCTTGAGGCTTTGAATTAGTTTTTGTTTAATTATTTAGTTATGTTTCGTTAAATTAAGTAGTGGTGAGGCTTTGTAGTGTTTACAATATATAAATCTACTAAACTTTTTAACAGTAACGATGGATAGAGCATTCGGATGTATAACTTAGAAAGAGTAGATCCGTCATACATACCTGAGGTTCAGAAGTTTATCGATGCTGCTAAAGACCATGCTTTGAGAACACAGAAGAAACACATATATTGTCCTTGCTCAGATTGCAAAAATATTGTTGTTTTTGAAGACACAAAACCAATCTTAAATCATTTGGTCTGCCGAAGATTTATGGAAGATTACTTGATTTGGACAAAGCATGGAGAAGGTAGCAAGGGCGTATACACAGTTGGAGACCCTGCGAACCTCAGAGCGAATGGCTCAGATATGTTTGTTGATGATATTAGCCAGTTCCTACACGGGACACATCACCATTGTCCCCAGCAGAGTGAACATGTTGTGCCTGATGTTCATGATGATTCGAATGTTGGAGGAACCGAGGACAACAGAACTCAAATGATGGATGAAGATGCGGAATTGATGGCTGCACTATTGCGTCGTCATACGGATCCATCAATGTTCTTCATGAAAGGTATGGAGGCCTTGGAGAAGACAGCAACAGAGCCATTGTATGATGAGACTAAAGGTTGTACCAAGGAGTTCACAATATTACGGTCTGTACTTAAGTTGTTGATGTTGAAAACTAGATATGGATGGTCCGATGCCAGCTTCGATGCATTATTGAGTACTCTCAGAGATATGCTTCCAAAGGAGAATAAAGTGCCTGCTAACACGTACTATGCAAAGAAGCTAATCAGTCCGCTTACTATGAGTGTCCAGAAGATCCACGCGTGCAGAAATCACTGTATCCTATATCGAGATGATTACAAAGACTTGGACAACTGTCCAAATTGTGGTGCAAGTCGGTACAAGACAAAAAAAGACTATCTACAAGAAGAGAATGCAGCTTCCATTTCTAAAGGGAAAAAGAGAAAGAAGACTCAACAGAGTTCAAAACCCTGCACCAAAGAAAATGAAGAAGAAGACTTCTACACACAGAGAAGGGTTCCCGCTATGGTCATGTGGTACCTTCCAGTAGTAGATCGGTTGAGGTGTTTGTTCGCAAACCCCGAGGATGCGAGAGCTTATGACTTGGCATGCTTCGATAAGCACAAAGTAGATGGAAAGCTTCGACATCCTGCAGATGGCAAGCAATGGTAAAAAAATTCAATGAGGGCCACCGAGGAATTTGCCAAGAAGACAAGAAATGTCGGGTTCGCACTGTGTACCGATGGAATGAATCCCTTTCTTTGAAAAGGAGCAAGTAAGCACAAACACATGGCCGGTGATCCTCACCATCTACAATCTCCCTCCTCACTTGCTACAAAAGCGAAAATACCTTTTGCTCACCATTTTTATTTCTGGACCTACACAACCTGGTGTTGACATTGATGTATTTTTGGAGCCATTAATGGAGGAAATGAGAATATTATGGGATACGGGTGTCGCCATGTTGGACGAATACCGGAAAGAGTCATTCACACTGAGAGCAATTATTTTTGTTACGATCAACGATTACCCTGCTCTCTTTGTATTGTCAGGACAGTTCAAGGGCAAGGTTGGTTGTGTAGTATGCTTGGATGAAACCTTTTATGTGTCTCTCAGTGCATCCAACAAGATAGTGTATATGAGACATAGGCGTTTCTTATCAAAAGGTCATAGGTACCGCTTGCGAAAGATGGATAGGTACTTTGACAATCATGATGAACTAAGGTCCACTGCTCCATCAGGTAATAATAAAGGTCACAGAGTATATGAGATAGTTAAGAACATCAAGTTTGTATTTGGTAAGAAGACAAAAGATAGAAAAGTAAGAAAGGATGTAAAGCCAACTGCTGGGGCTACATTCAAGAAGATGTCAATTTTCTTTAAGTATTTGCCATATTGGAAAGAGCTTGACGTACGGCACGCGGTTGATGGTATGCACATTCAGAAGAATGTGTCTGAAAGCATAATGGGTACCTTGCTAGACATAAAGGGCAAGACAAAGGAAAGATTGAGTTCACGTTAGGACCTGGTCAATTTGAAGATAAAACCTGAACTTCATCCGGTATTGCTAGATAATGGAAAGTACCACCTCCCAGCAGCAAGCTACAACTTGAGCACAGATGAGAAACATGCCATGTGTGTGTGGTTGAAGAAATTGAAAGTTCCAGCTAGATTCTGCTCCAACATTAAGAGCATTGTGTCAATGAAGGACTTTACACTCACCAACTATAACTCTCATGATTGCCATGTGATGCTGACAACTTTCCTCCCTATTGTCATCAGGGCTATAAGTCCGGTGTTCTTAAAGATGGCAATCACACGGTTGTGTTTCTTTTTTAACGAGATATCACAGAAGGTAATTGATCAAGAGCAGTTGGAGTCTCTTTAGGAATTCGCAGTGGAGACATTGTCACAACTTGAGATGTGTTTCCCGCCATCTTTCTTCGATATAATGGTACACCTTGTCGTGCATTTGGTGCCACAAATACAGGCATTGGGTCCCATGTATTTGCATGAGATGTGGACATATGAGCGTTTCATGTCAATTCTTAATGGGTACGTAGCCACTCGTGCTCGTCCTGAGGCATCTATGATAGAGGGATACACTACCGAAGAGGCCATAGAGTCTGGAGGTCCATTCTGCAACACTTGCCTAAAAGACCAAATTGCAATAGGTTTGCCTCCGTCTCGACATGAGGGTAGGCTATATGGGTGTGGAAGGATAGGTCGGAAATCATTCATCCCATCGGACTACAATATTGTCCTCGAGGCGCATCATAGCATCCTACATCAGCTCTCAATAATGGATCCTCTGATCAAACAACACATACAAGAGCTAAGCGATCAGAACCCTGGGCAAACAGAGGATTGGGTATCGGAGGAACACAAGCATCGATTCACCACATGGCTAATGAAGCAGAACATTCTAAATGGAGACACAATTGAGCAACAAACTATCAAGAGGTTGGCAGCTGAACCATCTCGTTAGGTCACATCATGGCAGACCTTTGACATTAGTGGCTTCATATTTTGTACTACTTCTAGGGACAAAAAGAGCATGGCGCAAAACAGTGGTGTTTGTTGTGAGGTTATAGATGATTCAGATGAAACTGCTACATACTTTGGCTTTATTGAGGAGATATGGGAACTAGACTATGATTCATTTAAGACGCCTGTGTTTCGATGCCAATGGATTGATGACAAACATATCACCGTGGACAACTATGGCTTGAGAGTTCTTGATCTAAGTAAAGTAGGCTACAAGGATGATCCTTAGATCCTTGCTAACTGTGCTGCACAGGTCTTCTATGCCGAACAGATCCTTTGTAAAGAAGAGAAGAAAAGTGGCGACAAGACCAAGCATATAGTTCTTCCTGGAAAGCAGCAAGCTATAGGAGTTGATGGTGTAATTGATCTAGATGACTTCAATCACTTTGAGCACATGTCTCTCTTTGAAGATCATCGTTCAAAGATAAGGAATGTTGAGCGAAATATCTCCAAGAATTCATTACCATGGGTGCGCCACGATGGAGAAGGAAGAATAGTAGCTGGCTAGCTAGATTTTGTATTAATTAAGTATTACTCAATGTCATGTGTAACAATTTATCGGTAATTTGTACTCATCAATTCGTATCTCTTCGTATTGCTCTTCAACTTATTGAGGTCCTTTTGTTTCTACTTCTTTAAGTCCTTTTCTTTCAGCTTGTTCAATCGTGATAGAAATATTCTTCCTCCTAATATTGTATGTTTTCTATATTCTAAAAGTAATATCCTAAAAGAAATATTGTATACTCTAAATAAAATATCCTATATCCTAAAAGAAATAACCAAAAAGAAATATTCTATTCTCTAAAAGAAATAATCTAAAAGAAATATTCTATACCCTAAAAGAAATATCCTATATCCTAAAAGAAATAACCTAAAAGAAATATTCTATACGCTAAAAGAAATATCCTATATCCTAAAAGAAATAACCTAAAAGAAATATTCTATACTCTAAAAGAAATATCCTATATCCTAAAAGAAATAACTAAAAAGAAATATTCTATACTCTAAAAGAAATATTCTATACTCTAAAAGAAATATCCTATATCCTAAAAGAAATAACCTAAAAGAAATACCCAAAAAGAAATATCCTATATATGTAACAATTTATTCTATAACCTGAAAGAAATAACCTAAAACCAGGAAAGCATTTACACTGGCGGTGGTCATTACCAACCGCCAGTGTAAATGTTATTTTCACTGGCGGGGATCAATACAAACCGCCTGTGAAGATCATTTTCACAGGCGGTGGTCATTACCAACCGCCTGTGAAGATCATTTTCACAGGCGGTTTATATTGTTATCCGCCTGTGAAAATGAATTCCTATATAAGAACTGGCGGGACTTGTGAAAATTTCAACTCGGTGGGCGCGTTTCCTTTGCAATCACGCCGCCCAGGCTGCCAAAATTTCGAGCACCGGCGCCGCCGTTGAGGTCATAGCCGCTTCGAGGAGCTCCGGTCCATTCGGCGCCGCCGCCGACGCCGTTCCGCCCCACCGCCGGCGCCGTGGACGCGGCCGCCCGTCGAGTCAAGCGCCGCCGCCCGTCGATTCGGCGAGCTCGGTTCCAGTTCGCCGCCGTCGAGGTGGCGTTAACTTCTCCGTCGACGAGATGTGTTGCGGCGTGGTGGCTGGGCCGGCGGTGCGGTGGCGTGGTCGCTGGCGCGGCGGGGCGGCGGGGCGCGCGGCGGGCGATGTGGCCGCCATTGGGGTGGCGGCGACGGCGCCGCGGCGAGGCGGCTCACACGGCTGGCGGAACATCGGGCGCTGCCGCGCCCGATCTTTGGCGCACGGCGGACGGCGGACGGCGGCGCGGGCGTGGGGCAACGCCCGCCCTGCCCTAGCCCGAGGCTGGGCCTCTTGGGGGCCGCCATGTTGGCCCCTTCTTTGGGCCCTCCAATGGGTCCAAAGAAGTGGCCTTTTTTTTTTTTTATTTTTTATTAAAAGTAATAGTGACAATAGGAGTAAATGACTTAGAAAAAGCTAGAAATATATTTCTTGCCTTCTTAAATATTGTAAATGATTTCTTTCCTTCGTAAATGTTAGAATTATTTGATATTGTAAATGACTAAGAAAATGCTAGAGATATATTGCTTTCCTTCTTAAATATTGTAAATGATTTCTTTCCTTCATAAATATTGGAAATATTTATTATTGTAAATGACTTAGAAAAGACTAGAAATATATTTCTTTCCTTCTTAAATAATGTAAATGATTTCTTTTCCTTCATAAATATTAGAAATATTTATTATTGTAAATGACTTAGAAAAGACTAGAAATATATTTCTTTCCTTCTTAAATAATGTAAATGATTTCTTTCCTTCATAAATATTAGAAATATTTATTATTGTAAATGACTTTGAAAAGGCTAGAAATATATTTCTTTCCTTCTTAAATAATGTAAATGATTTCTTTCCTTCATAAATATTAGAAATATTTATTATTGTAAATGACTTAGAAAAAGCTAGAGATATATTTCTTTTGTTTTTAAATATTATAAATGATTTCTTTTTTCTTCATAAATATTGGAATTGTTTATTATTGCAAATGACTTAGAAAAAGCTAGAGATATATTTCTTTCCTACTAAAATATTGTAAATGACTTAGCATTTATTAGTGATTGAGTACTTAGTGGTTGTGTTAATATTTTATGTAAATTCTATTATTTCCTAGTGTATGTAGAGAGTGCCTACTGTATGTGCTAATATTTTATGTAAATGTAATAAATATTGTTGCTTTCTATTATTTCCTTTATCATATGTGTGATATTAGCAATTCTAGAAAAGCAATGATTATTGTATGTGCTAAGTACTTTCTCTCCAATGACTAAGTACTTCCTTTATCATATGTGATAAGTACTACGAGTACAATGATTACTTCTAGGTTTGATTTAGTGTGTTATTGACTTAGTGTACTAATGACTTATCATTTTTCACATGACTTAGCATTACTAAAGAGAAGGTGACCTCCAAAATCCGGAGAGCATGCAGATGACCAGCCAAGCAGAGTCGCCCAATAAGGTTGATACACCCCCCGGACCAACGGTTAGTATGACACAATTACGTTTACTGGAACGATGACTTATAGAAATGAAGAACTCACATACTTATTGGCCTTGCATTTTTAGAACTACAAATCCTCAGGCACAAGAAGAAGAAGAAGAAGATTACCATGGTGACATGTTAGAAGAAGAAGAAGATGATGGAAACCGAAGTGATCCATGCCCTAGCATAGATAGACAACCTCAACGTAGTGTAGACCCAGATTATGATCCAGCTATCGATGAGGTACAGTTATTACATACATGCCAATGTTTTCATTGATCCTGTAAAAATAGGCTCCGCTCCATGATGCGTTGCATATATCGTGCAGGAGGTTTTGTCTCAATTGCGGGAGATTCTGGCCAAGGAAGCAGAAGTGCCAGAAGGAGAAGCCCTAGAAACAACCGAGACAACCACCTCGAAGTCAAGGAAAAGAAAACGCACGGATCGAAAATGAGGTGAAAGAGGGACGAACAAGTGGCCAGAGCAGACCTATGTTATTCCCGACATAAGCCCAAAAGGAGAGCCATTAGTGTCAGATGCGGTGGCGGCCAAAATACGAAATGCGATTGGTTTCTTGGTCAGGGATAAGCTTGACATCACAATCCAGAGGTGGGCGGATGTGAGCGTAGATGCACGAAAAGAGTTATGGAGAAAGTTCGGTGAAAGGTTTGTCATCCCTACGGGGACTGATAAAATTGTGAAAGAGTATTTCTTCAAGCAGGTTGCAACGTCATTCCGAAACTATAGATCAGAAATGAATATCAAATATCTGAAGAAGGGTTTGGATCCAACTAGTAAGTATAAGATCACCGCTGGTCAGTGGGCAGTATTCAGGGAGCAGAAGAAAGATCCAACTTTCCAAGCAAAGAGCGGAAGCCGCCTTGAGCTAGTAAAGAAGAACAAGTACCACCACCACCTTGGCACGGTGATTACAAGCTGCAGATTCGAAGTGGCGGGCGGAGGAGGAGGAAGAGCTCAAGAAACAAGGCAAGCCTGTCCTCTCGGAGGAAGTTGGTGAGAGGGCGGCTAATTGGCTGAAAAGCCGAGGAACAAAACAAACTTCTACGGGTTTGAACTGTCCCGATGAAATGACACCGACGGTAGAGAAAATTGTGGAATTGGCCGCGGATGTCAAAGAGGGAAGATTCAAGCCACAAAGGGAGAGAGACATCTTGACTATAGGTCTAGGCAACCCTGAGCATCCTGGTCGTGTACGAGGAATATCATCGAAGAGGGGATGGAAAGAGGGATTTGGTGAAGAGTGGTTGGGCATGTACAAGAAAAGAGATCGATACAAGGAACATATGAAAGATTTTTATGAGGAGCAGGCTAAGGAACAATTCAAGAATATGATGTCCGATTTCCTAACAAATCCTCGATCCTCAAATAATACGTAAGCTAGCTAGTGCAATGTCTGTTCAACAGATGAGCACACAAGGTCCACAGATGCAGATCGTCCCCACACAGCAAGCGGCTGGTCCTCAGGAGATGATTGCTGCCATGTCCACACAATCACCTGGCTTTCCAAGCAGTGTGGGGTCTACGGACAACAAAGACCGCTTCCCAGTGGATGATATCGAAGCACCGACACCCTGCAAATTGCTGATACGATATGGTATGAAGCATGTTCGTACAAAGGAAGTTGCCACAGCTTTGCAATCCCCAGGACGTGACTACCACCATACCATCATACCGTAAGAGTACCGCAGGGTAGAAGTGCATACGGTCGTCCCCGGCTATGAGGAAGATGTGCTTGAAATTCCGGGCCCCGACAATGTTGAGACACTCGGACAGGCCATTAACACTTTCATCCTATGGCCTCGACGAGACGTGGAGTTGATGCAGCCACCACAATCGCAGCAACCACCAACCGCTGAAGTGTTGCCAGGAACTCAAGAGTCACAACATGTGGAAGTTGTTCCGGACGCAACCCCGATATCACCATGTCCCCAATCTCCTCCACCTAATATACAATCACCGCAAGCCAATCCTGTTGAAACCCCACGGTCATCACCTAAACTGCGGGATCTCCACCACCACAAGCCAATCCTATTGAAACCCCACCATTCAATGATTCAGCTCGTGGTTCCCCACCACCTCATGACCTCGAACAATCGCCTTGGACACCACCACCCCCAAAAAAAGATCCAAGAACCACCAAAGAAGAAATTTCCGGTTCCCAAATTGATCTCCCCTGTTCGAGCCAAAGAGGAAAACTCTTTGGAACCGCCGGTGTTTTTTATCGAGGGATTGCACAAAGCCGCAAGTCAAAGATCATTGACTTAGCCGAGCAGGGAGAGGTCGTCAAAAAGGCCTAGAGATCAATGTCTTACAGATCGGGGAAGCCCACATGGGAGGATTATGAAAACGCCCCCCGACGGATACATACCGGGCAGGCCTCTCCTTAGTTAGAGAAATCAAGAAACTACCACCTGGTATAAAAAGACTACATGACCGGTATATGAGAGTCGCCGTCGGCATCGACACGATCCAAGTAAGCATATCACCCTACGCAGAAGTGAACGAGATACCGCTTTTTGTAACCTTCGAAGACATTTGGTTGATGATGAACCTCAAGCGGCTCGATGTTCATTTCGTAACATTATTTGCATTGTAAGTCTCACTCGCCCTAACATGTTCATTCTTTAGTATTATTGAGTTGTATTACTAAGATATCCCTTTGATGACATGCACTTGTGCCATGCAGAATGGAATATGATAAGGACGAGACCACTCTTATGGCCCTGGATCAAACAAACATGAAAGCAAGAGAACTGGGTACCTTAGCCCAAAGAAAATCTGTGAGAACGAGCACACCTTCCGGATTGGTCATGACAGCGATGAATTACAAGGGTTACCAGAAAAAGAAGCTGCAAAGAAGAAAGAAGACTTGGAGAAGAGACACGAGGCTATGTACGCCGCGTACATAGGAAATGCATTTCTTCAGTTCCAAAATAGGAAAGTGGTAATTGCCCCATATAACTTCGGGTAAGTCTGAGTGTATATATAAAAATCACGTTAACAATATGAATAGAAACACATGACAATTCTGGTCCATTCATGCAGCGACTACTGGATATGCTTCTATATCTATCTTAGGGATGGAAAGATGCTGGTCTTTGACTCTGCAGATTATAGACCTGAAAGCTATGCAACGGTCACGACCATCTTGGAACGGTAAGCTAACATACTTGTATACATACTTTTATCGCTGAAAGTTACGAAAAACTAACTAATTCTATTTGAGACCATAGGGTTTACAGGTGGTACAAGTTCAAGGGTGGGAAGTTCGACTTATCCAGAAAGGGCGAGGAACTAAGAATATTTCATAACTGGCCGGTAAGTAAGATATGAAGCCAGATCATGTATGTACAGTAGTTAAGACGATGTTACAAGTCAATAACAACTTCTCCTCTATGTAGTGCCACAAGCAACCACGGCTCCGTATTAATCGTGGATTCTACGTGTGCGAAGTTCATGAGACTAAACGGACGGTACCGCAAAAAACCCTTATAAGGTATAACTAATAGTCACGCTATATTTATGTCGTTACCAAGTGCAAACATATGATGTCTACAAACTTTCTTTCCAGGCGGTTGCAGAATCATCGAAGCCCAAACACCTCACGGAAAAAAATCTATATGAACTAGTCGAGGATCTGTGCTCCTTCATCATGAAGGAAATCATTCCAAGCGAGGGGAAATACCACGAACCGGATAGCGTCTTAGCGCTTGAGTTCAGAGCGCTAAGAGAGATTAGCGCTCTCAAACTAAGTCAAGATGATTATTAGAATCATCATATCATTTGCAATGAAAAACTTTGTTGTCGTGGGCCGCAAAAACAACTGTGATGAATATTGATGTATATATAAATGTTGTAATTAAATTAAATTGTTAATGGTGTGTATATGTATATAATTATATTGGTCCTTTGTAGCATAATTTAATAGCCTTTTGTATTCCTATCATTGCATGTAAAGATCATTGACATAAGATATAGGGAGAGACAAAGGGAGAGGGAGAGGGACAGGGAGGGAAGGAGGGCGTTTCACATTTACAAATTCAAATTTATAACTGGCGGGAAAAATATTTGCACAGGCGGTTGACATAATCAACCGTCATTGCAAATATATTTCCATCGGGCGGTTTGTTCTGTTAACCGCCAGTGGAAATAGTATTTGCACAGGTGATTGGTTATGTCAACCGCCTGTGAAAATAGATCTCTACTCGGCGGTTGACAACGGGGACGCCGGTGGAAATTCTCCATTTCCACGGCTCCCCACAAAGCGGTACGCCAGAACGCTCGCGGAAGAGGCGTGTGGAACCGCCTGTGCAAATGCTCTGTGTACTGGTGTGTGCAATCGATCGTCACATGTTTGTCGTCATTGTCGTCAGCTCAAGAGAGGATGGTGGTAGTTTATGTATAATAATCTCATCGCGCTGTTGAACTGGACCAATAAATTGTGTTATCATCGATCTGTCTTGGCGAGAGACTCCGTTGTTTGTTGGCCGTAGGCGAGAGTTAAAAAAGGAAAGTGTCCGGCGGAAGATGCCAGATGGAAACGATCGATGCGTGTGTTTTTTGTACAAGATTAGCGTCACTGTTCTTCACGTCACTCGTAATTTTGTCGGGACTCAACCTTTCAGGCGGCACTTTCAAGTTTCAAGGTCATTATTCTTCTCTATATATACATAATTAAACACGAGCATGCATGTATATACATAGTTGTTCATTGCTGATCAAAGCCAGCAGTACACAGCTAGCATTGAGCCATTTCATCGTCTCCGATATATCTCAGACTCCTACTACGACCGATCGAGAGACAGCTAGGGGCGCAGAGGCAATATCATCAATATGCAGACAGCCGCGGCAGTCCTCGTATCAGCCGTGGTGGCGCTGTTCGGAGTGACGAGCGCCGTCCTGGGATTCATCGCCGAGACTAAGAAGCTCACCGTAAGCGAAACCATGCCCATGGGGTGTAGTACTCGATCTCGCCGTGTCGCATCTCTATAGCGTCGTCCGGGATCTGTTACTACAACTCTGTCTTTGCAAGAGCAATGGTTATGATCATCTGACAGATAAGATGTTCTTGCTTGCAGCCACATGAAATCCACGTGTCTGGTGATGGTCGCGACTGCGTCTACCCGGCCAACGCCGCTCACACGCTGGGGGCATGTGCCATCCTCCTGCTCGCGGTGGCCGAGATCATCGCCTCGGCGGCCGGCGGCTGCTGCGGTTGCTGTTGCAGGCCACAGGGCGATGGTGCTGAGGCTTCTGATTCCAACTGCGGTAGGCGACGGATCGTGGGCGTCGTCGCCTCTGTCCTCTCATGGTAATTAATCAAGTCGTCGCTCTCAATAGGATTATATATATATATTCTCTCAGATTAATTAACGAAACGGCCGGTGGTTGATTTGCAGGGTAGCAGCGTTGCTCGCCGTGGTTCACTTCGGGGCAGGCGCGGCGATGAACACGCCCATGAGGCGCCAAGCCAAATCCGCGGGGCACAGCGAGGAGTGCTTCTACCTCAAGGGAGGTGTCTTCGTGAGGGCGGCCGTGCTCAGCCTCGTCGCCACCTCTCTTGCGATCATATCTATCATCGTGCTCCGCCGCTTGCCGGCGGCTACGGACGCGCCAGTGGAAGGCCAGCATGTGGTTGGGCTGCCGCAGTGGCCCACTCAGGGGTACGGGGGGCAAGAGGAGCAAGGGTACGGCGGTCAAGCACCGGACGCGAAGTTGGCTCCTCCTGCTCAGGGTCAGGAGCACCCGCAGGTGTACGTCTAGTGAGTAGTAGATGACGGGATGAGTATACAAGAGGCTACTGCACGTTTAATCGTGTTGTGCCTGCTGTGCGCATATTACAGTAGTTCAAGTTTTGAGTTGCGTTTCAACGAATGATTAAAGCTAATGCATGTATAATGTGTGTGATCGTGAATCTATAGATTTTCGGCACACTCAATAATTTTTGTTTGCCTTCATCACTACAGGACCGCTAAGTCTAAGGATCCAAATAATGATTGGGGTCCTAAAAGGACCGAGATTTCACATAGAAGAGGTGAATAGACGTTTCATGAAAAATAAAATCATGTGAGCCGTATGTATCTATTGTGGAAGATATGAGTAACATAACAAAATCAACACGTGATCAGGTCCAAAGCAACCTCTTTCCACTAAGGAGTCTTCTTTCCTCTTTCAGCAAGAAGGCTGGCCCTTACAAACTTCTAGTCGTGTACCACACCTTGATAACTCATCAGCAACTGTTGACATCTCTTAACGTCTCTTAACGTTGATACTAAGAAGAGTTTTAACTCTATTCCTAGCAATGTTGCTAGAGATGTCTTGTTGGTTTATTAACAATGACACTTGTATCTTGAAAGATTACCACACACAGATAATATATCATTGTAGTATTTCATTTAGTGAGTATATCTATTTATATTTTATCACAGGGAAGGTCAGACAAAAGAAATATAATATTGAATACTTTTACTTCTTTTGATGGAGAACTATAACTATAACCATCTCTAATCATAACAGGGGTAAGTCATGAAATAAGATAGAAAAAATAAACATTGATCATCAGCACTAAATAATTAATCACTCAGAGTACTCCTTTCTATAGCATCAGCATGACTAAGTAGAACTTAAAGAGATATTCCTAAGTTATTTTACAAATCAAAGAATATATTGATTAATACAAAATTATACTTAGTAATCATAGTTAATATTTTATTTCATATCTATTCATGACAAATATTACTAAGGAAGATCAAGAACAGAGCATGTATTTCTTTGCAACTAAATCTTACTTGTCCTATATTCAGGGGTGGACTACAAAGAACTCAACAGAAGGGTTACACCCGTGATCTACCGCATGGACAAGAATATAAGGTGTATCTCCAAGTAAACAACGTATAAACACCATGCTTACACAATATCGACTACTCACCTAATACGTGAGCGCTAAAAACTCATGGATAAACATAACGATTATCTAACTATACTAAGCATATAATCAAAGTTAACAATGAAGATGATAACTATAAAAATGAATAATATGAAGAACAATGTCATATCAATTGTAGCAAACATATGAAATATTAAAGATACATTCTGAAGGCCCTCTAGTGTTCTCTGGAACTAGAGTTGGTGTCCCTACGAGATGCGCAATTAATCCTGACGAGTGGGTCCTTCTTTGGTGGTTTTCTAGATAAACCCTATAGAAATACAGATTCATCAAAACTTATGAAATTCTGTCAGTTTAAACCTAAGTTTATGTTTGAGATTATTTTCGTTCCCTTATTGAAGTTATATTCACGGTTGTCGGGGGCCAAACAACCGGCCTGCTAAGCCCCCGGGTAAGCAATCACTACGGCCATCATTAGCAATGCGATTCGGCCTACCGAAAGGCCAAATCGCGGGCCATCGTCCTACAGTGGGCTGAGACGAAAGGCTCACGAACGAACCACACCACGTGGCCCCAAGCAGAGGGGTCGGAGTTACGACCCCTAGGGCGCGCGGCTCGCACGACCCTCGACCGGGCGTAAGAGCCTCGGGACCTCGACCCCGGAGGGCGTGACGCGCCACGACCCCCCACGCCGCCCCCCGAAGCAACCCCAGGCTTGCACCGCAAGCCTGGGGTACGGCGTTGTGGTCAAGATTCCTGCGTGACGAGTCCGCACACATCCACTCCGTATGTGCCTTGCGCAGGGCATGGACAGACGCTCTTTTGACTACGCTGTTAGTTCGAGCAGGGCATAGAACGGTGCTTGGCCGCACTGTTAATCAGGAGCAGGGAGTGGTTCACCGTCTAATCACCCTGATGGCCGGACGGACTGGACAGCCCGTCCGCCACTAGCCCACTCCCGTGCCGTAAGCCGCCATTAAATCTAACCCGATACGACAAGGGTTCTAATCGACTGCTCATCCTCTCCATCCACTGTGGGGGCATGGGCAGGCACTCCGGCGACACGACAACACCGGCGATTATCTCGAGTCGACATAAACAAAGCAAGGAGAAAGGACGCCCCGACCCCAAGGAGGCAGACGAGCCACTCCACCATTGTCCTTTTTTCCTTCTTCTTTTCTTCCTTTGCACGGCACGCCCACTCCTCTCCTGAGGAACATTTGTAAGGCCGTCCCTCCCTTCATCTATAAAAGGGAGGGCGAGCCACGAGCTCACATCATCTTCAACCAAATCAAAGAGATCAGAAGACCACCGAAACCCATCACACACACCACCACAAACACCACGATATTGGCACCACGCTCAATTAGAGACTTGGGAGCCCCTCCCTCTCTCGAACCGGTTGTAACCCCTACTACCAACCGCCGCTAAGTAACACAACTCCTTCGAACTGCACGTAGGGCCTCTCGCCCGAACCAGTATACTCCCCTGTGTCCTCTTAGCGAACCATCCGGGCATAAACGTGAATCTATAAATTTACTAGTTGGTGCTTTCACGAAACACCGACAGTTGGCGCGCCAGGTAGGGACTTTGCGCGTTTCATCTCTAAACCTAAGCTCTGGATGGCCAACTCCGATAACCTACGTCTTCCTTCGGGCGCCCACCTTCGATTCAGGTGCCTGGACTTCCCCTACACTGGGGTGGACTACTTCTCCTTTCCCCGCCATCGACATCGAGGCCAAGGTCGACGTCCTCGCGGCCGCCGAGATGGCCTCAACCGCCAGCTGCGACAAAGACGCCAACAACTGGGGCGGCGTCGACATCCCCGGGCTTGACGACCCGGGGGCTCTACACCATTTACTCGATGCTTGCGACTACCTCCTTGGCAGCGACAACTCCGACGACGACACACCAACGCTTGGAACATTAAAAAGCTAAGTCTCTTCTACCCTTAGTTTCTTTTCCAAGCTGCACGTACCATTGCGAAAATGAATCCTATTTTTGAAATAAAACGTACTTGCGTCCTTTCTATTTTGGTAGGAGTACATTCTTTCAGAAATAAATCGCATTTCAACCCACTTTTTGCGATAAGATCTTGAAGTAAGGATTAAGGGAGACGGTTCTGCACGAAGCTAGTCGGACTGCGACGCTTACATACGGCGGCTACAGCATCGCTCACTAGCCTAATCGGAGCCTACGCCCTTGTCTCAAGCTTTTAGGTCTTAACAGCACAAGAGGGTCGAAGGGCGACTACTTTTTTCGATAAAAGTAAAAACATTCTGCATTTCGACCCCCTCTTGCGATGAGATTCGGATATGAGAGCTGCGGAAAAGCGCTTTCGGGTTAAGCTAGTCGGACGGCAAGTGCCCACGCCCCGACGGCGGCTAAGGTACTTGCTCACTAGCCTAACCAGAGCCTACGTCCGTGTCTCGAATTTCTGAAACTTAACGACCACGAAGGGGCGGAACACAGACGACGTTTTACACAACTAAAAAGTTGAAGAACCGAAACTTATTCGAACAAAATAACTTGTTCAATTACAAGTTCTTGGCACGACGGCCTGAATATCGACTAACTTATCTACCCCTCCGGGGGGAGAACAACATCCTATATTTTTTCTGTAGGAACCTAAAGCAAGGACTTTACGAGCCTCGGCGACAATGAGAACTGCATTTGCCACGCTATCTTGCAGGGTACGCGACAAAGGCAACCCTGAAAACTGTGCCCAAATTCTTGGTAGAACCAAGGTCCATGGTCTACCCATGAAGGAAAGGCAACGAGCCCTCGGATCCGTGCGACCGGGTCTGTGAACCAGATGGACCCACTACCAGGATGATGGCGTCGGTCGCATTCAATCAACCTCTGACCCCGCGAAGAGGGTCGGGAGGGTGCCCCTTGGCGGACAAGGTGCACGTCAAAAGCCAATCGATGCGTAAATCATGAGCGTCGCTTTGCCTTCAGCCTTCCCGCACTAGGACAACGACGTGGAGCCACCGAGGCCCTCATCCTGTCGCTCAACATGACCATGATTCAAACTCCACCATCATTACGACGGGCGAACCGTCCCACGCTGTGGTGCAACTGATGCATGACACCATTACCTCGAGACGCGTGATTCAGTCTCTGCAGACGTGTCCCATGTCTCCAGAGACTCGGGGGCTACACCCGGCGGGTGCGCTCGCACGCACCCACCAGAAGAATGCGAATCGACCCTGTTGCTGTAAGTCCCTGCAGGCGTGGGTCTACGCCCGCAAGGACTTAGGGGCTACTATCGGGGCCAAACAACCGGCCTACTAAGCCCCGGGTAAGCAATCACCATGACCATCATTAGCAATGCGATTCGGCCTGTCGAAAGGCCAAATCGCGGGCCGTCGCCCTACCCTTCAACGGAAGGGCCAGTGGGCTGAGACGAAAGGCTCACGAACGAACCACACCACGCAGCCCCAAGCGGAGGGGTCGAAGTTACGACCCCTAGGGCGCGCGGCTGGCACGACCCTCCGACCGGGCGTGTGAGCCTCCGGGACCTCGACCCCGGAGGGCGTGACCCGCACAACCCCCACGCTCGCCTTCGCCCCGAAGCAAACCCAGGCGCTGTGGTCAAGATTCCTGCATGACGAGTCCGCACATCCACTCCGTCTGCGCCTTGTGCAGGACATGGGCAAACGCTCTTTTGACTACGCTGTTAGTTCGAGCAGGGCATGGAACGGTGCTTGACCTCACTGTTAATCAGGAGTAGGGCGTGGTTCACCGTCTAATCGCCCTGATGGCCGGACGGACCGGACAGCCCGTCTGCCACCAGCCCACTCCCGTGTAAATGCGCCGCCATTAAATCTAACCTGATACGACAAGGGTTCTAATCGACTTCTCATCCTCTCCGCCCACTGTGTGGGGGCATGGGCAGGCGCTCCGACGACACGACAACACCGACGATCATCTCGAGTCGACATAAACAAAGCAAGAAGAAAGGACGCCCCGACCCCAGGGAGGCAGACGAGCCACTCCACCATTGTCCTTTTTTCCTTCTTCTTTTCTTCCTTTGCACGGCACGCCCACTCCTCTCCTGAGGAATATTTGTAAGGCCGTCCCTCCCTTCATCTATAAAAGGGAGGGCGAGCCACGAGCTCACATCATCTTCAACCAAATCAAAGAGATCAGAAGATTACCGAAACCCATCACACACACCACCACAAACGCCACGATATTGGCACCACGCTCAATCAGAGACTTAGGAGCCCCTCCCTCTCTCGAACCGGTTGTAACCCCTACTACGAACCGCCGCTCCTTCGAACTGGACGTAGGGCCCCTCGCCCGAACCAGTATACTCCCCTGTGTCCTCTTAGCGAACCATCCGGGCATAAACGCGCATCTATAAATTTACTAGTTGGTGTTTTCACGAAACACCGACAACGGTTTATAATGGTTGTTAACTACGTACCATCAACAACTTTTCCAACCTTAACCTTTGCTCGTCCCTAAATAATGCTAAACTTAGTAATGGATCAGAAGTTGCTACAATATTTTCACTCCTTAAAAGTATACATGTGTTCATACAAGAATTCTCATTCGGATTAGAACAAACTGATCCGACTTTTAAAATTTACCCATATTACCTTGAACCATGGAAACCATGGGATGGAGGCAATTGAAAGACAGAAAGATCAAGTCAAGCACTATATTTCAAGTTCTTTGCTTAACTATTGTTCTAGAGTTTTTTTTATAGATTTTTAAAATAAAACTCAGAGCTCCTTTGTATGACTCTCTTAAGTCTCTGATTATATGTGGTATTTATGGATCCTCACTCAGGCAATAATGATGTTATGTCTTTCTTTTCTTTCTACTACTAAGGTCTATGTGGAGCTCATAGGAGTGGAAAAGACATAAAAGAACATATTTGCAATGCATATATTGTAAAGTCAAACAATAGATCTAAAAAAGAAGAGTCATATAATTAAATCAAGATGTGCATGTGTGCATGTGTATTTATATAGAATGGATATGTGATGGAGATGGTGATAGTAATAAGGAGTTTGTGTAGTTTGTGTATATAGATATAATAGATGCACTTGGAACTGGAGGAAATGAGAACTACAATCAAATAAACAGAAAAACTATTTGTAAACATATTTTCAAATAATTAAATAAAGTCAAATATTATATTATAGTAAAAAAGCAGGAGTCGCTGCCTGGACGCTCAATTGCCGAGCCCGGGGACGTTTCGGCTCCTGCAAAATCCGGGCAATTGCCTCACCATCGAAATTGCTGTCGTCCCTGCCCACATTGACGGTGCTGCCTCCTCAACGACCAGGCCAACAGGTGACATTTTTTGTCCCACAAAAGGGAAATTTTATTAGTTTTAAAATCGTCACATCAAGACGATACAAAGAACCTGAAATACTACCGCCTCTATATTACCAATACAATGCAAGTTGAAATACTACGTACCGCCTCTGTATTACAAATGTAATGCAAGATTTTTTCGAAAACGTGCGCTGCACGTGTCTCATTAAGCGGAGTGGGAAGTTTAACAACAATCAAGCAAACGGGTGGGTGCGAGGCGCGACCCCCAGACAGAGACACAACCCAGAAACACAACACAAATCGCCGGCTGAACGGCGCAGCACTACGGAGCTATTACAGAAGGAATTGGGAGCTGCGAAGGGAAGAACGCCGCCGCTAGCAGAAAGCTCGGGCAAGGGGCGCCAGTCCCCGGAAGCCAGCGAGCCAGCATTCCCTGAGCTCGTCGATGACCGCGGCCCTCAACGCAGCGGCCGAACGCGCCGTGCCGTGGAACGTCCGCGCGTTGCGCTCCTTCCAAAGCACCCAAGCGACGATGAGGACCATGGAGTCGAAGGCGCGACGAACGTCAGACTGAACCGCCATACGAGAGGCTAGCCACCAATCGGCCAGCCGCGAGTCAGGCAGGGGCGTGAGGTTTCCCAGGTTGACCGACCCGAGCAGGTCGCACCAAGTCTGCCTGGCGAGAACGCAGCCAAGGAGTAGGTGGTCGGTTGACTCATCCTCCTGGTCGCAGAGGATACAAGTGCCCGACTGCTGAAGTCCATGGCGCCTACGTCTCACGGCCGTCCAGAGACGGCCATGGAGCGCAAGCCAGAAGAAGAACTTGAGTTTAGGTGGTACCGCCGCGCGCCAGAGCTGCCGTGCCCCGGGAGCGACGTATGCCCGAGGAAGAACGCCCTGTATGCCGAGGACGCCGTGTATGTGCCGCAAGGAGACCAACGCCAAATGAACCTGTCCGGCGTTAGTGGATCCAGATTGAACCCAAGCAGGTCGTCCCACAGAGTAACATATTCGATGAGCACGGCTGCGGTGGGCGCCCCGGAGATGTCCCTGGTCCACTGCGCGTCGAGGAGGGAGTCCCGCACCGTCAAACGCCGGCGACGCGGCGAGACCGCCCTGTACAGGTTGGGCGCGGATGAGCAGATAGGTCCGTCGGGTCTCCAGTTGTCAGTCCAGAACAAGGCGGAGGCGCCGTCGCCTACTTGAACTGACACCGAAGCTCTGAACATCTGGTCGATAATCCGTTCGGGCTTGGCAGGTAGGGAGGCCCAGACGGCGTCCGGCTGCGTGCGGCGCCGCCATTCCCAACGCAGACGGAGGGCGTAGCCAAGGATCCGCAGGTCGGTGACGCCCAGCCCGGCACAGTCTGTCGGCGAACACACAATCGGCCAAGCGACTTTACATTTCCCTCCGGCGACAGACGAAGTTCCAGCCCAGATGAACGCACGGTGGCACTTGTCGATGTCCTTAATGCCGCGCACAGAGAGGCAGCAGCAGATCGCCACATGCACCGGGATAGCAGAGAGCGTCGTCTTCGTCAGCGTGGTTCTGCCGGCCTGCGTGAGAAGACCAGCCTTCCAGGTGGGTATCCTGGCGGCCACTCTATCAACCAGCCGCTGTTCGTCCGCCCGACGTAAACGGCCCAACCCCAGAGGAGCCCCAAGGTAGGGCACTGGGAATTGTGTGTAGTGGCAGGGAAAAACCGCCAGCATGTCGTCGATCATTTGCTGGCTGCACCGAATAGGTGTGATGGAGCACTTCTGGACATTTGTGGCCAACCCGGAGGCGCCGGCGACAGTGTCCAGGATCTCGCGAACATAGGCAAAATCTCGTGCAGTAGGGACGAGGAACATCACCAGGTCATCCGCATAGAGCGAGACCCGGTGCTTGATGCACTGACCAGGCAGCGGCGAGAGCTCCCCCCAGCGGTCAGCCTCGCCCAGCATTGCATTGAGAGCCTCCATGACGATGACGAAGAGCAGGGGGAGAGCGGATCGCCCTGACGAAGGCCGCGCGCATGGCGGATGCGGCGACCAGCACGTCCATTGATCAGGACCCGGGTGCTAGAGCTCGCCAGAATGGCCGAGATCCACTCCGTCCATTTCGCCGGAAAACCGATATGCTGCAGAAGCTCGAGAAGGAACGGCCATGCCACGGTATCAAAGGCCTTGGCCAAGTCAACCTTCAGAAGGACGGCCGGGTGTCGGCGGGCGTGGAGCCAACGGCAAGTGAGTTGCACGGCGCGAAAGTTGTCGTGTATTTGGCGGCCGCGAATGAACGCCGACTGGTTGAGCTTGACGATGCGGGGCATGAAGGGGGTGAGCCGTAGCGCCAGACACTTAGTGATCAGCTTGCCCACAGAATGGATCAGGCTGATGGGGCGGTAGTCCTTGAGGGTGGTGGGGTTCGGGGTTTTGTGCAGAAGCACCAACAAGGCGCCGTTTACATGGTGAAGGCTTCTGAAGTCGAGGTTCCAGAACGCATGGAACAGGTTTACGAGGTCAGGGCCAACCCGTTCCCACGCAGCGCGGTAGAACGCGGGCGTCATGCCATCGGGTCCTGGCGCACGGTCCACCGGGGAGTCCCAGATGACTCGGCGGATCTCCTCAGCCGTGAACGGTGCCACCAGGCAATGCAGGTCTCCCAGGCGAGGGACGTCGAGGAGGCTGAAGTGGATGCGGTGCTGGCGGATGAAAGGGGTCCCCAGGATCGCGTCGTAGTACGCGTGCGCGATGTCTGCCTTGGCCTGTTCCCCGGAGTAGGAGACCCCTTCGTGCTCGAGCGCCCAGACGAAATTCTTTCGACGCCGGTGACACGCCTGCAAGTGGAAATATTTGGTGCAGGCGTCACCCTCCCGAAGGTGCCGCTCCTGCGCTTGCTGTCTGATCATGGAACGTTCCAAGGATGCCAATCCAAGGGAATTGGCCTTAAGTTCCCGGTGCAACTCGATCTCGCCGGGGGAGAGCGGGCGGCGCTTCCTGGGCCCGGTCGAATTCGGAGATGACCGCACGAGCCGCAGCAAGCTGCATGCGAATACTACCAACACACGAGGAGTGCCAGCTAGTGAGCGCGCGCGCCAGCGAGCGCAGGCCCGAGTCGAACGCGCGGCAGGCGTCGAGGTCGAGGGAGAGGGGGAGCCAGGACGTGGACACGACATCCATAAAGCCGCCCAGACGCGGCCAGTGATTGCCAAACCGGAAGCGAGGGCGGCCCCAGCCGTCAGAGTCGAAGTTGAGGAGGAGCGGAGCATGGTCCGAAGCGTCGGAGGAGAGGCAGCGAAGGTGGTGAGACGGGAACAGGTGCGCCCATTCGACAGACATGAAGACCCGGTCGAGGCGCTCGAGCGTCGGCGACTCACGGCCATTAGACCAGGTGAACAGCCTACCCGAAAGAGCCACCTCCAGAAGCTGCAGGTCGTCGATGAAAGACCGAAACATGCGCATATGGTTCCGGTGCAGCCGAGTGTACTTAAGATACGGGTGACATTGGCAATGCAGATATGTATCGCGCGGTGGTGATGTGCAATCGATAGTCGCATGTTTGACGTCAGCTCAAGAGAGCATGGTGGTAGTTTATGGGAGTATTTAGGATTGCCCCACTAACTTTGATCCATAAACTCTATTGTGGAGCAGCTCTATAAAAACTTGAAATTCGTGGAGCTTCTCTTTAGGTGTTCTTATAACTCCATCTTTTTTCTGAAGCTCCGTACACGGAGCTGAAACCGTTTGACTAAAAAATATGGAGCGAAACTGAAAAACATGGAGTGGAGCTGCGTCAAACACCCTCTATATGCTATATAATCTCATCACGCTGTTGAAGTGGACCAATAAATTGTGTTATCATTGATCTGGCTAGGCGAGGTAACAAGGAAAGCGTCCGGTAGATGGCAGATGGTACGATCAATGCGTGTGAATTTCGGGTACAAGATTAGCGTCACTATTCTTCAGGTCACTCTCGTAAGTTTATCGCAATTAACCTTTCAGTTTCAGGCAGCACTTTCAAGTTTCAGGGACATTATTCTCTCTATATATACATAACTAAACACGAGTGTATAGTCCATTGTCGATCAAAGCCAACAGTACACAGAGAGACAGGGGCGCAGAGGCCACAGGATCGAACAATGCAGACTGCCGTGGCGGTCCTCGTATCAGGCGTGGTGGCGCTGTTCAGAGTGGCGAGCGCCGTGCTGGGGTTCATAGCCGAGACCAAGAAGATCACCGTAAGCGAAACCATGTACATATTTGTGTATCAGTACTCTCGCCGTGTCGCGCATTAATTGATCATCTGTCTTTGTAAGAGCGATTATGATCATCTGACGTACGGATTAATTGATGTTCTTGCAGCTGGATGAAATCCACGTGTCTGGTGGCGATTGCGTGTATCCGGCCAACTCTGCTCCCACGCTGGCGGTATGTGCCATCTTCTTGCTCATTGTGGCCGGGATCATCGCCTCGGCGGCCGGCGACTGCTGCGGTTGCTGTTGCGGACCACCGGCGGGCCGTGGTGCTTCTGATTCCAAGTTTCCAACTGCGCTAGGCGACGAGTCGTGGGCGCCGTCGCCTCTGTCCTCTCATTGTAATCAACAAGACGTTACTCTCAATAGGATTATATATACTCTCTCAGATTAACGAATCAAACCGGTGGTTAAAATTTGCAGCATAGCTGCGGTGATCTCTGTGGCTTGCTACTGGGTGGGCGCGGCGCTCAACGCGCCGATGACGCGTCCAGCAAAATTCGCAGGCCCCAATGAGGAGGAGTGCTACTACCTCAAGGGAGGTGTCTTCGTGAGGGCGGCTGTGTTTGGCCTCGTCGCCACCGTGCTTGCGATCATGTCCAGCGTCTTGCTCCGCCACCTGCCGGCGCCGGCGGCTACGGACGCGCCGGTGGAAGGCCAGCATGTGGTCGGGCTGCCGCAGTGGCCCGCTCAGGGGTACGGGCGGCGAGAGGCGTATATGTACCCTGCACAAGGTTATGGCGGTCAAGCACCGGACCCCAAGTTGGCTCCTGCTCAGGGTCAGGAGCACGAGCCACAGGTGTACGTCTAGTGCGTAGATGACGTGAGGAACAGACAAGAGGGCTACTACTCATGTAGTCATGTTGTATCGGTTGTGGTGCATGTTGCTGCATATTAGCAGTTCAATACAGGTTCAGAATTGAATATGTGCACAATGTTTCGTTAGAGAGGTCAATCATTGTTCGGAAATTTTGACCAGGGTTTAGAATTTCTGACCTTTAGTAGATGAGATTTAAAGAAAATAACAGGGTGGAGAGGTATTCTTCTTTGTATGGCTGCTAGAGTGGTGTTGATTAAGACCTATTTAACTATCATACTTACTTATTGTCATTTATTAAGTTTCCTAAATGGGCTATAAATCTTCCTTTTCACCTATCTAATTTTTTAAGAATGATAATGCGGACAATTATAAATACCATTTGGCCAATTGCTCCATGTGCAAGGAGTATGGTGGATTAGGGATTCCCAATCTTAGAGATTTGTGGTTGAAGAGATATAATTCTAAGGAACAAACTCTGAAAGAGTTGTTAGATTTCAAATATGATACCAAGAGTCATAATATCATGTTAACCAAAACTACTATCTGTTTAGTTTCTTTAAGGGTTTTATGTGGGCTGTCTAGGCTGCCAAGATGGGTTATAGGTGGAAGATTGGTAATGATAGAAAGATAAGATTGTGGGAGAATACGTGGGTAGATTCCTCCAGTTTAGCCATTCAATTTTGGCCTCTATATAGGATTATTATTGAGCAGGGAAAAACAATTGTTGAGCTTTGAGATGGGTCCTCCCTAAAGTGTACCTTTTTTTAGATGAAATGTTTCTGAGGATCTATACCAATCCTAGTTAGAAGTGATCCAACTAATGTGTACCATAAGTCTTTCTGATGACGAAGATGAAATGATTTGGCAATTTACTGCTAAAGGCACCTACTCTTCGTAGTCTCTTTATAAAGTCATTAACTTCAGAGGAGTCAAGCAGGTTCATGTGTTGGTGGTTTGGAACATTAAGATCTCTCCTAGAGTGCACATGTTTTCGTGGCTACTGACTAATAATAAAGTGTTAACTAGAGACAACTTAGCTAAGAAAAGGAAAGTAGAGGATGAGAGCTGCTTATTTTGCTTCGAAAAAAGTAGCCATCATGTTCTTTGATTGTGCTATTGCTAAATAGCGTTGGCTGGTTATCTCTGAGATTCTAGGAATTTCAGTTGGTAGTGATGTTTCTTTAGGAAAGTTTTGGCTTAGTAGTAAAAGTATCCTTTTAAACATGATTACTTCTGTTGTGCTTTGGTCTATTTGCAAACTCAGAAATAAGCTTTGCTTTCAGAATTCTAGATGGAAGAGCATGGAGGTGCTTCTCTACAGAATTCATGGTCTCTTACACATCTGGATAGTTTTGTACCCGGTGGCCAAAAAGGAGCTGTTGAAGGATTTTTTTTTTTTTTTTTGAAGAAAATCAAAGTTTGTGGCAAAGATGGTGTTGTGGCTGCCCGATGCATCCAGGGCAAGGTCTAAAGCTTCTCTGTGGTGTTGGTGCTGTTGGTCCATGCAATGATGGAGAGCTCGATGTTGATCGCTCTTTGGTGGAGAGCTCGATGCTGACCGCTCTTTGATGGAGAGGATCTCAGCGCTGCCTTGGTGGGGCGCCCTGAATGAAGAGTTGGAAACTGTAGTCTAGGGAGTTTTTTTAGAGTGTTAGACGGTTGTTTTTCTATCTTCTTTTCCTAGTTAAACTTATTTGAACTGGTTTTGTAGTTGCTCAGTCCCTGCTGCTGCTATGTCGGTTCTAGAACTTCTACGTTGTAACGAAAATTGGGGTCTTTTGATTTTAATTAAAAGGCTGAGGATATGTATTATCAATGAATATTTCATTAATTTCTTATCTTCGCAGAAAAGGAAGCAGGCAAAGCAGCCTCTATCTTTCCGTGACGAGCTAGGTCACCGTGACTAGGTGATTTGCCTATAATTTTTTTTCTTTTTCCTGTGACAATCAATTAATTAATTAGTAAAAAATTAAAAAAATCAATATGGCTCATATTTATTGAAGATATTACCTTCTAGTAAGAAAATAATGTACCATAGCATCGCCCGCACCACTTTGCTAGATATTATATTATACAATTGGAGATTCAGCAGCCTGTGAGCTCATTGCTCAACTGCCAAATCTGGAAAAACCAGGTATGCATGCATATGCATCCGTGGAATATACTTTTGCATTGGCAAGAGGTTCGATGATATATGGACTGCCGAAGTTTGCATCATTCGGACTGCCGAAGTTGGCGTCATTCCTGCCCGTTGACGGTGCAATTCAGTTGAGTGACGTCCAATTGATCGTCGCATGTTTGCAATCATTGTCGTCAGCTCAAGAGAGGATGGTGGTAGTTTATGTATAAAGTATATATAATCATCGCGCTGTTGAACTGGACCAATAAACTGTGTTATTATCATCGATCTGTCTTGACGCGAGAGTCCGTTGCTTGTTGGCCGTAGGCGACCGAGGTAACAAGGAGAGCTTCCGGTGTAGATGCCAGATGAGCGTCACTGTTCTTCAGATCACTCTCACAAGTCTGTCGCGACTTAACCTTTGAGGCGACACTTGCAAGTTTCAGGGACATTAATTAATTATTCTCTATATATACATAACTAAACACGAGTGTATATATAGTTCATTACTGATAATCAAAGCCAGCAGTACACATATTGAGCCATTTCATCATCGTCTCTCATATCTCGGACGCCCACTACGACCGACCGAGAGACAGGGGCTCAGCGTACATAGGAGAACAATGGCTGCCGAGCCATACCTCCTCTCTCATGATTCTGCACATGTTCTACTAGCAAACTACACTGCCAGTGCCCTAATTCTGCCTTTCTCCATGTTCCTTGATTGCCATGTCTCACCAAATGCCGGTAACGAGACCATGGTCCCCTCTCTTGGACCTCCTCGCGCCCCTTCTGCCGGCCCTCCCTCCTTTGAGGTTTCCTCCCCTCAATGGGCGTTGGCGGGCGTCATTTGGGTCCTGGATGCGCTTCAAGACATTGCAATCACGACTGTCGTCTGTTGTATTGACTCAAAGCTTAACAGTTGCCTTTGGAGTGGAGATCGCCGGAGTTTGTGCCGCTTGGTGGTGGTGTTAGTTGGTGAACAACTACATGCTTTTCATGGGAGCTCTTTGTTTCCCCTGTTCTTCTTGCTTTGATTTATTTGTGGTTGTCCCAAAAGATGTACTTTAACATTCGGCTTTCAGAGCCAACAAGCTAATCAAATTAGATATATGATTGTAACCATAGAGAGATATACGTGAGTTAGTTAGCTACTTGGCAGGGTTGTTAGATCAGAGTAGATGCATGCGGCTAAGGCTGCTTGAGTCCCTAGAAAGTAGCAGATGGAAACTCCGTGTATCTATATATATGTATGTGCCACGGTTGAGGCTTTTTCAACCAAGATAATTAACACGCAATCACCGGCGAACCCGAGATTGGGTCACGGTGTTCCCATCCTGCGCCTCTGATTTTACATGGTATACAGAGCCAATTCAATCCACCCGATCCAACACCATGTCCAGCTCAAACTCGCCATCCAACCCCCTCGCCGGCCAGAAGGTCACGGAGAAGCTCGGGAAACAGAACTATGCGCTGTGGAAGGCGTATGTTCGGTCAGCCGTACGCGGCGCTCGTCTTCAAGGTCATCTCACCGGCGACACGAAGGCACCAGAGAAGGAGCTAGTCGCCACTGTTGATGGGAAGCAGCAGAAAGGGCCAAATCCGGCCTTTGAGGAATGGGAAGTCAGGGACCAGCAGGTCCTAAGCTTCCTGCTGTCGTCACTCTCCAAGGATGTGGCGATCCAAGTCTCCACATGTGAGACGGCAGGGGCTGTTTGGGCGGCAATCGAACAGATGTATGCCGCCCAGACCCGTGCACGCACGGTGAATCTCCGCATCGCCCTTGCCAATACCAAGAAGGGAAACTCCAATGTTACCGAGTACTTCAACAAAATGAAGGCGCTCGGCGACGAGATGGTTGCGGCTGGACGCAGCCTTGATGATGAAGAACTGGTAGAGTACATACTCACCGGTCTTGGGGAGGATTACACTCCCCTTGTTACAGCCCTGACCGCTAGGGTTGAGAAGATCACTGTTGGGGAGTTGTATTCACAGCTTCTCAATTTTGAGACCCGCATGGACCTCACCTATGGAGGCAATGCCGGGTCAGGATCAGTTAACGCCGCCAATAGAGGACGTGGTGGCTTTTCAAGAGGTGGCCGCGCCCAAGGAGGACAGGGCGGCCAACGTGGTCGTGGTCATGGTGGATCTCCATCGCGCGGCCGTGGCAACTCCAACAACACCAGAGGAGGCGGGCGTGGTGGCTACAACAGCAAGAACCGCGCCGCTACTTCTGAAGATGATGACCGTCCCTTGTGCCAGGTTTGCTTCAAACTTGGACACACTGCAGATCGTTGCTGGCACAGGTATGATGAAGATTATGTGCCGGATCCTAAGCTGGTAGCTGCTGCAACCAACTCCTACAACGTCGACACCAACTGGTACACCGACACCGGCGCCACAGATCACATCACGAGTGATCTAGAGAAGCTGTCCTTCAGGAACAAATATCATGGCGGTGACCAGATCCACACCGCCAATGGTACAGGTATGAACATTAGTCATGTTGGTCGTACTACGTTTCATACCCCACATCGTGATATTCATCTAAATAATGTCCTATATGTTCCACAAGCCAAAAAGAATCTTGTGTCCGTTCATAAACTAGCATCTGATAACTCAGCCTTTCTAGAGTTTCACCCTGATTTTTTTGCTATCAAGGATCAAGCAACGAAGAGAACCATTCTTAAAGGACGATGCTACAAGGGTCTTTATCCCTTTCCTGCCCAATCAATAAAGCAAGCTCATGGGGCGTCCAGGGTCCCGCTGTCCAGGTGGCATAGTCGCTTAGGACATCCATCGTCTAGTATTGTCAAACAAGTCATTAGTAGCAATAATCTTCATGTTTCTCCTGATTCATCAAAAGAGTCTGTGTGTGATGCCTGTCAACAGGCAAAGAGTCATCAGTTGCCTTATGCAAAGTCATCTAGTGTTTCTACTGTTCCATTAGAGCTTGTATTCTCTGATGTTTGGGGCCCTGCTCCAGAGTCTGTTGGGAGGAAAAAGTACTATGTCAGTTTCATTGATGATTTTAGTAAATTCACCTGGATCTATCTTTTGAAATATAAATCTGAGGTGTTTCAGAAATTTCAAGCTCTAGTAGAAAGAATGTTTGATCGAAAAATCTTAGCAGTGCAAACTGACTAGGGAGGAGAATATAAAAAACTGAACTCCTTTTTTGATAAGATTGGCATCTCACATCTTGTATCATGTCCTCACGCACACCAACAAAACGGTGCTGCAGAACGCAAGCACCGCCATATAGTAGAAGTAGGGCTTTCTTTGTTAGCCTATGCCTCGATGCCTCTAAAATTCTGGGATGAGGCATTTTTATCAGCTGCATATCTCATCAACAGAACACCTAGTCGGGTTATTAACAATTCTACACCTCTTAAATGCTTGTTTGATCGCGATCCAGATTATGATTTTCTTCGAGTTTTTGGGTGTGCGTGTTGGCCAAATTTGCGCCCATACAATGCACATAAACTTGAATTTCGGTCAAAAAGGTGCGCCTTCCTTGGGTATAGCCACTTACATAAAGGATATAAATGTCTTGACATATCTACTGGTCGCGTCTATATCTCTCGAGACGTAATCTTTGACGAAAATATATTTCCCTTTTCTGAACTCCACGCTAATGCAGGAGCACGACTTCGTTCAGAAATAAACCTCCTTCATCCAACTTTGTTGAATCCAGGGGGAGAAAATGTAGCTGACCAATATACTAATGCTGCTAACAGCTCCTCTACAAGTTTTGATGAAAATTCAGGTTCAGAAGATGGAGAAGATGCAGCACCTGAAATTTTGGCACCTGTGTTTCCCATTGGCAGCATGCCATTCGAAGCTGATCTGCCTTCAGACCTTGCTCCGCAGCAAACCGGTGGAGCATCCACCTCGCCCGCTGCAGCGTCTCCTGTCCGTGACAGTGGGGGAGGCAGTAGTGCACAGCAGCACGCACCAGTCACACAGCAGCAAGGGTCAGCGACAACTCCAGCAAGATCCTCATCCTCCACACTGAGCGATGAGCATGCACCGAGCGATGAGCATGCACCGAGTGATGAGCACATAACGGAGCAGCCTCAAGCAATGGAGCAGACTCAAGCAGCAGTACAGGAACAACGTCCCCACACTCGTCTTCAAAGTGGTATTCGCAAGAAAAAGGTATACACTGATGGCACAATCAGATACTCTTTTCTAACAACTTCTGGTGAACCTTGGAGTACAGAAGAAGCATTGTCAGATGACAATTGGAAGAAAGCAATGGATGTGGAGTATGGAGCCCTAATGCACAACAAGACTTGGCGTTTGGTTCCACCTCAGAAAGGCAGAAATGTCATAGGCTGTAAGTGGGTGTACAAAATCAAAAGGAAACAAGATGGAACCCTGGATAGGTATAAGGCAAGATTAGTAGCAAAAGGCTTTAAACAGAGGTACGGAATTGATTACGAAGACACCTTCAGTCCTGTTGTTAAGCATCCTACTATCCGTATTATTTTATCACTAGCAGTGTCTAGAGGCTGGAATCTACGACAGCTTGATGTGCAGAACGCCTTCCTTCATGGGTACTTGAAAGAAGAAGTGTATATGCAGCAGCCACCAGGGTATGAAGATCCCACCAAACCAGGATATGTGTGTAAGCTTGACAAGGCACTATATGGTCTGAAGCAGGCGCCTAGAGCTTGGCATGCCAGGCTCAGTGCTAAATTAATCAGTCTCGGTTTCCAGGTGTCCAAAGCTGATGCATCTTTGTTCTTTTTCAACAAAAAGGGGTTAACCTTGTTTGTCCTTGTGTATGTAGATGATATCATAGTAGCCAGTTCAGCCAAGGAAGCTACAGATGCATTGCTTAAGGATTTGCAGAAGGAGTTTGCACTGAAGGATCTTGGTGATCTGCACTATTTCCTTGGCATAGAAGTTTCCAAGGTACATGATGGAATTGTATTGACACAAGACAAGTATGCATTGGATTTACTAAAAAAGGTGGGAATGTCAGACTGCAAGCCAGTTTCGGCTCCACTTAGTGTAAGTGAAAAATTGTCACTCAATGAAGGATCGCCTCTAGGATCTAAAGATGCTACGCATTATAGAAGTGTTGTTGGTGCTTTGCAATATTTGACCTTGACCAGGCCTGATATTTCATACTCTGTAAACAAGGTTTGTCAGTTCCTTCATGCACCGACTACAGTCCACTGGTCAGCTGTTAAAAGGATATTAAGGTATATAAAACAGTGTACCTCCTTAGGACTAAAAATTCATAAGTCATCTTCTACTCTGGTGAGTGCCTTTTCAGATGCAGATTGGGCTGGCAGTGGTGATGACCGCAGGTCTACTGGAGGCTTTGCTGTTTACCTGGGATCCAACCTTGTGTCATGGAACGCAAGAAAACAAGGTACTGTCTCTAGATCGAGTACAGAGTCAGAATACAAAGCAGTGGCAGATGCAACTGCAGAGATAATGTGGATACAAACCCTGCTTAGAGAATTAAGCATTAACAGTCCAAGGTCTGCCCGGTTGTGGTGTGACAATATAGGAGCCAAGTATCTATCGGCCAATCCTGTCTTTCATGCAAGAACAAAGCATATAGAAGTGGATTATCATTTTGTCAGAGAACGTGTTGCACAGGGACTATTAGAGATTGAATTTGTTTCATCAGGAGATCAAGTTGCGGATGGATTCACTAAAGCTCTGTCCGTGCGACTCCTAGAAAATTTCAAACACAATCTCAACTTAACTAAGTTGTAATTGAGGGGGAGTGTTAGTAGATATATGATTGTAACCATAGAGAGATATACGTGAGTTAGTTAGCTACTTGGCAGGGTTGTTAGATCAGAGTAGATGCATGCGGCTAAGGCTGCTTGAGTCCCTAGAAAGTAGCAGATGGAAACTCCGTGTATCTATATATATGTATGTGCCACGGTTGAGGCTTTTTCAACCAAGATAATTAACACGCAATCACCGGCGAACCCGAGATTGGGTCACGGTGTTCCCATCCTGCGCCTCTGATTTTACATGGCTGCCGTGGTGCTCGTATCAGGCGTGGTGGGGCTGTTCGGTGTGACGAGCGCCGTCCTGGGGTTCATAGCCGAGGCCAAGAGGCTCACCGTAAGCGAAACCATGTCCATATTTCTACTCTCGCCGCGTGCCGTATACTTGTGTATCTCTGATCTGTAGCGTCCTGATCTGTTTGTGCTGCTACTTCGTCTTTGCAAGAACAATGATCAAGTCGATCGTAACGTTCATTCTTGCAGCCGGAGGAAATCTACGTGTCTGGTCACGATTGCGTGTATCCGGCCAACCCCGCTAACACGCTGGGGGGCTGTGCCATCTTCCTGCTTGTGGTGGCCGAGATCATCGCCTCGGCGGCCGGCGGCTGCTGCGGTTGCTGTTGCAGGCCACCGGGCGACGGTGCTGCTTCTGATTCCAACTGCACTAGCAGGCGACGGGTCGTCGGCATCGTCGCCTCTGTCCTCTCATGGTAATCATGATCAACTCCGCATGCACCACCGTCGCTTTCGCTCTCAATAGGATTTTATTTTGTTCTCTCGGATTAACGAAGCCGGCCGGTGGTTAATTAATTTGCAGGGCGGCGGCGGTGATCGCCGTGCTTTACTACTGGTTTGGCGCGGCGCTGTACGCGCCCACGACGCGGCGAGCCAGATTCTCGGGGACCAACGAGGAGTGCTACAACCTCAAGGCAGGCGTCTTCGTGAGGGCGGCCGTGCTGAGCCTCGTCGCCACCTCGCTTGCGATCATGTCCTGCGTCTTGCTCCACCAGCCGGCGGCTACGGACGTCGCACCGGTGGAAGGACAGCAAGAAGCGTATCCGCACCCTACGCAAGGCTATGGCGGTCAAGCACCGGACCCCAAGCTGGCTTCTCCTGCTCAGGGTCAGGAGCACCCGCAGGTGTACGTCTAGAGCGTAGATGACGTGATGAATAGACAAAAGGCTACTGCTCGTGTAGTCGTGTTGTGCGTGTTGTGGTGCATGTTGTTGCATACTCCCTCCATATAGAAAAAAAAAAATATTGTTTTGGATAAGGTTTTGGTCAAACATTAGAAACATAAATAATAAATAACTTTTAAGTTATTGAGTTTGGAAATATGATAAATTTGTCTTAAAAATACTTTCATAAAAGTATAAATTTATCATTTTGTGATGAGTATTTTTATAAAAATATGAAGTCAAAGTTATATTTTGGAGATCATGTCACTATCCAAAATGACATCTTTTTTTCTATACGGAGGGAGTACGACAGTAGTTCTAGTTTCGAGTTGCATTTCAATGAATGATTGAAGTATTAATTGTAAGGGATCTGAACCCCATAAGCCATTTGGTTTGGATTTTGGTTTTTATGAATAACATGATCACTTGAACTAATGTTGTTTGCTAATATATAAGATATAGTTCAAATGGATACAAGAAAAACTTGAACTTAGATAAGTGGTGATCCAAATGATCAACACCTTGAGCTAGACATTAGAAGCTATACTGAAGACCTACATGCTAGAAGTCCAAGACACGAGAACTACAAGCCCGAACGTGAAGACACCAACAGAATTGAAGCACTGAAGCCGAGAAAAAGAGATGGATAAATTAGAATTATCTCATGATTTTGACTTTGATAAAATTGCCATGAGACCTACTCAAAGTTGTAGAGCTTTTCATAAGATTTCCAAAAGGTCCAAGATCATCAAAATAAGAGTTCAGAACTAAAAGTTATGGCCGAAATATAAAAGATCGAGATGCTGTTCCGCAGAGGCGAGTCTGATCAGGAGCGTCCGGTCCACCTAAAATAAGCCCCCAAAAGTGTCGTGGTACCAGACAATCTGATCCTGAGTGTCCGGTCACCACATGCGTGTCCAGTGCTCTCAACAAATAGGTGTAACAGCTAGTTTCGCAACCGCTAGTCGATATGGCATTTCTGGACGCGTCCGGTGCCATTACTTTATTGTCCGGTCCTCTACAGAAAGCTGCAAATTGATCTCCAATGACTCTATTTACAATGGAGGCTATAAATATGAGTTGTAACCGGCCATTTGAGGTGTAGAAGAGCAAGAAAACATATCAAGGATGTTGCTTCACCATTTTAGTGCTCTCCACATGCATAGTGCTTAGTGTTTCACATGATGATTAGTATAGGGGTTTTGCGAAGTGTTTAGGCTAGTTAGACCACCACTTATGCACTTGCTCTAGGTTTAGGTTTAGTGTTTAGTGAGGTTTGCATACCTCCTTACCTCTTGGTACTTGTGCGCACTATTGTTGTATATGGAAGGGGCTTGTAGCCTTGCGAGACCATACCAACTATGTTTATGGTGTGGTAACTACCGTGTACCGAAGGGAACAAGACCCATGGTGGTTTAGCCAGAAATTTGATAGTGAAAATACGGGGAGCAGTCTGGGAGAGGCTTGTTGGAAGGCACACCGGGGACCTGCTTGTGCGTGGGAAAGACCCAGAGCTATCCACGGAGTTACCCGACTGGGAGCTTGGCTCTTACGGGGGATTCCTTACAAGGGGCTCAAACGAGGGCTAGGAGAAAGTTTGCGTGCTTCTCGATACCTCGGTAAAAATACTGGAGTCGTTGACGAGATTTTGTATCTCTACCTTACCTTTAACTTCCGTATTTATATTATATACTTTGATTGTGTGCTTTACCTTTCATAGCTTAGTTGATAGGCTAGTTGATAGGATTGGAACCTAGGTTGCATAACTTTTTTGCTGTAGACATAGTAAAACCTTAGTTGTACATCTAGATAGATTATTTCTTGTATAGGTTTTGACTAGGTTGTTTTAGAGGCCATATTTAGAAGTAGATTTTTAAATTGTCTAATTCACCCCTCCTCTTAGGTGTCATGGTCCTTATATTAATAATGTGTCAATGTGTGTGATCGTGAATGTATAGATTTTTGGCACTATCTCTACTATAGAACACACAAGGTAATGCTTTATTAATGGACCGTAAGTCTGGAATCCCGATAATGATTAAGGATCATAAAAGAATCAAGATTTCGTATAGAGGAGGGTGAATAGGTGTCTTCTAAAAAATAAAACCAAGTGAGTAGTACATCTCTGTTGTAGAAGCCGTGAGCGACCAACAAAGGTCATGGCCGGGTCCAAAGCCTTTCCACTACTACTAAGAAGTCTTTTTTCTTCTTTCAGTGGGAAAACCAATTCTTATAAACTTTCAGTCGTGCACCACACCTTGGTAACTCACCGCCAACCACTAAGCCATCTAGGAGGAAATCTCCAAGAGTAACGAATGCTTCACCAAACGATTAACAAGCTCCACAAGTGCATGCTCAGAAGTGGTATTTCTCTCTTGATCTCAAACACCAAATCTCTCAATCCAACTCATTAGATCTCACAAAAATCAATCGATCCTCACAAAGAGGGAGAGGGGAGAGCTTGTATGGCTTCTATGGATGTGTATTTCGTGTTCTAATGAGTTGAATGGAGTGAGGGGGAGAAGGGGTATAAATACCCAAGCGCCAATGTCAAAAACTGACCAATATGTTACATCTCTGTGGAGGTTCGGAAATTCCAACATAACTTACAACTCCAAAAGGATTTTGAATATACAAACAGTGCTTTTTGAGAGGTCAACAACGGTTCGGAAATTCTGACCTAGGTTTGGAATTTCTGACCCAGAAACTGCAAGCTGATGAAAGAATGCTAGACGAAAATTTCCCTAGAAATCCCAATCACCTCAGAAATTACAACCCAAAAATGACAAGCTAAATAGAGGGCCTCTGATCAAATATTTCGTCAAAAATTCCAACCAGCATGGAAATTCTGACTACATAGCCTAGCTAAAACAACCATAAATATACCATTGGAGACTGCCATTAGTTATAACCTATCCTCTTAAAATTTGATTCTGATTATGACATGTTTTGTAGTCGACTTTTGAGAACGACTACCATGAGCGGTTCAGTTTGTCATTTTGGCACATATCAAAACTTTAGTGAACTGAGGGTTGCTTAGCTAGTTGGATTTTCTATGGCAGAAACCTACCTACTAAGGTTTTAATCCTTGACTTACGAGGATATTCACATTTTTCTAGATTTTTATCAGAATTTTTAATAATGTTATTCTCTCAATGGTATTAGGGGACATGCCTGCCAATAGCAAAACACTGTTGTGATTTCGTTAATCTCAAGGTCTGTCGGTTTGGTCTTTCTTTTTGAAGGTTGTTACTCTAAATAAAATATATTTCACTTGATACATGATAAAATATATTTTTATGGTATATTGTATATAGTGTCATGTATGTTGTTAAATTTGGTTAAATTTAAGATAGTTTGACTTATGGTGATGTTAAAAATTGATTTATTTTTCCAATGAAATATGACGAAATATATTTTTATAATATATTTATCTAGTGGTATGGATGTTATTACTCTTTCTACACATTGGTGGAATTCAAGATATTTTGACTCACGATGATGTTGGAAATCAATTTATTTTAGGACGGAGGTAAGTACATACGTAGCAGCAGTTTCTTTATTAGAAGCTGCGACCTCCAGGTACGGGTGATCTGCTGATTGAGCAAAATTGATAGCTAGAATTGTTTGTCACTAGTACTAAGCACTCACTGTCAAGTACGTACCAACACGAACGCAGTGTGAAACCAAGCGGGCTGGCGGTCTATCTGTCATCTCGTCGTTTAGGAGAAGAACAAGAGACTACCGTTCGGAAGTACTTGCAACGATTTATCATTGCCGTGCCGAATGGACTACATGGAAAGCAACTCCTCCCTCCGCACGCCCTAAAATACATGAAACTTTTTACTTAGCGAAGACCCAGGTCTGAAAAAAAAAAATGAAGATGTGGTTGAATTTTATATCTTCCCTATCAACGTTCTCGTGAAATTAAAATCAAACATGGGACTCGATTTCCATATTAATGTTAAGTTGGTTTTGTGTGTAAACCGAACGTCTTCGAAGGGAGGAGGAGGAGGAGGAAGAGGAAGGAGAGGTGGTGCTTCCGAAGGTCCAGGTGGAGACACGGAATCGAACATTGAAAATGGGGAAACTGAATAGAAAGTAGAGGACCCCCTACTTGACCCATGGGAATGGTAGTGAGGGAATGGCCTATTGAATATGCAATTATGGGTGCATTCTCGATTAAAGTGTCTAAAGTTTAAATAAATATATAAGTAAAAATATTAATATTCTTGGCACCAAATAAATATATTATGAAAACATATCTCATGACCAACTTAATGATATTTATTTGATACCATAATTGTTTAGGGGACAAAGAAGTGTCCTATCACCTCTAATGATGTAATAGGCTAGCATAGAAAGTGCCCACAATATGGTAGCTTAGGAGGTGTTTGAATCCCAATACTAAGAAATAGCCTATCTTGTGATAATAGGTTAAAGATGGTAAAATTACAAGATAATTAACAAATTAAACTCTGCTATTTGGCGTCAAAACTCAAGGTTAATTGTCCTATCACCTCTAATGATGTAATAGGCTAGCATAGAAAGTGCCCACAATATGGTAGAGGGGGGGTGTTTGAATCCCTATACTAAAAAATAGCCTATCTTGTGATAATAGGTTAAAGATGGTATAATTATAAGATAATTAACAAATTAAACTCTGCTATTTGGCGTCAAAATTCAAGGTTAATTGTTACTAGCTCAGAACAGAGGGCATCAAAACTAAACCCAGGGTCAATTGTTCGCTCAAGAAGAGGGCGTGTCCGTTTGTGTGTATGGCTGTATGCGGAAGTGGTTGATGGGCGTGGCGGGCGTCACCAATGCAGGATCCAGCATGGGATTTGACCAAAGCGTTCATTTACATCCAAAGACGCTGAATTCAACTGCTGAGAGGAGAAAAAAATTTACCCATATATATGTGGGGCAGAAAATGAACCCAATCATTTTCGTAGAGGAATTTCCCCGAACTTGGCGAGAAACGTGATGCATGGTTGGTTGTTCCATCACTATTTCTTCCCGTTTGCTTGTGACGACCAACTTCTTGTTCTTGAGCATATGTCTGGTGTGCCTGATCTGATGAGGTGACTCTCACATGAGCTAGCTAGCTCTCGGCAAGCCTGCACACAGCAAAGTGTGCACCATCTATATAAATAAGCACACTGCACACATTTGACATCAACGTTGGTCCACTGAGACAGAAGAACCATTTCTCTCGAGTCTCAAGCATCTCTTGCCCCTGAAGGAAGCACAGAGGAAGAGATATAAAATTGCCACAAAAATGGATAAGATCTTGATCATCGTGTGTGCGGTGGTCGGGTCTCTGGGGGTGTTGAGCGCCATCTTTTCGTTCTCGGCAGAGGGGACCAAGCTGACTGTAAGCACTACCGATCTGCTGTACTGCTAGCTACGTGTTTGCAAAGACGCATATATATGACCTTGCTGTGCTGTGTGGCTGTGAGCTAACTGCTAAGTTGTGTCGTTCGTTGTGTCGTTCGTTGCTCGCTTAACTTGAAGTTGAATAATTAATCTTGTAACATGCATGCAGCCATATACGATACTTGTGCTCGACTACGACGACGAGTGCATCTACCCGCAGAACCCGGCGTTTGGGCTGGGCATCAGCGCCGCCATCTTCCTGCTTGCCGCCCAGGTCACCTTCACGGCGGTCGGCGGCTGCTGTGGTTGCTGCGGCAAGTCTCGCTCCAACCCTTCTTCGCCTTCAGAGACCAAGCGGATTGTCGGCATCGTCTGCGCCGTCGTCTCATGGTGAGTGACTGCAGCTGACATGTTTTACTATATGAGCAAATGATCGATCAAGCACGTTCGTTCTGCGAGCAGGATAGCGGCGGTGATCGCGTGGGCGCTGCTCATAGACGGAGCGGTGTGGAATGCCAACGTGGTGCGGACGACGATGGACGCGCCTTACTGCCGCTACCTCAAGGACGGCGTCTTCGCCGGCGCGGGCGTGCTCTGCCTCGCCGCCACGGCGCTCGGCATCACCTCCTTCGTTTTGATGCGGACGAAGCGTGTGAAAGCTTCGGCGCCGTCGGTCGTTCCTGCCGAGGGTGAACCGAAGCTCCCTCCTGCCACTGTTCAAGGCAATAATGGATCCCCACAGAACCAGGAGGACAAGCGTCCTCCTCCACCAACTGAAGATACGCCACCGGCACCGGCACCGCCTGCGGCCATGCCATCAGCTCCCCTCCTCGAACCAGCTGGTGAACCGACGCCGCCGGCTGGGGCCGAGCCAGGCCAACAACTGCCGGTCCAGCTGCCACAAGTAGGGGTGCCAAATGACACAGTACAGTACCCTATTCAGCAGCAGCAAGGAACTGAAAATGTTATCCGCAAAGAATTAGCTAAAGCAGGGATTAGATTGGCTGAGCGGCTGCTGGAGCATTCCCTCATTTCTGACAGTAGCTCTACTCCGACTACGGTGCCTGGGGTTGGGGATATCCTTGATTCCATGACTGATCCTCAGTCTACAGATGCAGTCTAGCTCTAGCTTCGCATTGGTGCCCTCGTTGTGCATGCTTTGCCGATCGTCAATGAAATCGTCACCTCTATGTCTCTGTGCTGAGTGTAATAGTTAACTAGGTGAATATCCCATGCGTTGCCATAAAAATTGCTGATGATTTGGAATAAAATTATCTATATAAAGAGATAAACAATTATAAGTGAAGATTAAAGGATGACGTGGCACATTTATTGAAAATGCTAGTTGACCATAAATGCATTTAATAGTGGACTGATAAGGTGGATAGGTTGCATGTTGAGAAAATAGCTAATGAGGTTTGGTTTTATAAGAGTTTAAGATTGAATTGAGTAGACCGAATAGATGCAGACAATGAGATCGAATCAACATTGGTGTCTTCTAACATTCTATCTGTGAAGATGCCTTTGTAATCCATTGTAAACTATTCTATAAAAAGATAGGGTATCACAGTGACATAGCAAACAAAATTTCATATCAATCCCATTGACGTAGAGTATACAAAATTTCATAATGACATATAGAACAAAAAATTCACAATAACATAGGAATGAAATTTCATAGCAATCCCGATGACATATATCACAAAAAAATCATAATGACACCACCTATAGGGGGTGGGTGCTGACCGGGTAGAAAACATCGCCACGTAGGTGGGAGCCGGCTGGGATGAGGCGTACAATGGGGAGGAGGTGGCCACGGCTGTGGAGATATGGGAAGGGGCTCTGTCAGGCAAGGAGGAGGCGTTGGGCATATGGTTTTTCTAAGACACGTTGAGCATATGGTAGAGGAGGCACCGAGAGGAGGAGGTGATGCTTGTGAAGGTCTAAGAGGAGACACAGAATCAGACTTGTCAAATGGAAAAACCGATAGAACCGAAAGTAAAGGACCCCTCACTTGACCCATGGGAATGATAGTGAGGGAATGGCCTACTAAAGACACTATAAGGATCGCAAGTTGGTGGTGGCTATGAAGTACTAACTCGGTTGTAAAAAGAATATAAATATTAGTGTATTCTGGATTAAAATGTCTAAAGTTCGACCAAATATATAGAAAAAATAATATTATTATTTACACCAAATAAATATATATTATGAAAATATATCTCATGACGAACCTAATGATAATTATTTGATGCCATAACTATTTATGGGATAGAAGTCCCCTATCACCTCTGGTATATTAGGCTAGCATAGTAGTGGCCATAATATCTGTTTAGAGCAAGTATTCTAGCAGGCTGCAAGCTGGCTAAATGCTGAGGTGGAAGAGAGAGGAGAAGAAAGAGGAGAAAAGCGGACTGTAAGCTTACAGCCAGCTCAGACACAAGAACCAAGATAATTTGTGAGAGAGATAGGTGGACCATATATTAATGGTGAAGATGTAACTATTGTATGGATAGGCTGAGGAGTGAGCTATAAGGATCCATACAGCCAGCAGCCGGCTATATTATTAGTCTTGCTCTTAAGAAATAGAACTCCCCTGTCACCTCTGATGTAATAGACTAGCATAGAAATGTTCACAATACAAGATCCCAATATATATAGAAAATAGCCTATCTTGTGATAATAGGTTAAACTTGGCATAATTATAAGATAACTACCGTATGAAACCCTGCTATTTGGCGTCAAAAGTTAAGGTTAATTATTACTAGCTCAGAAGAGGTCCTCAAAATTAAACCTAGGGTTAATTGTTCGCTCAGGAAGAGGACATGTCCGTTTGTGTGTATGGCTGTATGCGGAAGTGATTGACGGGAGTACGTAGCAGGCCTCAACAATGCAGGATGCAGCATGGGATTTAATCAAACACGTTCATTTACATCCAAAGACGCAGAATTCAGCTGCTGAGAGGAGAAAAAAAATTACACATATATGTGTAGGGCAGATGAACCCAATCATATTCATAGAGGAATAAACCAACTTGGCAAGAAACATGATATGATGCACGGTTGGCTCGTGTCGTGGTTTGCTTTATTAATAAAAGTTGTATAAGAATAATTTAAAATTAATTATTTTTCTATTAATTTTTTAATAAGACAGAAGTGGTCAAATTTATAGTAAAAAAACAAACAATTTATAATTTAGGTAATTTGGGATGGAGGAAGTACTTGTGTACGAGTACGATGACGAGTGCATCTATCCGCAGAACCCGGCCCGCGCTTGGATAGCAGCGGTGATCGTGTGGGTGCTGCTCATAGACGGAGCGGTATGTACGGTGTGGAACGCCAACGTGAACGTGATGCGGATGAACGCGCCCCTCTACCTACCTCAAGGACGGCATCTTCGCCGGCGCGGGCGTGCTTCGCCTCGCCACCATGGCGCTCGGCGACACCTCCTGTTGGAAATAACAGCAATTTAGTGATACATAAATTAATTCCGACAATTAGAAAAATAACAACAGCATGTTTCATGAGAAAATGATTGATCATTAGCACTACGATTCGAGACAAAATCATATCGCCTAGTGCTAGTAACAGAAGGAATACAAGAACGAAGAACAGGGAGAAAGTAGTCATCCTTACAGTGGGATTGTCGAAGACGATGAAGCAGACCGGCGATGGAGATCAAAGAACGGCGGCGGAAGGGAAGCAGACGTCCAGCGAGCAGTCGCGACGGCGCTTCCCAAAAACCTTATACGGCCCCTACCCCGTGCAGGGACACGAGGGGACGTAGGCTTCGGAGCCTGCTCTCCCGGCGGCGATGGCACGTCGACGGCGGGATGGGGAAGAACGGCGGCAGCACAGCACAAGTGGCACGGGAAGAGATGAATTCTCTGTATGAGGACGACGTCTCGCCCCCAGTTATATACACACGCGTTGCAGCTAATAAGGTAAGTAATTAGCCGCACAATCACAGCACTGACGTGATTGTCCTTCTATTAATCAACTAATCAGTCAATCAGAGCAATCACCATTAATGCGAGAATAATTGCTTGCCAAAAATAAGGCAGCGCAATTTTCTCCATGCTGCAAAAAAATTTCGAGTGGCAAAAGGTAGCCGCGCACCCGCAAGGCCAGAGCCGGACCATTCACGCGCATGTCGTGCGCCCGCCCCCCGCCCGCCCGCCCGCCCGGCCCGAGCGGCGGCGAAAGCGAGCGTGTGGGCCTTCCTTTTCCCTCTCTCACTAGCTTCAAATAAGTCGCGGTAGCTCACCTATTTAAGTTGGCCTCACTCCCCTTGAACTAGCAATGTGGGACTAAAATCCCCCACCATACCATGCATGTGTGAGTGGGCCTTTGGGATTTATTTGGAATTATTATTTGGGCCAAGCCCAAATCTTCTAACACCTCCTACGCGCGTTTTGATCTCTTTTGATGCGGACGAAGCGGGTGAAAGTTGCGGCGCCGTCGGTTGTTCCTGCCGAGGGTGAACCGAAGCTCCCTCCTGCTGCTTCTACTGATGGCAATAATGGATCCCCACAGAACCAGGCGGAGGACAAGCGTCCACCAGCTGATGATACGGCACCGCCGGCGGCCATGGCATCCGCGCCCCTCGAACCAGCTGGTGAGCTGACGCCGCCGGCCGGAGCCGAGCCAGGCCAACAACTGCCGGTCCAGCTGCCACAAGTCGGCGTGCCAAATGACACAATACAGTGCCCTATTCAGCAGCAGCAAGGAACCGAAAATGTTGTCAGCAAAGAATTAGCTAAAGCAGGGATTAGATTGGCTGCGCGGGTGGTGGAGCATTCCCTTCTTTTCTCACAGTAGCTCTACTCCGATCCTACTACGGTTTCTGGGGTCAGGGATATCCTTGATTCCATGACTGAGCCTTAGTTTACAAAAAGGTGTCTAGCTAGCTCTAGCTTCGCATTGGTCATTGGTGCCCTCGTTATATATATATATATATATGCATGCTTATGCCGGTCGTCAACGAAATCGTCGCCTCTCTGTCTTTGTGCTGAGTGTACTAATTAATTTCCTTCTTATTTTCTGACCTGATTATTGTTTGTTCTTGTCAGACTTTGTACACCTCCTATATGTATATATGCACATAACGACGCTGTCATAATTGGGTACAGATCGAGCTTTCCCACGATCTAAAAAACAGAGTTTGATATTATATTTTTTATGATTGAAAGAGATGGCAAGAGCTTTTGCCGCAAGTTTTATCATATGAGAAAGTAACAAAAGAAAGTAAATACTCCCTCAGTTCTAAAAAACTGAATAAGACAAAGGGTGAAATATTATATTTAAAAGTTACAAACGTCATCTATTTTGGGATGAAAGTAAGTACATACTCTCTCAGTTCTAAATTATAAGATATTTTGATTTCTCTAGATTCATTGAATTTGTTATATATCCCTCAATTCTAAAATGTTTGTCATATATCTAGAAAAACTAAAATATCTTAAATTTGGAACGTAGTGAGTACTACAATATATAAGTATATGTTATTAAATGACGTGGTTTGCTGATATGAGTAGTTCGAATGAAATCGTAATTGCATTTGCCAATGGGATGTGCTAGTGGATGCTAATATGGGCACTTTGCATGATGAGACAGAATGCTACTGGAGATTTAAAATGGATATAAATTTGATTGAGTAGACCGAATAGATCGATGCAGACAACGAGATCAAATCAACATTGGTGTCTTCTAACATCGTATCTGTGAAGATGCCTTAGGAATCCATTGTAAACTATTCTAAAATGATAGAGTATCACAACGACATAGCAAACAAAATTTCATACCAATCCCATTGACGTAGAGTATACAAAATTTGATAATGACATATAGAATAAAAAATTCACAATGACATAGGAATCAAATTTCATAGCAATCCCAATGATATATATCAAAGAAAACATCATAATGACACCGATAGGGAGTGGGTGCTGGCGGGATATAAGGCATCACCACCTTGGTGGGGGCCGCCTGGGAGGAGGCGTTCAATGGGGTGGAGGTGGCCACGGGTGTGAAGGAGACACCATATGGGAAGGGGCTATGTCAGGCGAGGAGGAGGCGTTGGGCATATGGTTTTTTGAAGACACGCTAGGCATATGGTAGAGGAGGCACCGAGAGGAGGAGGTGGTGCTTGCGAAAGTCCAAGAGAAGACACGGAATCAAACTTGTCAAATGGGGAAACCAATAGAACCGAAAAGTAGAGGGCCTCTACTTGACCCATGGGAATGATAATGAGGGAATGGCCTGTTGAAGACACTGTAAGGATCGCAAGTTGGTGGTGGCTATAAAGTACTAACTCTATTGTGAAAAGAATGTAATTATGGGAGTATTCTGGCTTAAAATGTCCAAAGTTCGACCAAATATATAGATTAAAATATTAATATTTTTTACACCAAATTAATATATTATGAAAATATATCTCTTGACGAACTTAATGATAGTTAGTTGATGTCATAACTGTTTAGGGGATAGAAGTCCCTTATCACCTCTGGTATAATTGGCTAGCATAGTGGTGCCACAATATTTGTTTAGGGGATAGAACTCCCCTATCACCTCTGATGTAATACGCTAGCATAGAAGTGTTCACAATACGGTAGCTTAGAGAATATTTGGATCCCAATATATATAAAAAAAAATGGCCTATCTTGTGATAATAGGTTAAATTTGGCATAATTATAAGGTAACTACCATATGAAACCCTGCTATTTGGCGTCAAAACTCAGGGTTAATTGTTACTAGCTCAGAAGAGGGCGTCAAAATTGAATCCAGGGTTAATGTTTAGCTCAGGAAGAGGGCGTGTCCGCTTGTTTGTATGCATGTGGTTGTATGCGGAAGTGGTTGATGGGAGTGGTGGGTCTCACCAATGCAGGATGCAGCATGGGATTTAATCAAAGACGTTCATTTACATCCGAAGACGCAGAATTCAGCTTCTGAGAGGAGAAAAGAAAAAACCCATATATGTGTAGGGGGCAGATGAACCCAATCTAGAGGAATTACCGGGAACTTGCCGAGAAACGTGATGCATGGTTGGTTGTCCCATCACTATTCTTCCCGTTTGCTTGTGACGACCGACTTTCGTCTTCAGCATATGTCTGGTGTGCTTGCCTGAAGTGAGCTAGCTAGCTTTCGGCAAGCCTGCACACAGCGAGTGTGTGCACCACTGCACATCTCTATATATAAGCACACTGCACACATTTGACATCTACATTGGTCCAGAGACAGAAGAACCGAAGAACCTCAAACATTTTGTCCCTGAACCTGAAGGAAGCAGAGAGAGAGAGAGAGAGAGAGAGAGAGAGAGAGAGAGAGAGGAAGATATAAGGGCCACAAAATAAAATGGATAAGATCTTGATCATCGTGTGTGCGGTGGTCGGGTCTCTGGGGGTGTTGAGCGCCATCTTTGCGTTCTCGGCAGAGGGGACCAAGCTGACTGTAAGCACTACCGATCTGCTACTGCTAGCTACGTTTTTGCAAAGACGCATATATATATGACCTTGTTGTGCTGTGGCCGTGGCTGTGAGATACGTGGTGTCGTTCGTTGCTCGCTTAACTTGAAGTTGAATAATAGTCACAAAAAAAAAAAAACTTGAAGTTGAATAATTAATCTTGTGACATGCATGCAGCCATATACCATACTTGTGTTCGACTACGACGACGAGTGCATCTACCCGCAGAACCCGGCGTTTGGGCTGGGCATCAGCGCCGCCATCTTCCTGCTTGCCGCCCAGGTCACCTTCACGGCGGTCGGCGGCTGCTGTGGTTGCTGCGGCAAGTCTCGCTCCAACCCTTCTTCGCCTTCAGAGACCAAGCGGATTGTCGGCATCGTCTGCGCCGTCGTCTCATGGTGAGTGACCGCAGCCGATCCGTCTCTGTTGCTATATTCTGCTGCCTCGAACATACTATGAGCAAGTGATCCATCATGCACGTTCTGCGAGCAGGATAGCGGCGGTGATTGCGTGGGGGCTGCTCATACATGGAGCGGAAGGGACGAACACCAACGGGGTGCGGACGATGATGGACGACGCGCCGTACTGCCCCTACCTCGAGGACGGCATCTTCGCCGGCGCGGGCGTGCTCTGCCTCGCCGCCACGGCGCTCGGCATCACCTCCTACGTTTTGATGCGGACGAAGCGGGTGAAAGCTGTGGCTGCGCCGCCGCAAGTCGTCGTTCCTGCCAAGCTCCCTCCTGCTGCTACTCAAGGCAATGGACCCCCACAGAAGCAGGAGAAGCCCCAGCTTCCTCAAACTGATACGGTACAAGCACAACCGGACATGGAATCCACGACCGCGCCCCCCGAACCTGCAGGTCCTGGTGAGCTGACGCCGCCGTCCGTGGCCCAGACACCGTCGGTCCAGCCGCCTCAAGCAGGCGTGCCGCAACCGCAAGGATCTCAACATCGTATCCGCAAACAATTAACTAGAGTATTGATTAAATTGGCTGTGAAGGTGGGAATGCGGGTGGTGGTGCATTCCCTGTGTTCTGACTGTATCGCTACTCCGACTACGGTACCTGGGGTTGGGGATATCCTTGATTCCATGACGACTGAGCCTCTTCAGTCTACAGAAGCTGTCTAGCTCTAGTCTCGGATTGGTGCCCTCGTTGTGCATGCTTATGGCGCCGATCGTCAACGAAATCGTCACCTCTGTCTTTGTGTTGAGTGTAATAATTTAATTCCAATTTTCTGACCTGATAGCTCAAGTCTGTTGTTTGCTTTCCTTTTATGTTTCATGAACCTTTTGAGAAGGGCTGTACATACTTTTTTATTATATCTCAATAAATTCCAGTAGCGGGAAACCTCTTCTGCTCCATAAAAAAAAAAGTTTGTTGTTTGCTCTAGTTAGGCTTTGTACACCTCCTACGTGTATATGCACAAAGGACGCTGCCATAATGGGTACAGAGCTTCCCACGATCTAAAAACGAGTGTTGATACAATTTTTTTTTTTGGTGATTGAAAGAGCCGGCAAGAGCTTATCCACAAGTTTTATTCCATGAGAGAAAAAAAAAAGGAAGCCAAACCAAGTGCTCAGAAAGAGAGCGGGAAAAAACAACTAACTAGATTGTACATACAATACAACTAGGAAACCACTACCTGCAACTAAAAAAACAGAAGCGACAAAACGTTCTAAATCAATCTCCTGCTATCTTTAGCCATAGCTATTTTCTTAGGGTAAAGCTATTTGCTTCTATGTTTTACTTAGCCGCTATTAGCCGCTATCTCCTTGTATTAGAAGAATCCTCTGTGCTCCTTCCAAACATTCTACGTCAAAAAAGGCCTTTGGGCTTTACCAAAGTGTGCTTTGCATCTTCAAAAGAGACCGTAACCGTTTTTATCAAATGCTTTCTAACCAAACAAGTTGGAGCCAAAAAAGAAATCAATCCTTGGCCCTGTTCGCTTCAACTCATCAGCCGTTGGAACATTATTTTTTTCTCACAAAAAATCAACCGTTTCAAGGCTTATAAGTTTTACTAAACATATCGAACATATCGCCCACATAACTTCAATGAACACGTTTAGAACCACAAGCCACCAATCCTGTACTTAACATATCCGCCGAAGCCACCAATTATGTGCTTAACATATCCGCCGAATACAAATCGTGGACGAGTGATGGGCGCAGATAAGTCGCCCTACCAAAATGGTGAAATTTTCTTAGTATTTTTAAGTAGTAGTAATAAAATACTACCAATAGTCATAGTAAATGGGAATATTACTAAAAGACATTTGCTAGAGAAAGTTTATACTAAATTTTAAATACTAAAATACTAGGAGTCCATATCACTAGGAAAACTAGAAAATTCTGGTTGTCGGCCTCGATCGTGGATCGATCTATAGGGGGCGTTGAAACGCTTAGGTGAAGAGGGTGGAAGCTAGCTTTTCCAGCAAAACAAAAATGATCAGCAGCAGAATGTTTATGAAGACGCATATTACGCAGACAATTGGCACTAGGACGAGGACATTCCAGCACCTTGCCGACTTCATGATTGCCCCAAGGCATCCGCCGGCCGGCTAATCAGGTTCTGCTTTAAGGATACCTAAAATCATTGGAAGTTCATCCTTAAATTTTGACAAATAACGCAGGGTACTCCTGTTCTTGCGAGTTGACTTCAGCTCGGAGTTTTTGGATGTCCACTCAGCAGTAAGCCACGTTCTTGCTGATCTTAACCTACGCATATTTTAAGTTAACGTTGCTCAAACAAATTCCCGCATAACGCATCAGTCCACAAGCACGACATATCAATTGCCCAATATGAGCAAAAAACACTCCTACCTCTGAAATAGTTAATATATGCGGAGTTTTTTTTAAACAAATAACATACGTAGAGTTCGTGTAATTAATCACGTTACTAATTAGCCAGTTGTCAGTTGTTGTCACACCAATGTCAACTCTCCAGTTAGCTAGTGTATTCATAACAACCATCGCACATCTCCGTTGAATCAAGTACACTAAGTTACCATCATCAGTTAGCTTGGTTGAGTTTTCACATTTTCGGCAATATATTATACTACCATGCTTACGTTTTTGTTAAAAAGAACGAAGACCGCCGCCTCTGTTTGTCCTACGCTACTTGCTACGGAACATACATATTGCATGCAACCACCATTCTTCGCCCCACCTGAAGATGCTGCTCACCACGTACCAAGTTGACTTCTTTGGTCGATCGAAGCTAGCAAATGATACAAGCAAGAGAGGTACGGAATAGGACAAGGCGAACCACTAATCCGCGTTCTCTATATAAACATGCATGAACACATACACCTGTCACCACCAGTAGTAGTACACAGCCAGGCGTCTTACGTACCGTCTCCCAAGTCCCAACTCCCATACCGATCTCAGAGGGAGCGAAGCACATTGGATCAATATCATTCAATATATGGATATCGGCGTGATCGTCCTGTCCCTCGTCGTGGGGTTGTTTGGGGTGGCCAGCGCCGTGCTGGGGTTCATCGCCGAGCACACAAAGCTCACTGTAAGCACAATAAGCAAAGACAGTCTGTAATTGACCTTTATTTGATTGGTGCTTTTATGCTATACCGTTTGCAAGACATGCTTCCACTAGCCAGCCTTCCAGTGATGGACGACGACGTGCGTAATGCACACTTATTTCTTGCAGGCACATGACATCGAGATCGACATGTACACCGGGGAGTGCGACTACCCGGCCAACCCGGCTTACCTGCTGGCGCTAATCGCGATCCCGCTGCTGGCGGTGGCTATGCTCATCGCCTCGCTGGCCGGCGGCTGCTGTGGCTGCTGCAGGCCACGGCACGGCGCGTCCGAGTCCAAGCGGGTCACCGGCATCGTCTGCGCCGTCCTCTCATGGTATACGCACGTAGTATAACGTCCTGCTGGTAACCTGGCAAGTTTTATTTGGCAATAACGCCGGCCGAACGAATTATGCAGGATAGCGGCGCTGATCGCTGGGGTGATCTACGGGAACGGCGTGGCGTGGAACCTCCCCGTGACAAGGTACGACGCCTGGTGCAGGCTCCTCAGGGACGGGTATTTCAAGCTGGCCGCCTTGCTGAGCCTCGCCGCCACGGCTCTGGCGATCACGTCATACGGCATGCTCCGGGCACAGGCGGCGGCGGCGGCAGCAGGGGCATCCGGACCCAAGCCGGATGGCTCGTACCCACCGGCTGCGGAAGCCATCGCGGTTCCGGCGGAGACGCAGTGGTCAGCTCCTCGGACACACGGGCAATGGCAAGAGCCGCTGCCGGAGGTCCCAAGCCACCCTGTAGGAGGATACAACCGGACACCGTACCGAGTGATGGCTTCCCCACCTCGGCGCCAAGCACAGCCAGCAGTAGAAGTGATGATGGCCTGAGTAAGGAGACATGGCGTCCATACCCCTTACGTGTTATGTTATGGAATGCACAACCTAAAGTTGATTTTGTGTATGATATGTGTAATCTATTTATATTTATATCTATACTATATATTTGTACCCGTATTGAGGTATTGTGCGACGGTGTCGTATTGAGGTATTATGTGTACGGGTATTTGGGTGTTAATAACACCACCTCTACCAAAACCAAAATGTTTGATTATTTACTTTCAAGCCCCCCTTAACACAACCTTGACACAAGGTGCCTCTTTGCTTGGCCCGACATGAAGTAATGATTAAGCAATTTGTGGCACAGTGTGCAATTTGTCAGCATGCTAATTCAGAAAAGTTGAAGTATCATGGCCTTTTGCAACCACTTCCCATATCAGACCACGCTTAGCAAGTTTTCAGTTTAGATTTCACAGAAGGTTTTCATAAGTCCAAGAACTTTGATTGCATTGTATACAAATTATCTAAGCATGCCCATTTCATTCCTTAACCCACTCTTTTACTTCCAAAGAGTGATATGCAGTATATCTTTAGAACCAAACTAGTAAAGAGTTTGGAGCTATGATTAGGCGAACGAGAGGGCCAGTGCAATGTATGGGGTAGAGATCAACGGAGGCAAAGATAAAGGTTAAGTGAACACTAACGTATTATCTTAACCCATGGCATCGCACGAGCACTACACAGGAGTAGAACATAACGGGGAAACCTTTTTTCCTAAAGGGGAAAAAAAAAGACCTCCCTGATCGTCCTAAATCAGATAGATGTGCCTGCAAAGTTGATTCCAACTCTGATGTTAGCGCCTCATTTTGTGCCAAATTTAAAATGTGTGTGAATGTATGGATGTGCTCTCTTCCACATTATACCCTAAGGAAGTGCGCGCTAATCAGATCCTGTTTAGAAAGGTAGGAAATCTTTGTAAATTGTATTTGGGGCTCTAGAGTTTTTATATGTTTTCAATTACCAGAAGCAAGTGTGTTAGCACTCCAGCAGCTATGCCGGTGATTCTTAAGCTTCAGCTCTGTCTTCCCATGGATGCAAGTATGCGACGGAGTTGCAGCTTGAGTTTCTCAAACTGAGACACAAAATGTTACATAATCACTCGGCAATGCTATCCAGCTAACCACTAGGCGATGTGAAAAAATACAAAATGCTGCTGAATGCATGGATGTGTTCTCTAATCTCTACCACATCATTATATCCGTAGGAAGTGCATGCTGATAAGATCCTGTTTAGAAAGGTAGGAAAAATTCATAAATTGCATTTGGGGAGTTTTTATATGTTTTCAATTACCAGAAGCAAGTGTGTTAGCACTCCAGCAGCTATGATGGTGATTCTTACGGTAAGCCTCAGCTTCGTCTTCCCATGGATGCGATTGGAGTTGCAGCTTGAGTTTCTCAAACTCAAACACTGAAACACCAATGTGCAACGCTCGAAGCCACTAATCACTCGGCAATGCTCGTTTTCTTGGGAGCCCAGCCACACGACATGCGAGAGGGCACGATCCTTGATTGTTGGACTTCCTGGCGGCAGCACTGGACGGGGGACAAGAGGAAAGGCGCCGACACCCTATTCGCCCTAACAGCATGGGAGCTATGGAAGGAAAGGAACGCGCGCTGTTTCAGGGGGGCTTCCTCGACGGTACTGCAGGTGCTCGACGTCATCAAGGCCACCGCGAGCCAGTGGATCCAAGGCGATGCGACCAAACTAGGTTGTCTAGTTAGGGAGTGATCAGCATGCGGAGTTCGGCGAGGGGTTGTGAGCTATCGATTAATCCAAAAACCTCTCGCATTTTTGTAAAAACGTTGTAAAAAATCCTTTCTTAAATGCAATGATGCGCAAGTCTTTTGCGTATTCGAGAAAAAAATGCTATGTAGCTAACCACTAGGCAATGTGACCAAAAAAAATACAAAATGGTGTTGATGTTTTCCTTTATTTCGTTTGCCATTTTGTGATGATATACATTTTACATACTACAGTTTTCACACAAGCAAAACCTCAGTGTACAAACTACTGAAACTAGTAAAACCCAAAAGCAAAAGGCGTCAGTCATCACCTCTGCTCCGTAATCGCCAGTCGCCACCGGCAATCTCTTCAGAGGGAGGAGCCGCAGAAGGGGCAGAACCGGAACTGCGGGTCGACGGCGCGGCTGCACGCGCCGCACCTCGCCTCCCGGGGCAGCGGCAGCGGTGGCGAGGGTCCGGACTCCGCGCCGACGCCGAGGGAGCCCGGCGCGAGGAGGCCGCAGTCGCGGCAGAGGTACGCGGGGGCCTTCCCGGGCCACCGCCAGACGGGGACGAAGAAGAGCTTGAGGACTTTCTCCGTCTCCACCAGGTCCGCCGCGCCGCCGCACCGGAGGCACCGCCCCGCCGCCTCCTTGAGCACCCGCCCGGCGCCCTGCTCCAGGCCGCCCACGAAGAAGAAGAACATCTCGCTCGCCGGATCCTGCTTCCTGCCGTCGATTCGTCACTGGAGAAGTCGAGATCGATTTCTCAGGTCGATTCGCCGGTTCGGTTCGAGGTGGTGGTACCGTGGTAGGGGGGCTTTTGAAGGCTTGATCCGTGTTTGGGGATTCAGGCGGACAGGGGAAAGGGGAGGAATTTTCTCGAGAGCACGGAATTGAGATCAGGAATTCATGACAGTTCGAGATGTTTCAGGTGGGCCGGATGATGGCCCCCGGCTGCAACGCCTAAGGCCAATTGATTCTTAACAGGCTGAAAAAGGATGGAGATTTAACCCATTTGGCTGGAAGCCCGGCTGAGCAATTCTCCTAGGCATCTCCGCCGTCTCTCTGCATTTCCTCGGGCATTGCCGGCGGTGCGAAGGTGACTAGGCGCTAGCTTAGAGCGAATGAGTGATGCCTATAGTGACGGATCCACCAAAGGACTTGCAATGGAGCTGGAGGCCAAAAGACGGGAAAATGCCATGCGGTGAAAACAGAATACTAGGGCTGAGCGTCACTATCGTCACTCGTCAGTGAGGTACTCCCTCTGTCCCAAATTTATTGTCGTTGTAGCTATTCACTAGGTGCAGCAAAAGTTCCGTGGATGTGGACAATACCTGTGGCCAGATGCACTGAGCAGTTCTATGAACGTAGACAGTTGAATGGCCTCCTAGAACGACAATAAAAATGGGACAGAGGGAGTAGACCTCAAGATGGGAATGGGCCGACCCGGCCCTGGCCTTGGATCTGGCCCTGTGGCCCTAAGGCCAATTTTAGGGGCCATAGGTCGACCCATTTTATCCGAATGCTATGGCCTCATTGACCCAATGGGTAATATGGGTCGATCCAAATATATTTGTGCATGTCTTATAGCAACTCTAGGAGCATAGCTAAATTTGTTTATGTAAACCGGTTATCCAAAACAATTTAGCTTGTCAAAGTATGAAGGTTTCACAACAGTTTTCTAAAACCAATTCGCTAAAATCAGACTGCATTGAGGTACAACAGCGTCACTTTGGGACATGTCTTACTTCTTGTGCAAGCGCCATGCCTCACCACCATGACGTGCATTGTTCTGGGGAGGCCGGCGATGGTTGCTACTGCTCGCTCGTGCATGCCTAGGAGTCAGGCGTCGTTCCAAGGAGCGACGACGATGGCTGCTGGACTGCTGCTGCCCAGGAGTCCACCATGGACGCCGTCCCAGAAAACTCATGGCCGACAAGCACCACCTGGAACAACACACACGGAGGTGACGCGGAGGAATACAAAGCGCACGGGAGTAGGAAATCGAGCGAAGCATGCGGCAAGAATCGACTAGCGTCGTGGATAGCGAGTAGCTTCGGCTTGGGAAAGATGGCCAGCGCGAACGCCGGGATATCCAGTAGGGAAAAATAGAATACCCAGATAGAGAGATTGTTGGACGGCTTTTTCGGCTATAATCTCTAAATCGGGTTTTACGAATGGATTTAGCTACCAATTTCTCAAAGTTAACCATAATTTTAATTTTATCCATTTTCAATTTTAAAATGTGATATTTCTCAACCAACTTCTAATATAGATATGTTACCCGTTATAATGAACCATAGTTACTCAAAAAAAACTAATAAAATAAAAAACTATTATTGTGTAATAATTGGGTCGACCCACCATACCCATTGGGTCAATAGGTTCCGGCCCTATTGACCCATTTTAGAATTTGAGGCCGGCCCCTATGACCCATTGACCTTGTTTTTTTGGGTCGGGTCAACTACCCAATGGATCAATCCGACCCATTCCCATCTTGAGGTAGACCGGTAGAGCAAGAAAACAAAAGAATTTCATAAGGATGTGTTGTCAGAAGCAGAGTAGCTAGCACTCCAAATCCCACCGCATCCAGAAAGGGGCTATCCGACTTTCAGCTGTAATCAAGTTGAACTTCTCTAGTCTATCGGCACTCACTTTGCCATTCTGCCTTGTTTAGATTTCAATTGTTTTCACTCTCTCTCCGTCACATCAAATTTTTATCCATATATATGGAGCATTAAATATAAGTAAAAAAATAACTAATTATACAGTTTAGTTATAAATCACGAGATGAATCTATTGAGCCTAGTTACTTCACGATTGAACAATATTTACCACATATAAATGAAACATGCTACAGTTGCAAAGTTGAAATTTTCCACATTTTACATGCCTACATCCCCTACGATTTCATCTGCATCTGATCCCTATAGCAACCGGTGCTGACCAGTAGCTATGAGCTCCATGCCGGCGCCTCCGTGCCACGTCGTGGCCGTGCCGTACCCGGGCCGCGGCCACATCAACGCGATGGTGAACCTGTGCCGGCTCCTGGCAGCGCGCGACGGCGTGACCGCCACCGTCGTCGTCACCGAGGAGTGGCTCGGCCTGCTCGGCGCCACGGCGACGGCCTTGGGCCCTCGCGTCCGCTTCGAGGCCATCCCGAACGTGATCCCCTCCGAGCACGGCCGCGCCCGGTGACATGGTCGGCTTCGTGGAGGCCGTGTACACCCGGATGGAGGCGCCGTTCGAGCGCCTGCTCGACCGGCTCGCCGCCCCCGCTGGCGCCCGCGGCCATCGTGGCCGACGCGTTCGTGCCGTGGACCGTCGCCGTCGGCGCGCGGAGGGGCGTGCCGGTTTGCGCCTTCTGTCCGGTGAGCGCCACCATGTTCGCGGTGCAGTACAGCTTCCACCGCCTGCCACCCGCGGCGGACGACGGCGGCGGCGGCAGCACTTCGCCGGTGACCAAGATCGCCGGTACGTACGAGTTCTTGCCCCTCAGACCTTCTTCTTACTGAATTTCATCGATTTCCGAAGTTGCAGTGAGTTTGGGGTTGTGATCTTCATGGATTAGTCTTAGAACTACCTTGTGAACCCCTGCAAAATCTCAGGTCAATCCGAGTTGATTTGATTGAGTTTTGGCTTTGGAATCGAAATTTCCAGGGTTCTGTCTGGCAAATACCGGACACGTCCAGTGTATACCGGACACGTCCGGTAGACTTAACTTTGGAATTTTGAGCTGAAATTTTGTGGAGACCTTCTTCTGTGTGTCTAGTTTCTAGGGTTAAAATTTCACTATTTTTGACATCGTTTGATTGGGTTTTTGATTTTTCTCCCAAAGTCGCTCTGTGCAGGAAATACCAGACGTGTCCGGTGTAAATTCCGGACGTGTCCGGTATTCCAACCTTGACTTTTGATTCATATTCTGTGGAAAGCTTCCTTTAGGGTGTCTACTACCTCTGGTTAAAATTTCATAATTTTTGACACCGTTTGGTTAGATTTTCCATTTTTCTCCCAAGATTGGTCTCGGTGCCAAACTGAAGTTCGGCTCATACCGACGCTGTCCCGGTATGAGGTCCGGTATGAAGACCGAAAAGCTGATTTGTTCGTTTTTGACCGCTCGAATCCGATTCGACTTCTTCTTGTTGCGCTGGGTTTCTAGCATCACGCATTTCTCAGATTCAAGTACTCTTGTCACAAGTTGATTCGAGTATTTTGGATTGACCACTCCTTCCTTCTCGATAGGATTCGAGTGGCCCCTTCGAAGTTTCATTGAGTGCTTGTTCGATCTTTTCTCGGTAGATCCGCTGTACCTCTTGACATCTCCAAGGGTATCCACCTTCCACCGTTAGGTCGTGATCTTACCGCCGCTTGTGGTTTTGTTTTGGGGTTCGATTTTGGGACAAATGGGTCGAGAGTTTCGAAGAAATTTGAGGCTCCCATTCAATCCCCTCCTGGGTCGCTGCTGGGTCCTTCAATTGGTATCGAGCAGTGTTAAGGATCATTCCACCTAACCGGTTCTTGATCCGCAGAAGGCGACATGGCTCGTGGTTCGTGGAAGCCACCGCTTTTCTGATGGAACCAATTACCCGATCGAAGATTCTGATGTCCGTGATATATTCCGCAGTCTCTATAAGCAGGCATGGGAAATTTGTGAGAATGAGGCTTACGTTGTTCTCCCTGCTCGTGTTGGTCAGGAGCAAATGGAACAACACGATGCCAATAGCGAGGCACGTAATGCCTCTTCCTAGCCTTCTTCCGAAGTCCCGAGTTTGAGCTGCTCCGACACTCTGATCACTCAAGTTGAGAGATCCTGGGTGAAGCTACGCAGAGCTATCACGAGGGATTCCCCAAATTAAGAATTTAATTTTGACACATACAAGGTGAGTATGAGAGTTTCCGGCAGCTTGATGGCGGTAGACTATCGACCATGTTCTCAACGCTTTCGCACTATTGTCAACAAGATGCGGCGCACAAGCCAAACTCTGCCCTATGACGATCATGAGAGTAGCTTTGAAGTTGTTACATGCCTTTTGATCTGAGGGGTTTGGGATGCGAAGGCAAGCTCTTCTCGAGTCGCAGAACTACGAGACCCCTCACCGTGGATCTAGCCTCTTCAAAGAAGTCGAAGTCCGCTGGAGATCGACCCACCGATCCAAAGCAAACTTCACAACCCTCTCGGCCTCCCGACTATGGCGCTCGGTGTCGTAACGTGTCACTAGTTCTTCGGGGCCTAACCCTCCTCTCGCGATGTTTGCCTTGTCTTCGTTGATCACAAGCTGGATGCAGGAGCAGCTTGACGTGCTCGGAGACGATGAGCCGGGCCCTTCGGCCATCACCGGTTCTCGCGGTTCCACAACAACCGCTGAATCGCCGGGCGAGGTGGAATCAAGGATGGATGCTATGGACGCGGGGGCGACTCGACCACTTGCCGCCAACCGGCCCCAAGCTTAAACAAGCACTCCTTCGGCAAGTCCACCTCCCGACAAGCACAAGGAGAAGCGCGAGTACACCTCCCAAGTACAAGTCCAAGGGAGGCTTTGACAAGGAAGCCGGCGAAGCCGCAAGTTCGTGAAGAAGTTCAAGGCAAGAGAGCGCTCTCCCTCGCCTCCCCTCAACTCGACCGGCAACGAGCATGCTTCCTCCTCTTCGAGCGACGACGAGTCCGAGAGGAAGGTCGAGGACAAGCCGAACGGACTCCCTCGCCGACTCCACCCACTGAGGCTTTCGCACCATGGCACTTGGTGACGAGGTGGAGAAGCGGCAACGGCGATGTTCCCCGAATTTTACTCTATTTATGACGAATCCATCTAAGGTATCACCTTCCGCCGATGCTCTTTGTCGCTGAGGTTGATGACTTGACCGCCACTTTGCTTCGTCAAGATAAGTTGCTTAAGTATGTCGCTAGGGGATAGAAAAGAGTACAAGTCTAAGCTAGAAGATGCGCTTATGAGCTTGAGCTGTTAAGAACACTCCCATAGTGTCCGACGCAGCCGTAGTGTGAGTTTTGTAGCGTTTACATGGTTGATCTTGCTAGTCCGGCAGCCCAAGTACGCTAAGTTGGTTGATGATTTTGATAGTGTGCATGCTTCACTGCTCGCTGAGTGCAAGTCTTGCTCTGACTCTGCAACTGAAGCTGGCGTGAGAAGAATGCCAAACTTGCTTTGTTTGAAAAGGCCAACTCAGATAGCACTAGTGTGGCTAAGTGTGCACTTGTGAGGGTTTGGGAGCCAGAGATTGCAAATTGCCAAGATGACAAGCAGCGCATCGAGGAGGAAAACACATACCTTCTATTCATCTTGAGTTGGGTGTGGCAAGTGAGCCGCAAAATCATATGATGGTTAACCAATTCAGAGGGAAATTGGTGGACTTGGGATTAGGCTTTGCTTTAGGTGGGAAAGGTGATGATCTTTATGGCAAAGTTGGTGAGTGTAGTGGTGTGCTCCCGAGTAAAAAAACCTACCACTACCCCAAGCTTCCTAAAAATCACACCATCTAAGCCATTTGTGTCTTCCCACCAAGGATGGAGCATTTGAAGAACCTCCAAAAGCTCCACCCCGGTAAACAAGTGTGGATTCCAAACCAACCACCTAAGGAACCCACTTGACACACTCCCTTCCATCTCTCGAGAACCCCTTCCCAAAGCTGGGCCACTTCTCCAAGAGTGAACTATACCCACAAGAAAGTGAGCCAAACACCTAAGAGAGAGGTGTACCATTGTGAGTATTGTCATAGGATGGTCACTTGGTTGAGTTCCCGCTTTTAGGAGGAAGAGAGATGAGAAGCTGAGTTTGAGCTGAACAACCGAACATGTACCGGCCCCTCCCCATGGCGCATATGTACCGCCTGCTCAGAGGCGCACTACTAGGCCTAGAGGTGCAATGCCTCAAGGTGCTAGGCTCAAAGCGCGAGACCACGGGTGGTCGCGGACGGCGGGGTTCCGTGTCATGGTCAATATGACTATGAACCTCACGGCGGTGCTTTTTGAGTCCCACGCCTTCTAGCGGACCACGTCCTCTCGTGGTGATCGCTTTCCTCAAATGGGACATGGCATGTTTGGTGTTTTTCTCCTAACACTTTTCAAAAGGCAAATGATGCATCACCGGTATCTTTTCATAGCCTTACAAACTTGGTGGTGTGCCATTTGCTCATCCTATGTCTTTCTATTGATGTAGGATGGAAGTTTGAGAACATATGGCTCATTGATTTTGGATGTTCGCGCCCACATGACCGAAGTTCAAAATGGTTCTCAAATTTAACCCTCGCGGCAACAACAAGGAGTACATCACATTTTCGGGATAATAGTAGAGGTAGTGGTTCTCGTGAAACCATTCGATTAACTAGAGCTTTGTTTCAAGGATGTTGCTTTGGTCTCGAACTTGCATTTTAATTTGCTCTCAAGCTTCGCAACCCTTTGAGGATGGCTTTTGAAGGCGCTTTTAAACATGGTTTTTTCTCGAAGTTCTCGATTCTCGTGAGATCTGGTTTTGTCGGATCGTCCCATTTGGCCGTGTCTTTCGAGCTGATTTTTCACTCTTTGGCTCTTTTCGTTTGGTGGCCGGATCTTTCCGAGCTTTTAAGTGGTATAGAGACTTGGTCATTTGAGCTTTGATTTCTTTCTAGGTTGAGCCACTTGACTTAATCCAAGGATTGCCTGTTGAAATTCTGAGAGATCTTGTTTGCCCACCCTTTGTCGCCATGGGAAAGATGGTGAGCCGCTTTCCTCACCCACCCGTGAATCAAATCATGACCAAAGAACTGCGAAAGCTACTTCACATGGACACAGCTTGGTCCACGTCTGTCTCGGTGCGAAGGTGGGAAGTGGTATGTCCTAGTGATTGTGGATGACTTTTTCGAGATACTCTTGGGTGTTTTTCATGGAGAGTAAGGATGAGGCTTTTTCACATGCTCGAGATTTGATTCTTCTGTTGAGAAATGAGTTCCCCTAAGAATGCTGCTGAGAGCTATTTCAGAGGATAATGGCACTGTAATCTCAAGTGAATACTCATTTTGAAAACCTTGCAAGTCTTGGGCCTTGAGCTATCTTCGCTCTCCTCACCTTTTTATGTTCCTGACGTAACGGCATTGTTGAGCCGCAAGAATCGGACCCTTGTTGAGATGAAAGTTAGGACTCGCATGCCTCGATGAGCATAGGACTCCTGGGAGGTTTTGGGGTCGCTAATCAACACCGGCTTTGTCATGCTTCCACTCGCATCTTTCTCCGTGCTTTTACGAAGAAACTTCTTATGAGTTGGCGATTTGGGAGGCTACCCAAGGTGAGCTTCATGCCTCGTGTAAGCTTTGGGTGTAAAGTGCTTCATCTTGAAACGTAAGGTAATTTGGACAAGTTTGAGTCCTGTGGCGCATCGGTATCTTTCTTGGTTATGCTTTGCAATTCTAGAGCTTTCTTATCGAGTACTTTTAAACTCTTGAAACTAACCTGCGGTGGTTGTGGAGACCGTGAGAGTCATGCACGATGAAACTATGCCTTTGTACAACCCCCTCGCCTTTTGAGAGCGCAAGTGTGTGATGAAGAGCTTGGTGACAGCATTTTTGTGCAGAGGAGCGTAAGTACGCATGCCTTCGTTGAGGATCCCAGCCGAACTCCACCTGCTGCTCGCTATCGAGCCTCGCGACGAGCATTTCTCACCACCTGGCCCGCACCCCCTCACTTTCCACCCCTTGGGGACCTGCCGTCGAGCAGCTCTTCTCGCGCATACGGGCCGCAGACCCGAGTGAGGCACCACCGGCCGCCGAGGGGGAGGCGACTCTTCCGCAGTAGGCTCCACGACACATTCTCCGCCGGCCGCCACGCCGCTTTCTCGACGATGATCGGTGATATTGACCGGCCGAGTCACGCCGGGTCTTCCAGTCATATCACGATCGCTCACTTCTCGCCACTCTCGCATTTGTTGCTTCTTTTGAGCCCCGAGATGTTGGACACGCTTTTATCTCGATCCCCGATTAAGCTAATGCCATGCATGAGAGTTAGAGAACCCTTTGAGAGAAACCAAGTCGTCTTAGTTCCTCCACCTCCGTAGTGTCATCCCATAGGTACAAAAGTGTGGCTACAGAACAAGCGTGAGCGAGGGATGGGGTGGCTGTTAGAATAAGGCTAGGACTCTTTGATGCTCTCAAGGCACAGCTGTCTAAAGAGGGGATAGACTGAGGAAACCCTTCGGCCTCCCGCGTAGCTCTGCTTTTGAGGCCATCCGCGTGACTCGCTAGCATTTGCCGCTAAGGGCTTTGTTGTCGCATGGATGTGTCAAGAGCGCTTTTCTAAATGTGGGGTACATGAGAGGAAGTGTATGTTAGTGCAACTGTGCTTTGAGAATCTCCAAGTATCCCACCATGTCATGTCTTCGAGCTGCACAAATCTTGTGGGCTGGTCTTAAGCAAGCTTAGAGCGCAGTCTGATAGGGTCGAAAGAAAACCTTTCTCGCTTAAGCATAGGGACTTCAAAGATGGGATCTGCGAGATAAGACTGGCTTTTCTTCAAGCAAATGTAGCGCTGACCTTCTCTCTTGTCTCGCATTTACGTGGATGATATTATCTGTGGTGGCTCTTCTCACGCTTTTGAATGCCAAGCTCGCGTGCAGCTTTATGAGCAGGGAGAGTTTGAGATGAGCTTGATGGGCGAAGCTGGGCCTTTCTTTCCTCGGCCTTCAAATCAAGCAAACGCTGGATGGGACGCTCAGTGCATCAAGGCAAGTACACAAAGGACGCCCCGCAAGCTTTGATATGGGCGAGGCCAAGCCTCTTCGACGCCCATGTCGACCACTGACGCGCTCGACGCCGATGAGGATGGAGAAGCAGCTTTTGATCGGGCGAGTACCGGAGTATGATCGGATCGCTGTCAGTATCTCGACGGCGAGCTGACCCGACATGGCCAGCTTTGTCAGGATGTGCTTCTCGCGCATCTGCCAGCTTCCCCCACGACATCTTCAAGCAATCGCATGCGGTGAAGCGCATCATGAGGTACCTCCGAGCTTTACTCGAGTTTGGACTTTGGTACTCGGGCTTCTTCCTCACTCTCTCTCTCTTGGCGGTTATTCTGGATAAGCCGATTTCTGTCGGGCTGCCGCTGTAGGAAGTCGCGCCGACATGCCTGGGTTCGCCTCTTGTGCCCTGGTCATCCCGCAAAGGCCCAGCTGGGTAACAATCCACCACGTAAGCCGAGCATGTTGCCGCCGCTTGTTGCTCCCATCATGCTGGATGATAGCCACCCCACGTGATTTTGGTCTTGAGTTCTCTAGAGTGCCTTTACTGCGTGTGATAGTACTAGTGCCACTGCTTGTTATGCTAAGAACCCAAGCACTTTCACTCTCAAGACCAAGCATCATAGATGTTCACGCTTTCACTTTCTCCGCGGATCATCAAGCAGGAAAGGCTTATCATTGAGTTGTGCATCACGTAGCTTAGCCCACGCAGATCAGCCTTTGCGTGCATCTTTCACTAAGCTCGATCAAGCTGACTTTTTGCTCGCTGTGCGTGGAGAACCGGGTGTGTGTTTCCCTTTTTGAGTGAGGGAAGCACTTTGTTTGTTATACTACTCAGTTTTAGTTTCTTTTGTAGTCTAGGTGGATTTATCTTTTGTATGATAGTGCATTTGCATTGGCATTTTATGATATACTTGTATTTTGAGCTTCTGATGTATATAACATTTTGTTCTTTTCGGAAACTATGCTCTTGTTAGTATGCTCCTCGTGAGTACTTTCTTTATGGTGCTTGTCGGCCTTAGGCTCTTACTGACCATCCGTATATGTTATGAGCTCGAGCATGATTTTCTAATGTGAACTTGATTAAGCTTACCGAAATTTGAAAAATATTCACCGCTGAGATGGTACCTCCTTCAGCATGTGTAGGATGCTGGAGATCCCTTTATGCCGCCTTTGTATATGCTAGGTTGCTATGTCTCTATGCTTTGAGTCATTCACTTGCTTAGACACTTTACTCAGTGCTAAAATTATGACAACTAAGCTTAAGCGTGAGATGAAAAGATCGATGATGGGTCCGTATTGTCCCACATCAGTCTCGCGACCGCTCCACCGCACATTTGGATGAACTCGAGCCTTGTGAAGGGATGACCGTGGAAGCCATTGCTTTGAGCTCCTGACAGATTGTCCTTTGACATAGGCCTGGGCTTTGGTTGAAAAAGTTGTGGGCTCGACAATACAGATAACCTCTCGCACACACATGTTTTGACTAATTCTGTGCTAAGCTCAGAAACTCGAGCAAAATTTCTTTAATGAGCATCGCCTTAGTGTCTGCCTCTTTGACATGATGTGTGACCGTCAGCTTGGGGTAGTTCACCTTGTATATCCTTGTTAGCACTAGGTTGGATTTCCGCTTATGCTTGCTATGTGCTATCTTTGGTGGTGAACCTCTCTGACATGTTGAAACCGCTCTAGCCATCACACTTTATATTTCATATTATAGTTGATCGCTTGAGCATTTGCTAGCTGACTTTGTATATTGTTGCTATACCTCATTTGTCTTCACCGGCAGGAGCATCTTTTCACTCGGATTGCTATATACCGAAGCTTCCTCTCGTATTTGTGCATGTCATTGCATTTTTAGGCTCGTGTGCAGTACTATTCAACAAGTGAGAAATTTGACACACACACACACATATGCTGCGACACATCACTATGCTTATGTCAAGAGTCACTTGGACATGTCTTGATTGGTTGTCTTCTCGCGAGACTAGTCTCCTCAAAGGGAGAAGGGAGTAAGATTGTGTGCACTCATGGATGCATTTGCCTGCGAGCTGTCTTTGCATTGCTTATTGCTGGGATGTGTTGAGAGCCTTTGCCTCTTTTCCTCGAGGATCTAGCGTGCTGAGTGCTTCTCTACTTGGCTAGCGGTGTTGAGCCCAAGCTTTCTGCCTCTTCTTCGAGGGCTAGCCACGATTTGCTTGGCTGGCAACGAGCCGTTGCCTATGTCTTTGGGACCAAGTTGTGTTTTTGCTCTCCAAATGAATCTTATTTGGCATCTCTTTTGGCTTTTGGTCGCTGGTGAGCTTTCTTCTCCTCTTCATCCTCTTCTATTCTTCAGCCGCAGGTGTGTTGGTAAAGTTGAACAATGCACTCATCGTTGAGAAGAGATTACGGTCACACACAAGGTTCAGACTAGGTCGTTCATTAGGCGATGATGAGCGATTGATCTCAAACTCACCAGCATCCCCTGATGGGGTGCTACCCGATGTCGTGGTGGAGAGCCAACGAGTTCCACATGTACCTTGGCTTGTGTTGTGCAGTGTGTTTGTCATGAGGCGGTGGGTCGCACTGCACGAGGTGAAGGTCAAGGGATGGCGGGTCGCTACCGAATGGACCCGGGAGCGGTGAGAGGGCGGACGCATCGAGACTTGGACCTGAGGGACCCTGAATCGCCAAGCGGGATCGCGTCGTGGGCACTTGGCTCGGCATGCGCAAAGTGACATGGGCCTGGGCTTTTGTTGGGTTTGGGGCCTCAAAAACCAACCTGTGGAGTGGTTTCCTCGTGGGTTTGGGCCTCAAAACCACCCTGGCTGGTTTCTCTGGCTGAGCCTCAAAACTCGCGGAGGGTCCCGAGGTGGTGGACCCGATCGCAAGCACGCGAGGCGGCATCCGAGGCCCTGCCGGGGGCCGGGCCACGGGTGAGGCGCGCGCTGGTACCGCCTGGATCAAAGATCGAACCGAAGCCTGCTCGAAGCTGGACTCCGCAAGAATGTCCCTCAGTGGCTGTGGGCGGTGTTTGCTCTGAAGCCGTATCGTGGGCAAAAACATCGGAAACGAAATAAGCCCTGGCCGAGCAAGTAAGCGGAGGGAGCTCCATCTCTGCCACTCTCTCCCATTTCGCATTTTCCTTCATCCCTTTCTGCAGTGCTCCTTCTCCTGTGTCTAAGCTGAGTAGCAGGGTCCACTAATCTTTGCAATTAGTGTCAGCAGAACCAAGTTTCTTTATTCAGCGAATTGGAGTGTCCCGACTCCTCCATGTGCCTCGTGGGTCAGATTGATGTGTTGATTCGCGTGATTGTTGTTCTTCTCGTAAGCCTCTTCAAGCTCCCTTTCTCCCCACTTGCTTTCCCGAAGCTGATTTCTCGAGCGTGTGTGCAATTCCCTTTGCAAAACCACTCCTCCTGTTTCTACTTCGATCATGGTCGTGGCCGATCCTCCTTTTCACCGAAGCGATTTCTATCTGGAATCCTCACGACTCACTTGTGATCGGGAAAGAATCAAGAATTCTCGGGAAACTTCCTTGACCTAGAATCCGACTGCCTGATTTCGAAGCTGCAAGTGAGTTTGGGGTTGTGATCTTCTTCATGGATTAGTCTTAGAACTACCTCGTGAACCCCCTCTGCAAAATCTCAGGTCAACCCTGAGTTGATTTGATTGAGCTTTTTGGCTTTGGAACTCGTAAATTTCCAGGGTTCTTGTCTCGCAAAGTACCGCTGTCACGTGTGCATTACCGGACACGTCCGGTAGACTGTCCCCTTTGGAAATTTTGAGCTGAAATTTCTGTGGAGACCTGCTTCTGTGGGTATGTCTCAGTTTCTAGGGTTGTACTCTCACTATGGGACATCGAAGTTTGATTGGGTTTCTTTTGATCTCCCAAAGTCGCTTTCCAGGCAGGAAATACCAGACGTGTCCGGTGTAAATTCCGGACGTGTCCGGTGGCTCCAACCTTTGGACCCTTTGATCTCTGCATATTCTGTGGAAAGCTTCCCTCAGGGTGTCTACTACCTCTGGTTAAAACTCTCATAATTTTTGGACACTCGCTCGGCCGTGATGCATTTTTCTCCCAAGGATTACTGCAGTGCTCGAACCGAGTGCCCGGCCCGTACCTGACGCCACTGCATGAAATCGGTATGAAGACCGAAAGCCGATTTGCTCGCTTTCTCGACTCGCTCGGTGCCCGATTCCGACTTCCGCTTGTTGCGTTGGGTTTCGCATCACGCACTGTATCCAAGTACTCTTGTCACAAGCTGACTCCGAGTATTTTGGATTGACCACTCCTTCCTTTCTCGATAGATTCTCGGGAGCGGCCCCTTCGAAGTTTCCATGCTTGTCTTCGATCT